>BGPT01000400.1:72993-184252 GCA_003297045.1 Symbiodinium sp. clade C Y103
TCTTTACCTCATCACATCCTCACATCTTCGAATGCTCACATCTTCATCCCCTCACATCACACATCTTCACATCTTCACATCCTCACATCTTCACATACTTATCAATCTCTTTTTATTTGCGCCTTATCCATTCACATCTTCTTTCTTTGAGACATCTTCATATATTCCTCTCTCTATGTTTCATGTTATACGATCTTCACAGTTACATATCTCACTATACTTCTCTTCGCTCTCGGGCCATCCGTCGTCTAGTTTTTTGCTCGGAAGTAGCGCACGCTGGCTCAGGGCCTGTGTCACTAGACAAGAAAATGAGATAAGCAAAAACAAGTATTAACAAAACGGAAACGACTACCCAGGCCCGGCTCTCAGAAGTAATTCCCGACGTCATAGAGGCCATAAAAAGGCCTAAAATACTTCGCCAGATAAATATATGCATCAATTCATCACCCTGATTCTGTTCATTGCATGTCTTATTCACCAGCTTCGGATGGGTATCACCACAGGAGGCAAATACCCCTGCTCTCTCTCTCTCTCTCTTCCTGAGCTTCGGGCCATGTCTTGGACCTAACTGTGTGCATACCTCTTTGTCTGCTAGATACGAACATTTTCAATTGGATGCAGTTGGGACTGTCATCTCGTCGAGATCCGCTGACCGAGTGCTGCAACGCACCAAGATAAATCATCCAAACACAGATATGGAACCACTTCTTTGCTATTTGCGCAATCAAGGTTACTATCAGCAGCACTAGTCCCAACTTTTCCAGTTTCGAGCCATGTCATTTGCAGACGCAGTCTTGCAGCAAATTTTTCTTGTCAGATGAGACAGCCAACAATGCATGATTTTCAGATTCCGTGATTTCGATACAATCACACCGCTAATACATGTCTTCTGTTGCTCTTGCACGCAGCTGTCAGATTGAACTTTCCTAAATCTGCCACCTGCAGGCACCCTTGAAGCAGACTGCGGACCAGACCCAGACTGCGAACCTGTTGTGAAAGTTTGGTGAGAGGATGTACAGTGTACTGCACCACCTTGAACCTACTTGAACATCTACAAATTATCTTGGAACATTGCATGTGCATGTGAACAGTTCGGAAACCATTTTAAGTTTGTAGGAACCGATCTGTAAACTTTAGGAACAGTAGGAACCAGGTAGGAACCAATTCAAAACCAATTTGGAACCAAATGGAACCAGTTTGTGCATGGAAGAGCTTGGAGATGGATTTTNGGTGTTTCTGATCTGTTTGACCCATATCTTATGAACTTGATGCTGGTAGGTGATTTGGTAGGGCGTTTTGTAGGTGATTTGTGAGTTTGAGCTGAAGCTGGTTTATTTGGAGAAGCTGAAGAACGTTTTTGGAAGCTTGAGAACTCGTTTGAAGTAGCTTGAGACTTTTAAGAACGTTTGAGAAGTCACTGCGTTTTACTCTGCATCTCTTCTAAAGGAAGAGAAGACAAAATGATGTCAAACCTTTGTGGTTTGGCTCAAGTCTGAGCTGGTGAAAAAGAGCTGACCGCCGCTCTTGTGTTTTCACATGGTAGCGGAGCCCCAGTGATCCTAAGGGTGAGGGGCAGACGCTAAGAGAAAGCTGTGTGGATCTGAAGAGATCTTGGGAAACTTGTGAGAGAAGAGAAAAGAGTTCTGTGGAGCTTAAGAAGAGTTCTGCGGAACTTGAGAAGAGTTTAAGATGGATCCACCGCCAATGGGTCCAAGCACAGACATGAGTAGTCAGCCTGCTGTAGCTGGAAGTGCTCCAGCAGGAGTTGCGTCTTCACTGACAGGGGTTTCTGTGACACCTGGCATACCAGTGCCACCAGGGATGGTGAACCTTGGACACATGAATACAGGAACGACACCAGTCTATGACATGGCAGGGCCAGGAGGGCCACCGACTACTTATGGGCCAGGAGGACTGGCAGGAACAGTTGGTTGTGACCCACTGNACGACACCAGTCTATGACATGGCAGGGCCAGGAGGGCCACCGACTACTTATGGGCCAGGAGGACTGGCAGGAACAGTTGGTTGTGACCCACTGCAAGGAGCAGGGGATTACTTGGATGCAACGACACAGAACGTTACAGGAGGTCCTTGTGGAACTGGATGTGGTGGAATAGATCTAGTAGTTGCATTAATGTTGCAACAATGATGCTCTTGACACAGACGATGGTGGATCTTGTGACAAGATCTGCACAAGGTTCTGCACCAGCAGTGCCACCAATGCCCGGCACCCAAGGGCCTACTGACAGCAGCGCCTTACTATGGATTCGAAATGGAAACCCTCTGCTCCCCTTCCAGAGTGGAAAAACTGGACGAGCAGAGCCCGTGGGCTGTCAGGCTTTAAGGGATGGATGGAGCGCTTTGCAAGTTGGCTTTGCTTGGTACACGATTCTTATGCTGCTGAGTTGAAGGAAGCACTTGTTTTGCGGTACCCTGTGGAGGTGATCAATGCTGATCAGGCTATACGTAGCAGAAGGTTGTTTCATCTCATTCAGCAAGGTTTTTCTGGCTATCCACGTGTGGAGAATNAGGTGATCAATGCTGATCAGGCTATACGTAGCAGAAGGTTGTTTCATCTCATTCAGCAAGGTTTTTCTGGCTATCCACGTGTGGAGAATGTCATCAGGTAGATTGCCTTCTATGGCATTCAGGCAGCCAATGGTTTTGAGTTGCTACGTCTCTTGAGAAGAGAGTTTAGCCTGATGAGCAGGCCTGAGGCTTTGCACTACAGGAAGGTAGCTTTGAAGTACACAGTTAAGCAAGCAGACAAGCACCTTCTTTTGGACGTTTTGAGAGAAGTAGGAGCTGAGATCGAGAGTTCATTCAATGTTGGATAGGCTTCTTTGATTTACAGTCAAATTTCTGATTTGCGTCTGAATGAGGGAGACCAGTTTTTGTTGTACAGCAGAAACCTTCTAGACAAAGTCGTTGAGTATGTTCAGTTGCATTGTGGTGCAACCTCAGTGCAACAACTTTGGCAAGCAGTCACTGAATACCACGTTCGTATGAGAATGACGGGCGACTTGGACAAGGTCCATTGGTATTGCAGAGAAAGGCAAGGGCAAGGGCAACGACTCTGAGAAGGAGTGCTTCAACTGCGCCAGAAAGGCCATCCTGCAAAGGATTGTCGAAATCCACCACGTTGCAAGCATTGTGGAAAGACTGGACATTTGGAAAAGGACTGTTGGAAGAAGAATCCATCCAAGAAACCCAAGAACACAGCAGCAGGTCCCAAGGCAAAAGCCAAGCCTAGTCCCAAAGCAAAGGAACGGGGCAAGGGACGTGGTCGCTCTGGAAAGTTCAGAGAAGTTGAAGATGGAGAAGAAGCAACTGACAAAGCTGGAGAGGAAGGTCAAGAACCAGAAGGAGAACAAGATGGTGGGGATCAAGTGGCCATGATGGTCAAATCCTCTGAAACCGTGGTGTCTGACTCTGCTGGAAAGGCCAAGAAGACCACAGGAACTTCGAGTACTGAGACCGGTAGTTCACCACCTGCGCAGCACACTGGAGGGTTTTATCGGCAGTCTAGGGATAGGAGATTCAAGACCAGTTGGTTGGTATAGACTCTGGAGCTACTTGCCACATCATTTCTGAGAAGTGGGTCAAGCATTACCGTGAGTTTTTCGTATCCTGGTCCATCACCAAGCTTGAAGGGTGCAGGAGACAATGATCTGCTGTTAAAGGGGTTGTAGATCTGGACTTCAACGTAGGTAAGCAGAGAGTCACCATGAAGCGTGTCGTAGTGGCATTTCATTGGTTCACTGATTCATGGATTCATTGATTCATTGAATGGTTCATTCACTGATTCATTGATTGGATGATTCACTGATTCATTCATTCATTGCTTCGTTTCTTCACCGCTTCACTGATTCATTGTTTCATTGGTTCACTGGTTCATCGATTCATTGGGTCTTTGATTCATCCAGTCAGTCTTTCATGGAGGCTTTCATGTCATGTCATTGGCATCTCAACAACCATCTGCTTATTCGTTGATGCGCCTCGAAACTTCAACATTTCGTTGCTTCTGCATCGCAAAAAATTTTCTATAGGCCGTCTTCTTCCTATAGCCATCTTCTTTTCTCGAAACTTCGGCCCCGGCGCGTGCCGGGCACTACCCAGGCGAGGTTGGTTGTTGGAATCATTTATGGCAGAGCGAACCCACTGATGGACCGACAAGTGGTTGGATGCAGCGCACTGTAGTTGTGATGCAGTTGCAGGTGCAGTTGCGGTTGCAGTTGTAGTTGTAGTTGTAGTGAAGTGGTAGCGGTAGGTGTAGTTATAGTTGTAGTCGTGGTTGTAGCTGTGGTTGTAGTTGTAGTTGACTGTAATGTAGCGTAGTGGTAGTTGCAGTGGTTGTTGTGGTTGTAGTTGTAGTCGTAGTTAAAGCTGTAGTTGCTGTAGTTGTAGTTTTCATGTAGTTGAAGTTGTTGTTGTTGTTGTTGTTGTTGTTGTAGTAGTTGTAGTCGTTGTAGTTGTAGCAGTAGTTGCAGTTGTAGTTGTAGTTGCAGTGGGAGTGGCAATTGTACTTGCAGTTGTGGTTGTAGTTCTAGTTGTAGCTGTAGTTGTAGTGTAGCCAAGTCTCGTGTAGTGTAGTGTGGTTGCAGTGTAGCGCAGTGTAGGTTGGAGTTTGTAGTGTAGTTGTAGTTGTAGCGGTAGTGGTAGTGGAGGTGCAGTAGTAGTAGTAGTAGTAGTAGTAGTAGTAGTAGTAGTAGCAGTAGTAGTAGTAGTAGCAGCAGTAGTAGTAGTAGTAGTAGTAGAAGAAGCATGATTGTTTTTTTTATAAATATTAATTTCTATTTTGAGTAGTAGTAGTAGTAGTAGTAGCAGCAGCAGTAGTAGTAGTAGTAGTAGAAGAAGTAGTAGTAGTAGTAGTAGTAGTCGTAGTGGTAGTAGTTGTAGTTGTAGTTGTAGATGTAGTAGTAGTTGTAGGAGTAGTAGTAGTAGTAGTAGTAGTAGTAGTAGTAGTAGTCGTAGTCGTAGTGGTAGTAGTTGTAGTTGTAGTTGTAGATGTAGTTGTAGTTGTAGTTGTAGTTGTAGTTGTAGTAGTAGTTGTAGTTGTAGTAGTTGTTGTTGTTGTTGCTGCTGTTGTAGTAGTTGTTGTAGTTGTAGTTGTAGTTGTTGTAGTTGTAGTTGTAGTTGTAGTTGTTGTAGTTGTAGTTGTAGTTGTAGTTGTTGTAGTTGTAGTTGTAGTTGTAGTTGTTGTAGTTTGTAGTTGTAGTTGTAGTTGTAGTTGTAGTTGTTGTTGTTGTTGTTGTTGTTGTTGTTGTTGTTGTTGTTGTTGTTGTTGTTGTTGTTGTTGTTGTTGTTGTCACTTTGTTTCACAATCCCTTGCGCCTGCCATGCAGAATGGCGATTGAATTTTCAAAAATGGTTTGAGAATGTGGTGTTTTTTAACATTTTCACTTACAAATGTGCTTCGTGCCACTGCGGCATGCACTTTTTGCACATGTCAACTTCCATAAATGGTCTGATAATGTGGTGCGTTGTACCTTTTTACTTCAATATGTGTGTGGCGCCACAACGGTGTGCACCTCCTCGACAGCTCAACTTCCAAAAGTGTTCCGAGCATGAGGTGTTTTGTACCTTTTTACTTCAAAACATGCTTCGCGCCACAACGGCGCGCGCACCTTTTTCACATCTCAACTTCCAAAAGTGCTCCGAACCCGTTCAGTTTTGAACACCTGTTACTTCCAAATGTGCTTCGCGCCACAACGGCGTGCACTTTTTCCACATCTCAACTTCCAAAAGTGCTCCGAACATGATGTGTTTTTTAGATTTTGATTTGCAAACGTGCTTGGCGCCACAGCGGCATGCAATTTTGATCTCTCTTCACCCCAGATCACCCCGCGCCCGCCGCTTTAGCGAGCCTACTTTTCGACTTTTCGGAACCATCAAACATTGGAAAAACACAGTGTTTGCCGACTTTTGTGCCTTTTCGCGCACCTGCATCTCCTCGTTTCTGACTTTCTCCTGTCTGATCTTGTTTCTTCTGACTTTTCCCTGCCTTAGCTTCTCTCATCTCTGGTTTTTCCCATCTGGGCTTTTCCATCTGTCCACATTGTCGGGAAGTTTGGCCTCTAAATTTCCTTGGGGCACTTGTTACCACATGGTTGCAAATTTGGTTTGTCTTCAATCACACATTCCCATTTGCACTGAGCTGCCGTTCTGATCTCACATTCACGCAACATGTTGATTTTGTGGATTGCATGTGCAATTTGCGATGCTCAAATCATCCAAAAAATTAGCAATTAAATTGTGTTGGGCGAACAAAATTTTTCCACTATCACAACATCTTTGCGGAACAGTTTATGGGTTGTGCGGGGCGACCGTGCGCTCTCCGCATCAATATGGTTATTTCTTTTCATGTCTTGAAATTTTAGGCTTCGCAATTTTGAGCAGTGGTGCTCTTGGTGCATTTTTTATTGTTGTTTTTACAAGCCTGTTGTATGACACAAATGTGGCGCATTTGGAATTTTTGCAAGTCGTAGTCTAAATCTTCAGAAGCAGGGGATGACGCAGTTTTTGAAACTTAACAATTCAAAACAAAGCACTCTTCATTTTAGATTTTTGACCACGAAATGAGTTGGTTTGTGATTCTTTGGCATCCAAGGTCGCTGTCTTTGGACTGCAAACATTTAGAGTGTTATCATGGAGTGTGTAATCAATTTGCGTGGTCCACGGTGATTCCACGTAAAAGGTCCCGTGGTATGACCATGATATGAATGAATCGTTAAAAAGGGGTGATAGATGGTGATAGTGACAATGAATATTTCCGATAAATTATGCAAAATGGGGGTGTTTGAGATTCTTAGCATCCAATACGGCGAAAAATTGAACATTTCAACCCAAACCACCCAAAGAAACAATAACAAGTTCCGGGGTGGAGGAATCCAAACCCTGATCAGATCCGCTAGCACAAATTTTGAGGGGCCAATGATCCGCGGTCAACTCAACGTCTGTTTGCTTTACTCGCCACAGCAACCAGACGAGTCCGTGTCCGCTGATAAACTACCTCCAAATCCATGTCACTGCCCTCAATTTTCGGCAGACAATTAAAAACGGTCTATGCAATCTCGCGTTGAAACGTGGTATTGTTCGATCCCACTCCCCTGTTGTACACCGTTGCCAATTCAATCAATGCATCGTTTATCCTTAATGCCAGTGTTGGGTTTGGGACCGATTTGATCGTAACATTGACGTGAACCCAAACGCGGCAGTAGCCTCGCATGTAATGATCAATAATGGTCAATCTCAAAGTGACAACCGGTTCCAATTTGTTGGTTGCGTTTTGGCCGCTTGAAAGGGGTTGTGTAAGGAAGGTTCGTTGCCATGAGAGTTATAGCGTACCATGCCAAAATAGAATTGCAATGATTTGGACATGTTCACAAGCACGCAAACATATCATCATCAGCTCTGAAAATTTCAGCACGCATTTCATCACCTTCGCAAAACTGATTTGCATTTTAATCTTGCATGCCCATAGGCAACCCTGTTTTGGGGCCTCAGCGACACGACTAGAAGCAGAAGGGTACAAAGTTCATCCTTTTGTGTTTTTAATTTTCTGTGCTTCCAGCTGTTTCTCCCAAAAATGTGGTGTTTCATTTGGGATGTTTATGTATGACAAGTCTTTTTCCATGAGCGATTGCCTGACGGAAACATTACCATCATGATATCAACGTTTCGAATGTTCCCAAAAAAATGTTGCAATTTTTGTAAAACAAATGTTAGACATGCTGCAATGCTGAGTTGTTTGTTTTTTGCAATAATAAATAGTAAACAAATAGAACCAAATCAGGACGTGAATCGTTCAAAGAAACACAGAATTGCGATATGATGTATGTATGTATAATATTTTCGATCTTGTAGAGTGGGTTTGTGTCATTGAAAGCGGCCATGCTTGCCAAACTTGGCTTCCACATGCCCGCGGTTCGCATTACCGTGGTTTTTGATTAAAAATAACCGAAACATACTGAAACAATGCTTATAGCGACGGCGGGTAGCGCGGTAGTGTTCCCACAGCCATGACCCAGTGTTCTGGAACCATTGGCACAATGGCTCGTCGTCATCATCATGTGGCCATCAAAAGCGAAGCAACATGAATAGCAAAAACAGGAAAAACATGATGCTTCTGTTTTGCCTGACGTGGCAGTAGCTTCAAGATTGAACGAACGCACTTCTGATATACCAGGCATATATGGAAACAGGACTGGCGTGGAAAGGGTCTGTTATTTGACACTGGAGTTTTGAACCACCCAAATGGCAGTTGCTTTCGGTGTGAACTAGCTGGCATAGCCCCACGACCTAACCAGGTCTGCATAGAACATATGTTTGGACACTGACCGGTCACCATTGCCTGCGGTTCATGCGGTTAGTTTGCCGCACCGCAGGAACAAACTAAGCTAAACAGGATGCACCTGACCCCGGATAGGAAATAGACATTTGCATTTCATGAACTGGATGGAACTGAGGAACCCGTACCCGAGACGCCAAAAACCAAACACAAACTTCACCCCGTCTGCTGTGATTCTGATTTCGCCTCGGTTGTGAGGAATGAACAACAATAATGTTTGGGGCCTCTTTGCCGGTGCAACTGGCCAATTTGACAACAAATATTTCCAATCGCCCCGGTTCTGCGCAAGAAGTGTGGCACAATTGCAGTAAGGAGCGAAGATTGATTGGAGTGAGAAGAGACATGGAAATTCCAATAAAAAATATGAATATAAGATAATAATTCTCTGGATCCAAAGTGAAATGCTGTAAGGAATCCAATAGCAGGAAATCCAGTCAATTAATCATTTATTTTGCTATCTTATCTGTATCTTATATTCTGTGTCTTACAGCTCTTTACATTTAGAATCTGTGATCACCATTTCTAGTCGAGTCCAACCTGTAAAATCATCTGTAAAGTTAATAATTGCTATTTTCTATTTTATAATTACTTCTCTATTTTGTGTTTCACTTTATTAATCTCATTTCATTACTCACGGCATGCCATAGACGACTACAACCGCTGCATTCTGTATCTTCTTATTATTTTTATTGCAGCATTTTTCTATCTTATTTTCTTCTTTAATATCTTCTCATAATGTTTTACTACTTTTATTATCTTATTATCTGTGCACCGACTGTACCGAGGATCTGAGAATTCATTGTTTACTTCTTTAAATTTGGATGATCGTGAATTTGGAACAGGTGTTGGTGAATGGCTGATCAAATGCGTGGCGCAGAAATCAGGACAAAACTGAAGACCTTGAACGTGACATCCTCAAATTTGAAGGAAACACAACCAAAATCACAATGATATGATTTGATTTGCAACAAAATTGTTTGAATGCATAAACTTCCACAAGGCAAAAACCACTTTGCGACGCATTAACCGCACTATTCGGATGCAACCGTTACGTTTGTGGTTCTGTGGTTTCCAGTCGCCGCATTATTCACCAAGGAGGTCCGGACGAGATGGATGTTATTAATTGTTGATATTGCTGCGGATTGTTGGTGGGTCACCGGGGAATGGTGATTGAATGTGCCAATGGCGTCACATGCTTCACCATTGGAACGACCGGATCCGCGTTAGCATTCGATCCGGAATTAAAATGTGGGCGCTTGGGACAGCACTGGACATTAGGCATACCTGCGCCAAAATAAGTCACGATCCGTGGGGCCGTTGTTCATGAGCGTGGATTTGTTACAAAACTCGCAGGGTAAATCATCTTCGTTGTCCTTGACTTATCAAATCTACGGCGTACGCCTGGCATCGCTGACTTAAAACGTGGGAGGTTTGGATGCTGGTGCTAACGTGTGGTTTTCATGAGTTGTGTTGTGGTGACCGATAAACTGTGAGCCCGCGCAATGGTCTAAGTCCGGTGGTTCTGTTTGCACATGGTTGTTCCTTCTGATGCACTGTCGGCGGCTGTTCCGGAGCACATTTGTTGGCACGTAATTTGATTTTATTTTTTGTTGGGAGTGCCAATGCAGTTTCGTTTCGTGGTGGCCGTTAGGGGCAATGCTTGATGCCTTGGTGGCACTTTTTTCACGCACTTTGGAATTTGGTGTGCGTTAATTTGACTTTGCTATATCTAACCTGCAAGTTGATTCGCGCTCGTGGGAAATTGTTTTTTGCATGCGTCAAAAGCTGTGGCACGTTACTTGGTTAAAACTGGCGCACTTCAGAAAATTTGGGCGCGCTTTAGCCAGGAGTCGTGCGCATTAGTCAAGAGGCGTGCGCGGCAGTGGGAAGGCGTGCACGCGAGAGAGAAATGTAGCACGGTAATGAACAGTAGTGCGGGACTACGTGATTATTGTTTGAAGGTGGGCAAGGCTTTGGATGGAGGGGGTGGGGTGAGGAGGCTGGGGGGGAACACACGTTGATGCTCGGCTCTTCGGGTGCGGGGTGGGACGAGGAGGGTGGGGCGGAATGTACTTTGATGCTACGCTGTTCAAATCTTAGGAACGCGTTGATGGCACGCTCATCGGATTTTGCAACGGCGTTGATGGTGCCCTCGTGCTGATGGTGCCCTCGCCAATTCTTGCTAGCACGTTCATGGTGTGATGATCACATCCCACCGGCCCTAGTTGCCACAAGATTGTGGGACCACGTGGGCACCTCGCCAGCTGCTGCATTTTGAATTGTGCTGAGGATGGCACGTGGCTCTGGCGGTAGGCCCGAAAAGATGTGGTGGATTTTTTTTCACTGGGTTACCACATCTTTACATGGATCACCCGAGTAGGATGTATTTACCCGAGACGGAGGGTCGGAGGTCGAAGGTTGAAGCCTGTAGGCCAAAAAATTGGCCGCCCATTTATGGCGCAGGCAGGTTGAACCCGAAAAAAAATAAATGCACAAGACAATATGATGCATTGATTCGGTAGTCTGCCAACACATTATTTGCTGCGACGTTATTTTACGCACACGCACACACACTGATTGACAACTAGATTTGTTGACATCCACCACCGCACCGACACACCTGTGCAAATCCGAAACAAAATGGCGCATGCCGGAACCTTTGGAATTCCAAGGTTTCTGGTCGCCAAATGCCAGCGTGGGACATTCAAATTGGAGATGTTCAGAGAGGCATTGAGGGAACTAAACTGGGGGTCGGACCACTGCAATGTTCACATCATTGTCTTGAACAAATGCTCTCCGCAGTGGTGGCCAGACGCGAGGAAGCAGTGGTTTGACGGCCCTGCCCAATAAAATGGCAACTGCCTGCGCACACTCTGGGAAAAACGTTTGTGAAAGAAAACTAACCTGCGACACACGACCGGCAATAACTAAATTTACGTGTTCTGTTTCGAAGAATTTTCCGTCCTTGTTTTGTGAACGGAAATGGTGTTTGCTCCCACGGGAACACTCGCGATCATGAAATTCCTTTGTGATGACGTCTTCGTAGTCAGTTTTGGACGGGTCAAGAAAGCACTGCAAAAAATCAGGATGGGAAAACACCGCGGCACGAAAAACGTGGCGTCGGAACAGGTTTTAACATGGCGCAGAAAAAAATGCAGACATGCGTGTCGAACATATCGGCATACGTGTATACCACCACATTGTTGTCTGGCTGCTTGGGCACACCTGGGCCCCCGAAAAAGGATGATATTTCAAGTCCCAACAACGGGAAACCAATTGGTGCAAGAAATTGTGAATTTTTTTGTGCAACAAATTTGCTATTGAGACGTCGAGGGATAAACCAAATTGGTCAACGCTTGGCTTTTGCAACTGCACTTTTGGAAAATGTGTGCGGCAAAGCGTTGGCATTGGGATTTGGCATTAAGACAGCCAATATGGATTAGCCAAAACCATTGACAAAAAATAACGTGACAACCCAAATTGATGACGACACGCTCGAATAAAACAAGGCAACGTCTTGAACTCACCGTGCTCACCGTGGTGCTGCCGGACGCCCGTGTCGTGATGAAGGGGGTAGGTTGCATACAAGTGAATGTGATGCATTCCATTTCCTACTGGCACGCTGTCGATGTCATATTGGGAAAGTGTCGCTGACATGGTACAATGTTCTGTTGCGGGACAATAAGCGAAACCATGCTTTGATTGTTTTTATGCAGCCGCACGCAAGAAACCGCGGGCATGCTGGGCTTAGTTTTGTTTTTTTGGTTTTGCTTTGTTATTGTTTCTTTGCTTGCAGGGAGGAGGGAGGTTTCTTGACGTGGTTGCGTGCGTGCAGGGAGGAGGGAAGTTGCTTGAGGTGGTTGCGTGCGTGTCGGTTATTTTTTTCTCTTAATTACACGTATGGTTTATCCGCAAGGTTGCCGCCCGCTGACATCCTTGTGCATCTCAATCCCTATCAGTCATTGTCTTTGTGGTTGCGTGTGGGTTCATGAGCTTTCAAGGGTTCGTCGACACTTGGGGGCTGGTCAAGGTCGAGGGTCAACGAGTGGGGACGAACTTCTTTGTCTTGACTTGGTTGGTTTCAGGCTTTCCTTCTGTCAAAGATGCTTGCGTGTTCCGGTTGATGGAAACTAGGTCTCAGCACACCAACGTGTGAGACTGAAACTCGGCGCGGAAAAAGTCTAGACGACCAGGGGGAAAATCAACATAGCAAAATCATGCAGAATGGAAACCAAACTTGTTCCCTGTGCACTGATACCGCCAATATCCACGGGCATTTGTGGAGATAAAATGTCGCCGGGGATGGGATAAACACCAAGGCTGACGGTGAGGTCCAGTAGATGCAGCCCGAAGGAGTTGCCCACATGCTCCTGCAAGGCTAAATACAGGCCAGGTTTAAAAATTTAAAGTGGAAATGGAAAGACGGAAAAATTGGCGAACCGGGACGCAAGCAACAAGGGCAAGTACAATTTTCAGTTTCGCCCGTCCGACTCGGCCCGATTTTACAATGGGGGTAATGTTGCTCCATTTCTGTACTGGCAGATTTTCCAGGAAAAACCGTTGTGTCAAACCCTTCTAATCATCTAATTGCCTAGGTCGAGGGCAACAGATCGCACAGGGTTTGAAGATTCGCAAGTTTCCCCTGGAACCACAGTCACGGCAATGCTCGTAGTCAGTGTGCAGTTCATATCCGTGCGAAACAACCCACAGCTGACAATGTGGAATGGCAGCTGCTGGTCCGCAGCAGCGACAATGTGGTGTCAAGCAAATTTCACTAGCGTGACGCAATCCATGGCACTGTCTATCGCTAAATGATATTTCCCACCAGAAAAGGGTGGTGTACAAAGGTGATGGATCATCTTGATCCTGCTGCATTCTTCGGCGGATCCCGGCTCTCACCTGCTCACCATCTGCAGCTCCAGCTGAGCTTCCGGCAACCCCAGCTCCAGCCGAGCTACCAACCTGGCCTTCCTCTTTCCCCCTTTTTGAGTGGGGTGTGGCGTGACAGTGAACACGAATTTGCTGGGAACATTTTCGGCTCCGTCCTTCTCAAGACGCTCCTTTACCTCAGCGCCTGACACCCGCTTCAACGCACCATTTGGTCTCAAACAGAGGCATCAACTCCTTTTTGATAGGGCCGCGCCACTCTTCAATGTTGCGGCGCACTTCTGATTGAGACACGGTTCGTGTCTGGAGAATCCCATCGGCTCGATCAGGGCCCATCAGCTCCTTGATCTTGGCAACAGAGTCAAGGACCACACCTGCCATGTTCTTTTCATCATCCATCGCCTCAACCATCTCCTCCTCAACGAGTCTTTGAACTCGAGCTCTTCTCTTCCACTCTTCTTCCTCACTCTCTGAAACCTGGGCTCCTTGTTCATTCCCAACATCAAAAGGTAAGGAACTCGCTTCATCGTCAACTTGACTGCCAACCTTGGAGACAGAAGCATACAGAAGCCTTGTGCCGCAAGCTCCTCCTTGCCTCCATGGGGTTCAGGGCATCCCACTACAATCCAATCTTCCGACTTTGGCGGCTCAGACAGGCCATGCATCACCATCTTGGTCAAAGCCTGAGTTCCGTCTTTCTGGTCTCACTTCTGGAGCTGCAGGCTGTTCTAACACTAAAGTTGTTGGAACAGTATGACCATCCACTCGACGCACCGTTTCTGAGACAATGTAGGGGACCAAAACCCTCATCATCAAGAGATCATCAGTGAACAATTGAGAGCGTTCAAAACTGGACAAACCATCCACGCCCCACTCGCCACCACTCCTTGATCTCAAAGGCTTCGGCATTTCCTCCCCCGGAACCTCCAGATGCCCAAGGATTGAACGCGTCCTGCAAGGAGGGCCACCAACCCAGGCTCTAACCCAACCACCCAATGCTGCTCTCAAAAGAAGTGGTTAGGCACCGCCCTGGGTTGAAAGATCTGCTGACTTCTTCTGGTGGAAGATTTCCAACTCCTGCATCAGTCTGCGGTCACCACCGACCTCGTGGAATGCCCTTCCAAGTGTATATCCATCATTTTCCCCCGAAAAGGGGTGCACCAACATGCTTTTGGACCTCCACAATTTCCTCCTCCTTGGATTCGCTATCAGCTGGATTTTCAACCAGCTGTGCCTTGATCTCTTCTGGAACTCCTTTGAGCGCAGGGTGCTCTTCAATGAGCCTTTCCAACCACTGCTTTGCTGTCCTTGCCAATGTTGAAAGTCTTGACAACCTTCTTGGCCTGGGATTCAATCTCTTCAATGAGATCCAATGCCACGGTTTAAGACACCATGGGACAACCGCTTTCCACCACCACCTCCAAAACACCCTTTGTAGGATGAATGACTTGCAAAGTGGTTCCTTTCCAACTGATCTCACAACCTAAGACTGTGGTCAGTAGACCAATAGGGACTATTGGTTCCGTCTCTTCCTCCCCAACAATCACTCCTCTGGGTGTCAAAGGCATGTAGATCGCTTTGTCCCCCGCCAATGTGACTTTACCCTTAGGCAAATGATGAAGCCTCTCACCTTTCTTTTTGGCACGAAGAGGCTGGGTGGCTCCTGAATCCAACAAGCCCTTGTTGGTGGATGGGCTCAACTTGGAAATGCGGAAAGGCCGCAAAGATGCTTTCTTCAGTTCGTCTAGCTGTCGTTGAAGTGCTTGAATCTTCTGATCTGAATCTTTAATGGATTGCCTTTTCTCCTTAATATCTTTCTCATTCATGGACCGTAACATCCGGCTTGCTTCATCCAACAGCGATTTCATGCTTTCATCACCTCTTCCGGGCTCCATAACCTCTGCTTCTCGAGTGAAGAAGATGCCGCCTTGGAGTCCTTGTCGATGGTTTTGGGGGCACGCCCTAGGTTTTTGTTCGTCCAAGGTAGGACATTGCGTTGACACACGGTTCCTCCCCCCACACGTCCAACACCTTCTCTCAATGTCTAGCAAATGGCCAGAAGGACAACCTCTTCCACGTCGGCAGCCTGCCTCCGAGAGGAAGTAACGGCAAGGTTTGCGCTTGGTCTCAAACTCTTCTTGCGGCTTCCCCTTTGGACGCTGCTTCTCATCAAGTCTGGGCGTCTCCTCAAGCTTCTTCAATTTGGGCTGCCCCGCCAACGGCTCCTTTTTCCTCGACAGGCACCCTACCTGTTCAAGTTCTGCAAGAACATCCTCTGAATCTTGTGCGATGCCTGTTCCAATGTAGGCATTGTGTCTACAAGGAGCGAGTTGCGGACTAACGACAATCGACAGCTCAGATCTGGGAAGGAGACGGTGATCTTGTGCATGACCTTTTTAAGACCACGCACTGTCAAGAATGGCAACTCCAACTTCTTGCGCGCGCCTTTTCCAGCGCATCCATTTGCGCAGCTGGGTGCTGGCTGCTGCAATCGTCGGAGGTTCTTGTGGGCCCTCACAAGGGCTGACAAGATGGCACTTCGTTCAGAAAGTCCGCCAGGCTGATACTGGATCATCGCCTTGGTCAAAATGCCCAACGTCGTGACCGACTTACTGGAAATCACCTCCTCCTTCAAAGAGTGAGGCAAAGCTGCCATCAGGAGTGCGGCTGACCTGCGCCCCAAGCGTGACCACATCTTGGCCTTCAACTCATTTGAACATTCGTCAAGGTAGGATAAAGTAGGTACATGACTCAAGCGCTGAATTGGAGTGAGCTGCATGTGCCGATCATATCATGTCCGTGCTGTCTGCAAAATTGCATCCCACCAGGCTTCTGACGTCGTGGACAAATCAGGCATGTAAGGATGAAGACAGATGGTCCAGTGGGCAAACTCGATGGGAGCAGCTCCTGATGTCCATTCAGGAGGTTTGGGCAGCTACTCAACCTCCCCTTTTGGATCCTCCTTGTTCATTACAATCTGTTGGTGTAGATCTTGCGTACCCTGCAACAACTTGAGAACAAGTTTCATAGTCTTTCGGTTCGTCTCTCCGTTTGACCTCTTCGACCTTGGCTGATCTTCAGGCGATGACACATCTTCTGACTCACTTGACTGATCTTGCCGGGCTCTGGCCCCTTCCTCCTCAATTGGCAAATCTTGTCGGGCTCTGGCCCCTTCCTCCTGCAGTCGTTCTTGTTGGGCTCTGGCCCCATCCTTTTGGAGGGGAGGCACCAACTCCTGGCCAATGACCTGAAGATGCCCATCCCTTGTCCACCACCTCCCGCATCGCCTTGCCCAGCGCCATCAGCCGCCGGGTCAGCAGCCGCCACAGCGCCATCTGCACGCCCAGCGCCTGGCCCCGCAGCGCCATTTGCACGCCCAGCACATGGTTCAGCAGCGCCATCTGCTCGCTCAGCGCCCGGCTCAGCTGCTCCATCACCACGCCGTCCGCGCCACATGTCCTATCTGAATTTTGTTTGGGGTAAAGAGACCTTGGGCTCATAACTTGTTCCTTGAAATGCCCCAAGATGCAGGACACCTACACAAACCTGGGATTCACACCTCCAAGGAAAAATGCGCCAGGAAAAACTAAGTTCACCGCACAGCCTTCAGTTGCTGCGCACAGCTGCCCTTCTTTCCAGCTGCTCATTCAGAAAAGGGCTGCGTCGGCCAACGTGCAGTTGATGCATGACAAGAAATCGATTTCAGGATCCAAAGTGAATAACAAAATGTCGAATTCTAGTGGGTAATGGATGGAATGTTTGGCATCACGCAATTTTAACAACGGTTCCCGATTTTTTTGTAGACGAAAATTTGGCAGAGATAAGTTTCAGAGAAACAGATTGGTGGGGAAAAGTTTGGCGGAACAGCGGAACATATTTGACGGAGATTAAGGCTGTCCAGAAGGGTTTGGTACATGGAAATTTGGCAAACATACGATACATTTGGTCGGGTAAAGTCGTTAGATACATGGAAGTCGGACGAAGATGTGGTGGAAGTAGGGAGAGGGAAGTGTCACGGTTCGCTGGCAATGCTGAGACGGAGGAAGTGTCACGGCTCCCTGGCAATGCCGAGACGGAGGAAGTGTCACGGCTCGCTGGCAATGCTGAGACGGAGGAGGAAGGTTCAGATTCTGTGCCCGCCTCGACCTAGCCGTCCGAGTGGTACTCGCAGGTGGCAGCTCAGGCTCCACGCGTCGAGCTACTCCTCAAGGAGATGTTGGGGGCTTTCTTGCCAGCCAAGACGTTCGAGGCGGAAAGGCGAGGAACAGTTTTCAAGACAGGAATAAAAGGCCTGGGGTATTACGAGGACCAAATAGTGAACGAAATCCAAGAAAGACTTGCCAAAGAGTTCGCTCAGCGCCCAAGGCTGCAACCGCAGAAAGGAGTTGTGCGTGGCTTATGCCGTGCTTTGCAGCCATTCGTTGCGTCAGCCTGCGCTCACCAAAGGCCACTTCAACAGAAATATCTTGGTATACAAACATGGGACAGAAAGGAAACATGCCAATGGACCAAGGTTGATACCTCTTTTCAACTCTTGAGACCACATTTGGCAGAGCTGGTTGTAAACACATTTTTCTTCACATTCTATGCGATTGGACGGGTAATATGGTTGGTCGAATGTGCTACAGTTGGGTAAGTTAACATCGAATACCCTGCACGTGGCCCCTAAAATGAACAGATCCGAAATTAAACCAAGGGTTCATTGGAGGGAACGTTGTATAGCGGGGCAACACCAAGTCGTCCACCGCCCAAAAAGGAAGATGCAGCCAGCATTTCTACAGCGAACATCCCAAAATAGATTACAAATAGGCGCGCCCCAAAATCATCCAAAACCATCCAGTTTTGCAATTCGTATTGAGTCTATTTCGGCGGGTTCAATTTTGTAAAGCCAAGTTCAGTAGCTTTCAGCCTGACATTCGCACAGAGGCTCATGCCCAACTCTAGGATGGCATTGGTGAGTGTTTCCAGGATATCTCTTCACCTCATTCCACTTGCGCTGTGTCAAGGGGGACGGAAAAATTATCACGACTTATTTTCACAACTTTGTACCATTTTTTTCTTCCAAAAGAACGGCGGATGGATTTGACTGAAAATGTGAAATTGGGGTACCTGCACCCCCACAACCCAAACTGGGTTGTCAACTTTTTGCATATTTTAAATTTGCATAACAAAGCTATTTGGGGGTGTATGGATGTATACAACCATTTTTCACACACATGCACACCATTCAATTTTTTCACAATTACATAGTCTGCAGGTCGACCTCCCTCGGTGTTTGACATGGCTCAGATGTGGCTTTCCACGAATCAATCAGATGTTTCATCCCTTTGGCTTGGATGGGGATGGGTCAAACTAGTTTCATGGGCGCCTCAAAATGGGTATCCCTTGTACATAGAAAGCCGCTTTGGCACATGTAGAAATGCACGCCTTTGCATCTAGCCTGAGTCAGCTGCCTGCTGCAACGATGGGGAGCCTCCAGCTCTCAGTGACCTCCTGGCACATGACAACCCCCTACGCCCTTCAGGCTCCCAGCACCTTGTCCCGTTGTAATGGCTTGTCTGCCACCAAAGCACGCCTCGAGATTGCCCAGCATAAAAACAGTCAGCTATATAATGGATTTAGTTTCAGGACTTTGAAACTTTCTGCAGCAAAAAGGCGTGCAAGAAAAGAAAAATAGATTTGGTGGAAATAATTCTGTGTAGAGGCTATGTTTGGTAGAATCACGCGCGGACTCCGTAACGGTTCATTCCACGGCGGTAGCAGTGGCAGTCAAAGCTAACAGCAGAGTAAACCTTGCCAGGTTCAGTGCTATGTGGCACAACTGCGGAAGCAATTGCCGATCACAGGTGGACGGCCAAATCAGTTTGTGTACAATGGTAAAGTGGCAAAGTGCAAAGGCATCCGATCCTCCCACGCCTATGGCGGGAACACTCTGGGTAGTCATCTCATTTTGCTGGCTGCAAACTACGAAGGAAAAAACCTGCTGCACAGATTCTTTGTAAGACCGGCTGAAGCCCTTCTCCCCGAGTGTCAGGAAATAGACAAGGCGCCTGAAATTCCCAAGCCCAAGCCACAATGAGCATTTGCTGACGAAGGCAAAGGACGTAAGCAAGGGAAAGTGCTCTCTGCAAAGTTTCCCAAAGCAGGGCCAGCACGCTTGCAGAAACAGCCGGGCTCTAGCTTTCGCAGCGTGTGTCATTCCAAACCAGCATGCGTGCAGCAGGGCCCAGGTGAAGGTTCCATGCCATGCTGAGGCATTCCAAGGCAGGAAGTTTGAACCAGCTCGTCTCAGGGATTTGTGATCAATGAGAGCCACTCTGGAACCAAAACCATGCATCGTTGGACGGTAGAAGGCAAAGTCAAGCCCGGCGAAGGTGCCGTGAGTACTTAAGATCATTTGACCCAGCTTCTGCGTCCAACAACATTGGTACACCACCATGCTGACTGGAGGTATCAAAGAAGGTCACGCCATGATGTGAACCAAGAGAATTAGGGCATACGAACTGACGCGCCCGACACTTACAAAGCGCAGCGCTTGTTCCGCAAAATGGCAGTGGCAAACACGGCGAAGGGATATCGCCAACTTGACACAGACGAATTTGATGGAGGTAACTTCGGCAGAGATAAGTTTCATACAGGAATGTAAATTCAGATAGGTGCGTTTGATGCAGATAAATCAGGTTGAGGTAAATTTGGCAGACGTACATGTGACAAAGATGAGGCTTATAAAGAAAAATTTGGTCAAAGTAGATCTTTTAGGGATGAACTCAATGGAAAAAATAATGAAGGTAAATTTGACAGAAATATATTGGATAAACTTCACAGATGTACATTTGACATGGACAAATTTGACTAAAATGAATTTGATAAGGGTCAAATTGCGGGAGATTGGATTGATGGAACAAAATTTGATATGGACACGTTTCGCGTTCTTCTACAGGTAAA
This sequence comes from Symbiodinium sp. clade C Y103, assembly GCA_003297045.1. Taxonomy (NCBI): domain Eukaryota; class Dinophyceae; order Suessiales; family Symbiodiniaceae; genus Cladocopium; species Cladocopium sp. clade C. Next base: position 93,176 of record BGPT01000400.1, read on the forward strand.
TCCGGCAGGTCAGGCGCAAGTAGGCAGATGCACGAGCAGGAAGGAGGTGGGGGGATGCAAAACTAAAACACCAGGAGCTCCGCACAAATATGTGGGGGACGAGGAAAATTCAGTTGAAAGAAACTCTCTGGGGTCGACGCGTATGTAATTTTTGCGATGGTCCTGACAGGAAATAGCAAGTTTCTGGCCATAGTTCTCCGCTAAAATGGTGGCGCGTTCCTCAAACGTGAGATGATAAAAACAGTCATGAGACTGTGGCTCGGCGATTTGGACGATGCAATGCACCGGATTGGCGCGAAAATCATGGAGTGCCACAAATGTGGGGGTTACACTCTTTCTTCTTCGCGCGCCAAGGTTCAACCAAATTTTGTGCAAAATCAGATCTGGACGGATATCCAGTGCCCTCTGCTGCGCCGCAGCCATGGGCTTCAGTGCCATCTAGTCATGGTGTAGCTACAAACAGATGCAAATTTAGAAAAATGATCTAATTAAACAAAATAGTGCAACGATGGATCACAAGCATTCATTGCAGACCGTGCGTCACAGTTCTTTTACAACGGGAACGGTGCGGTACCACCTCTGTATTCCACGGAAGTCTGGACCTTGCTTTGCGCGCACGATGACTGTTTGATCTTCGCATTTTCTTTCTTCGGGCATTTTGTTTCCTAGGTGCAGATGTAATGCGAGAAGACGACGCCAGGACCACAGTGCCGCTCGAAAGTTTTTTTTTTGGTACATGTTGTGACAAAGCACTATTGAACCAGGCAAGTGTGATTTTCATCCTGGTGATGCTGTTTGCTCAAGGTTGGGCAAACTGGAAGTCCCAGAGCTGCTGGGCCATGGCGGCTCGGTGGATATATGTTGTAATGATTTGCTGTGGATCAAACAAAACATATTGATCGCCCGCATCTAATCACCAAGGTCGCCAGAGTTGGCCATGGACATAGCATTCGTGCGGATCCGAATGCAAACATTGTTGTGGACCAAAACATATAGTTGTGACATCACCCCTGCACACGATTGAAGTGAACAAATATGTCTTCAAATTGGTGACAATCTTGGTCGGAAAGGCGAGGAATCCAGCAGACTTCAGGCCACTGCACCTACCGTGTGCAAGTTGAGTCAATTTTTTTGTTGCTATATATTTTTGTGGCAACGTTGTGCTATCTGCATGTTTATCCGCAAACGCACTTTGCATGACAACGTTGTTGCTGCAGGCAAAACACACCCCGTGCAACTAGAAACTGGTGGTTCGAGCGGCAACCTTGGAAACACGATTTGCCGAATGGTTGCGTTACTTTTTTTCTTTCCCCTCACATTTTCGTACTGAAAAGCAACCCAGGTGCTGGGCGACACCATGCGATAGATACTGCACAGCAGCAGGGAGGCCAAAAAGTTGTTGGTGCAAGTGTTGTTCCTCGTTGGACCTCCTGTTTGGAGGAGTTCAGACGGAGTCCATGGACTAAGGAAATACGCGCCAACTCGCCCGCAAACTTGATGGACGAGGGAGAGCCAGGCCAGGTAAGTGACTTCCCATTAAACTCCGAATGATTTATATAAAGTTAATGTTCATATAATGTTCATGTGGGAAGTTGGGGGGAAGGGGTTGTTGCTGCTGATATTTTGGGTGAGACAATGGGCAAAACAATTCAGAAAGCATTGACAGATGTGGTGATGGCAATTCCTCCGCCTGGTGCCCGTTGCCCGGATTTTTCCGGAGTGTGGTTGGAACCTCAAATAATGTTTGTTTCGATTTGTGTGGCGGATGATGTTGGCGCACGTCTTGCTTGCGGCCTTTTTGTGCACACATGTTTCTACCATCTCGGATGAGGCTCTGTGTTGAAGTCACGGGAGACTCAAATAGGCGCGAGAACAACTCAAGAGTCACTTCAATTCATCCTCAGTGTTTCGTTCTGATGTTCAAACATTGGCCCCAGGGCTTTACTAGGAGGCTTAAGTGCGGGAGTTCCATCCGAAAGTGAGTAGTTTGGTTGATGTTTGGTATTTTGTGGAAACCCATAGAAAATCATGCAAATTTCGGAAAGTTGTTTCTATGAACTACGCTTGTTGAGCTTACCCATGGTCGAAGATAAAGGGCATATGATCAGGATTTCAAGAATTTGGGTTCTGTTTAGCTATGAGAATGCCATTGATCGCGTGAGCAGGCAGTAAACACATTAATTATGGCAAAAACAATTGCAATTCCAACAAAACCTTCAAGTTAATGCTGCTGGTGAAGCAATCTGCCTCTGGCTCCAAAGCCTCAGATTTTTTTCCTGCCATCTTCGTATGAGTCGTATCCTACGTTTTTTGACATTGATCAGCCCATCCCAAACCGACTTGGTCCCTCCAGCAACTTGGGTAACTGTAGCCTCGAAACTTGATTTTGTGTATTTGGTCGTCGTGACTTTTCTTTGCTTTTGTTTTGCAGAAGGCAATGCGACAATGTTGTGTGGCAAACTGCCTACTGGTCAAGTTGTGGGTTTGGGTGGCATCTTGGGTGCTTTCCAGTGGCCTTTGGTTTAAACAACCCAGCTTGAGGAACCTAGCAAAAAATGGCAGAGGGACGATAAAGACTTTATGATGCCACATAAGAGTTTTCCCGGTGCCTGCGCTAGGTTTGAAACCCATTTATTTCGAATACAATGTATGTGGAGAATTTGAGAGCTTGGCTGGCTGTTAGGGCCCGGGCAGCGCCCATCCAGGTTCCTGGAGGAAATGGGTGTGGAGAAAGAATTGAGGCTTGATGCTGCCAAGAACCAATTCGGCACGCACCTGAGCTTCTCCACAGGCAAACGATGAAACGCGCAATTTCACAACAAATGCTCTTGAGACCCGCGCATTTCGTTATAGCAGTAGCAGCACCAATCGTGTGAGTATGAGTAGACCAGTGGCGGGGGCAGTAGCAGTACCAGCTGCAGTAAAGAAACCCAAGTGGCCGGATGTCCCCGGAAGAATTGGTCTTGGAACTTTGGTGGCATGGGCTCAGGTGTCCATCAGCAGAGGCAGAGAATCAATCAGTCTGGGCCTTTGTGGTGTGGAACTCCGCATTCTCTGTGAACGGTTGTTGAGAAAGTTCGATTCTCAGGAACGGAGCATGGTTTGAGATTGCCAATGAGTTAAAGGCACTGCTTAATGCTGATGTGGGTGCAAGGAAGTGCTCGAACCGCAGCTGATGGCAAAAGTTGGTAAACTGTTGCGTTGCAAGGCCCAGGTGAAGACCATCTTTCGCGCTGGTGGTGGGGTGCCATTCTCATCAGTTAGCCGGTTAGTCAGTGTCTTCCATAGTCGAGCATGTTGCAGCATGAGCAGAGGAAAGGGGTTTGATTGGGTTTGATTAATTTCTCTGCCTGAGCTGCCACATCCTGCAGCAAGGTCCAGTCTTGCCGAGATCACTCTGGAAGGCCTTGCCAATCCTGCCTTTTGAGTCTTGAGCCAGTCCACATTTTCATCAAGGTCCTCCAAAGCAGGTGTTTGGTGAGCAGTAAGCTGGCAGTACCTACAAGCCAGTTTTTTTTCTGCAGAGAAGGTGCGCGGTTTCATTAACACCTTTTGGCTCCAGCAGCCATCTCTGATGGTAAATCCTGCAGGGCAAGGGAACTGAAAGCAGATTCTGATTTCTAAGTTCAGCCTTCAAGACAGGCTACTGACAGGTGGTGCGTTGACTCCTGTAACACTGTATCCGTTTCGGCCATGCCTGCCCCACATGGCGAGCCCAAAGCTTCACTGGTTGCATGCTGTCGAAAGCCATCCTCTTCACCAATCTTCCGGAGAACTTCATCATTTTCGTCCAATTTCTGAGACATTTGAAGTGCAATCAAAGGGGCACACGCTGGAAAGCAATGGCACGTTGATTGCTTCACGAGGACTTGGCTTGCCCCGCAGTTCTGGAGCCATACTGGCAGGGAGCTCATTGACTTTATATAAACATTTTACACATCTTTCCAATTGTGGTGGCCTGTGACACCAAGACACTCAGATCAGCTAAGGTCGCCCTTGCAATGGCCTGAAGTTCGGGAAGGTTGCCAGGCGACCAGTGGCACTGCTCATCTAGAGTTTCCCGCAAATCTCTCCGCAAAACCTTTGCGCTTTGTGAATGCTGGTGAGCCGCTGGGTTTCAATTGCGGCCGGAGACGTTGGTAATCCTAGAACATGAGACATGCAAAGGCGCCAGACTAGTGACTAGACTTCCTACATGTCCTTGTGCCCATCATTGATGAAGACATGCAAAGGCGCCAGACTAGTGACTAGACTTCCTTGACTAGACTTGCAGACCGAGATGCAAAGAAGCGATTGAATTTTGAAGCTTTCAAAGAAGCAAATCCAAGCACGTTTCCTGTCCTGTCAACCAAGGCTTGTCAAAGCCCAAGCTCCCAAATCTTGGCTTCGCGGAGCCCATGCTTTGGCAGCTTGGCGGCAAAGGATAAACGAATTCCCTCCGAAATCGTTTTTCCATGTTTTTCCACTCCCATTTTGCACACCAATCAGCGTTTTTGCTGGAAGGCTCGGCGGCTATACAACTGCACGACAGTGAGAAGTTGCAGTTTTTCCTGGTCTTTCCTTGCCATTCTATTTGGAGCTCCCACAGGCCCAAGACCGTGGCAACTCAAACGCATTCTTTGATTGTCATGTGCCCAGCAATTAGTGCAAGATTGATAACAGATGCAGTTGATAAGCGCACATAAGCGCATATGAGAAGCTTTGTTTACCTGGATGCTTGCGGCCTGGGCAGAGGCCAATTCTTCGAAACAGAAAAGCGCAGGGCTGTTTGGGAGACCCTCTGGAATGCTGTTTCAAAGAGGATGGATGCTTGCCTCCACTTCACTGCGTGTTTCAGAGTTGTAGATGTTGATTCCTGTTCCCAGGGAGTGTCGGTTGCTGCTGCAATTTCAGAGACGGCTGGTCCCGGCTGGGTCGTTGCTAAGGCATATTTCCGCTCCATGGAGCTTCAGGGTCTAAAGATGACTTCAATCAGTCCTTTTGGCGGACCTCAGGACGGCAACCTTTTCAAAATACGAACCTTGCTCTTTGGTAAGTCACGGCCGCTGAACTCAACAGGAGCGGCAAGCACCTGCGGAGAGTTCGTCAGTGTTGTTGCTATCTGCAGATCGTCCGGGCTACTTTCAGCAACCTTTCGGTGTCTTAGCTGCGATGCTGTGCTTCAAAATGTTCAGCATCCTAGTTGCTCTGCTATGTCTTTCACGGTTCTGCCTGGCCAGTTCTACCTTTTGTTCGACAGCTGCAATGCTATGCCTCAAAACGAGGCTGGTTGCTGCAGCACATTAAAGACCACCAAAGATATAGGTATGCGGTATGGAGGGTCTAAATTCTATACCACACTGAAAGTCCATGTTGTGACATGGTGCCAAGGATCCAAAAGTGTGGCCCCCTGGTCTTGCATTTGGTTTCATTCCATAATATACATAAATAGACTGACGTCTTGGACGTCTACCCGCATCCTCATCGATTTTTGCAAGTGGAAACACCACGGAGCACCAGTAGCTTCCGACAGGCATGCGCTTTGCTGCTGACGGCGGGCCATGGCCATTACGCCACAGAACTCTGGGCCTCACAGGCAATTACTTCTTTGTTGGTCGCTGGAGGGAAGGCGGCACCACTGGCGATGCCGCTAGAGAAGCCAGGGAAGAGGAAGCATGGCATGTGCCATGGACTAAGATGCGTGGCGTTTGTTGTTCACGAATGTTCATGGCCTCATGACTGACAAGAATAGCCAACCTGGATTTTTAGACTTCTGGTTGCAAGTTATGAATCAGCAAAACTTTGACGCCAGAACCTAGTCGAACTCTAGCTTATTGCTTGCAGGACTATTTGCGACACTTGATTGGGGATCTGCAGAGGAACAAACTCAGCAGAGCAGTTGAACTTGCATCCCTGGAAGGTCTTGTGTCTTGGCTGCCATGAGTGCATACAGGGCAACTTTTTGTGCATATCTTCGTGAAGCCCAGCAGCCAAGGTGAACATATACTTCGATGAACCGGAGAAGCAGACCAAGATTTGGTCCATCGAGCGTCAGCTGGACTGCCTGCAAGTGAAGACTGGAACGAGCATTGCATTGCATTGCCACGCGTTGTTTTGGTGTGAATGTTTTGCCTCTGTTCATGTGAGCATGGTGTTTGGGGCAGGGCTTACTTCAAGCTTAGTCTGGCCTTAGCTTCCGCATCTCAGTGAGATGTTCCACTATCCATTGGAAAACGGGTTTGTTGAACAAGCCAGCCGTGAAGCTCAGTTTAGGCAAGTCTCTAGTTCTTTTCATTCATCCAATCACTCAGCTCGTCGACTCACCAACTCATACAACTCGCGTTCCAGAGCACAACAAGCGAAGAATGTCGGAGAATGTCCAAAGGGCTGCAGGCTGTGGAGCATGTTGTGAGAGCGTGCTCTGCTTGTGCACAATTCCTGGAAGATGATTTGTAGAACATGGGCCTCCAAGTTTTGGTTCTGTGCTTTTGGTAGCGCCACAGCACAGTTGACAGGGTTTCCATCTGCAAAATCTTTCAACGACCAGGATGGGAGGAGAATGATATAACATGATATAATAGTTTTCTAGGGGTATGAGCCACACAGTTGTTCAGATCACCGGAACAGACTAGAGTCACTAGAGACACTACACTGGAGGTTTTTGCAGAGTGGAGAAGAAGAGGCGGTCAGAATGCTCAGAATGCAGGACAATTCGAGTATGGTCGTGTATTTGGACTTGGACGTCACCATACGCCCAGACAGCTTGAACTGGGGTTTGGTCCCGCTACTTGCCTCGATGCACTCGCGCCGTGCCAGTGAATCTGGGCAGCATGGGTCCACATGAATGGGCAGAAGAACAGAAACCGTTGTGTGCCATGTATTCCTGGATTTCATTTCCCCTGTCGGGTAGACGATGTTCAGGATATCTTTGTTCGAGATTCATGGCCTGGAACTGAATGCTACTTGGATGCTCTCAATGCTGGACTTGAGTGACTCGAGGCTTCTCCTTTTCAAATTCACCCCTGAAGTGCTCCCAGACCTTGCTTCTGAGCTGATGCTTAGGTTTGAATAGTGGCTTCATAGCTGTGCGTCCGACCAGAGCTGCGCGTTTGTTTCTGATGCTGGGCAGATTCTCATAGTCATGGTTTGATCAGCCATGTACAAGACCATTTTTTTGGCGGCATTTGATATGAAATGTGAGCCGAAGTAACGACTACAGTAGTGGTGCTTCGGTTGAACTCTCTGAGATAGCGATGGAGAGTAGTTATATAGACCGTGGTTGACAGATGTCAGCACAAGTAAAGAATACTCTTTTGACAGTTGTCATACCTGCCTTTACAGCAGCGTGCAACTTTGTGTCACAATTGGGTACAAGTCACAATTGAAGTGAACTTTCCCTAGCAGGCTCTTTTCTTACCATATTGCCAAAGACACCGTAATGTTTGCTTATTTGCCAAAGAATCTGCCAAGGCTTTCCAGCGACTGTGGTCAAAATGGAGTTGACTCGTTGACCAAACTCTCCGAGGAAACTTTGGCGACAGAAGGCCTGGTGGCCCGTTTCCTGGGATCAGAGTGCTTTGGCCGAGTCGGTTTTGGAGCTGATAGGCGCGGTGTGGGTCTGGGTGCAGCGGCAGCGATTGCAGCAGCAAATGGCTCCTTGTGCCACAGAAGTTGCTCGAGTCGAGCCAGGTTTGGAGATGCAGCAGCTTGGGAGCCCTGGATACAGATCCCAGTGCTTGCGCTATCTATTCCCCATTCCGCCACTTGGCTCCGTGAAAACGGCCTCGGAATGCGTTGCTGTGTGGCAATTTTGGCCAGTGTGGCCAGTGTGGCCGAGATTTTCTTGGTGAATCGGAGGAATGGCTTGGTGCCGTATGCCATGTACTGTGACTGCTGGCAGTCCGTGCTGAGTGATATGATCGGGCCATATCGCCAGCGCCGAAGTAGACTTGTCACCTTTGTAGATCCAGAGCGCCTTGATGCCACTGGGCAGCAACTTTGATTGTATGCACACACACTCAGAATGTATAACTATTTTATAATTAGTTATAATATATTGACACCATCAATAACAATATATATATATATATTCATGTACTGTACGTCTGTGTATATATTATGTGGGGTGCTTTCTTTACCTTTGTGTTCTTCTGAGCCAGCACATGAGGTGAACTTTGTTCCCAGTGACCTCTTTGTTGGGCATGGCTTTAGTCTGCAGAAGATGCACCTGGTCAGCTGGAACAACAAGCAACCAGGACCTGGTGCAATGCAACTTGTCAGGAGTTTGTGGCAGCTTGATGTGATTGCACATATTGCACACTTGCAAGTTTGAGACATTCCGAGATGGTGCGATGCAGTAACTGTTCAAACCAAGGAACCCGCTGATTGTCCATTGGGTGACTTGCTGCATATTTGGATTTCAGACTGGGAGCTTGCAGATGATTAGGACCTGATTGCTGAATGCGGTCCTTGAGGCTGGCACCGGGAGCAATAGACTTTGGATTGCCCAGCAGAAACTTGGCCATGCCTATGCATTGAGAGTAGCAATATTCTACTTGCGGGACCTGTTGCGAAACTCTATCAGCTGCATTTCAGTCATGACTATTTTGATCAACAACATGCTCTAGTGGTGGCAATGAAAAAGGGGCAAGCAGACCTTCCCCGACTTGTTGGACAAATCTTTCAACTCATCACCGGATTAGCTCGTTCTTTGCATTTCAATGATAGCCACGAGGTACTTGCGGTATCGCTTCAACACCTCCCTTCAAGATGGAATCTGCCGAGAGCAGATTCCAGGCGTTGTTGGCTTAACCTGTTCTTGAAGTGCTATTGTCTTCGATGTTTTTGACATCTTCGACTCTCTTGGATTTGCTTTCAACAGTGTTGCTGATGTCAGGATCAAAGGAAGCAAAGTTTGACAGCCGGGCGCGAGCTGTTCGCTGCTGCACCCAGCTGCAACAAGCCCAGCAAGAAAGCCGACAAATCACACTTCAGGCGCAATCTGATCGGCTTTGCGCGCTCCGTTTCGCCTTTCCCGAAATGTTCCCGACAGGAGGTGGCCTTCTGGGGATGCTGTGATTGGCGACCAATTCTGCCGTGGGAATGTGAAGAACTGGTGGGAAGAAGGTAGATGGCCGTAGATGGCATGAAGTCAGTTTCAACCCAACCACTTTCTCATCTGCTGCGGGCCAAAGGCTGCTCACAGCAGACTCATGTGTTGCTTTGAGGAAATATCACTTGCGCCGTGCCAGTTGTTCCTTGCAGAAAAGATGATGGCACCCAACACTCTTCCAATCCTACAGCGTGGCTGAGTTTGCGGTCCTGGAAGGCAAACGTTTATTGACCCCAAGTGGGCTCCTAGCTCAGCAGCTCGTTTCTACTCTCGAAAGCCCATCCCAAGCTTAAAAAGATGTGTCTTCCTTTGAATGGCACAAGTCATCCTGTGATTCTTTGCCGCTGCCAAGGATGTTGCCAGCTTATCGCTGTTAGTCAGGAGAGCTGACCTTCACGCGCAGACAATTGCCTTTTTGCCAACCCCATTGTTGTTGGGATGCAGTCCATTTCAGTCTTCAGTAGTCGCTCCTAAACTATGTTGCTAGCAAAGAGAATTTTGACAGTGCTCTTGAGGTCGCTGTTGATAAAGCCCGGACAGCACTGACCAGTTGTCGAAAGAGTATAAGTAGCTCAAAATCATAAAAGCAGCAGGAGCTACAGTGCTTCGATGGAGTTCCTCGCGGAGACCAGAAGGTGCTCGGCGTGGAAAGTACAGCTCAGCCTTTTTGATGGACTCATCCATACCTTGGATTGTAGCTGAATCGCAGTTCCCTGAGGTATTTGACGGATGGAGACATGAAGCGAATGGTGGTAGAGATAACTTCGCCAAAAGGCACCACGGCCACTGCCTCATCAAACCCTGCCTTAACATCTCTACGTATGCAGCAGTTCTTGAGAGTGCTTGGTTTGGTCCTTCTCGACCCTGGCTGCAGTGTGATCAACATCGAGATTTTCTCTCCAGTCTCCAATTGTCCAATTGTAAAATGCATCCTCCACTTCATCTCTGCAAACTAAGACTCTTATCATGTCGAGCCGTGGTCAGTGCTTTTGCCGTTTTTGCCGTTTTGGCTTGAGGGACAAGCATGAGATCAGAGGCTTCCAGCTTCTGACACTCTGCACGTTTCTTGGGCTTGAGCCCCTTGAGCCCCTCCCATGCAGTTTGCCTCACCGAGAAATTGTGAGAGTCAGTAGGAGCCTGAGACGGATCCCGTGCATCCCACTTCCGAACTCCATGGTATTCCATGTGGGACAACTGTTTACACCATTTGGTCTAGGTTCAGTACATTTCCTGCCTCGCTTGGGAGTTCAGCTGTAGCAACCTCGGAGGCGCTGGCGCCAGAGTTTCCCACATATTTCGTTGTTATCTCTCATCATCTTTCACATCACTTGCCTTTGAATGGACGAGCACAGGTGCCAGCTCAGCGTGCATCCTTCAGATTGAATGTTATATTGCAGCTTGGATGCAAAAAGTGCTTCAACCTGCAAAATGCACAATTCACCGGTGAAAATTAGTAGACAGAAATGCCACCACGGGCTGGAGACTCTTCTTCTTTGGATTGTCGATGAGTTTTCAGCACTGGCCTTCGCTTGCATTCATCTACAGTGTATTGGTTTACGGTTTCTTCTTCTAAGCTTGGAACATTCCATGATGACATTGAATGTCAGGGGGCATCTTGCTGCAGGCAAGGGCCAGCACAGATTCTTACCGATCAGAGAGTTCAGACAAAGTCATTGATTTCTTCCACTAAATCATCATTTCATGGGACATGCAACATGCATCAACTGGAATCAACATGCGACTTTATGCGACTTCAGCTTCGATGGTAGCATCACTGCCGCTACGCAGGCGACACAGAGCCGATGCTGGCGATGTTGCCCTGGCCCCTCCGAGATGCTCTTGGACAGGATCTCCAGCGAACCTCTGACCAAAGCTTTGGTCATTTCCGCACCTCTGCTGCAGGGTGTGGGCCTAGGCAGTACTTCAATGCATCACAGAAGGGAAGGAATTTCCCTGAACACTGTTTGGTCAAACGCTGTTATATTTATTTGTGACATTTGGCGACCCTTTTTTTGTCGTCAAGGGCTAAAAATTGCTACACCTGACGGATCCGCCGTTTCCTTCATCGATCTCTCCCTTCGTCGAACTGTCAAATGAAAAGCTAAGGAGTACCATGGAGAGAATCTCAGATGCAAAAATTGAAAAAAAAATATTTATTCGCGCGGTTTATGCATGCAGATTTATGGTTCTGCCCCTATGTGGACAAACCGCTCATCACCATCCGACTTTATACTGGGATCAAAGATGCGATGCATCTCTTTGCTGAGTCAGTGCGCCCCTCATCCTTCATTCCGCCGGCCCTTCCTCGACCTCCCCTGCAAAGGCGGTCATCGACAGAAGGACAGCACTGGATGCCGAGAGATGGTGGCCAGCGTTGTGACAGAGGTCTGTTTGGCAGAGAATGTGTTACTTAGTTAGTTAGTCTTAGTTTTGGCTGTCACCTGGCAGCTCCATGCAGCTCCATCCACAGGCCTATCTATGTCAAGAGGGCTCGAATTGGACACCAGTGGATCAATCTTTGAAGGACAACCACATAGGAATGGTATTGTGGTATGGTCGGGAAATGTGTCAGAACATCCTCTGATATCACTGGTTGCACAGAAGCTTGCTGGACCAAAGTGTTCGATAGATGGACCCAAGCGCCGCGTGATTTTCGCCCAAGATGGGATCAACATCTTCAATAGACAAGCAAGAAGATGATCTTTCATTTGTGGGCTCAGCCTGATGGCACAGATGAACCCACGTTTTTCTTGCCATGCTCGCAGGTAATCAAAACTTCATGCCGCTGTGATGAAATTTAAGAAGTGTGAATCCAGATCCAGATCGTAGGACATGGCAAGACAATTGCGGGACTAGAATTTTCAACCGTACCACAAAGTGGGCGGAATCAGAAACGAGAAGCGATCAAATCCTCAAGACAAAGGCGTGCAAACCAACCTGCAGAAGTCAAAGAACCCTTCAGACCTTCAACATTTTCAACAATCTGCCAGCGGCAACCCGCAACACCGAAATGTCAGCGCGTGCTCGCCTCATGCAAAGGTCAAACGGATATTTGAGCTTGAGCCAGGAGAAGGCTGGTCGTTTCTGTCGAGGTGAAATGTGCCGCGAGAAAAAGCAATTCACGACGTGAACCCTCAGGCAATTGGTGTCAGAACTCTCTGGCTATGTGTTTCAGGCAATCATGGAGGCGATGCAGTGTGGTGAGGCTTTATGCGTTTTTTCTTTGTCATTGGCCATTGGGACGCCGGGAGCAAAAGTTACGCCCTGGCTGGCCAAATACCTTGCATTTGCTTTTGCTGAGCAAAAGTTGATTTTTCCAGTCCTGATGTCAGCCTCGAGTTTCTTGTTGGGAACCGGGTCAATGAGCGGGTAATTTTAACCGAAGATATTGAAGTTGAAGCAGAGCCATGGTGGCAGTCCAACAGGGTGATTTCAAAAAACTTGTGTACCAAATTTGGGCCAGTCCCAAGGACCCAAGGAAAGGCTGCAGCCGCCCTAAGTTTTGCCGCTTTGAGCAGCTTAGTTGGCAGATTTCGAGGACTGACATGCCCTGAGTACCCCTGAGTGCTTGGCGGAAGTCCGGGCCAAAGGTCGGGCGGATGCCACCTGGGCACTCAGAGACAAGAACAACAAGTTGAATTGGAGCATGAACCGGGAAACGGTAGAGATATGGTAAAGCCTCGTGTTTTACAAAGGTTCCTGGGTATATTTTGGCAAGATGCGGTGCCACATCATGCTCAACTTTATGCAGTGGCTCGGAGGGCAACCCAAACCAGCAAACTGCAGAAAAAGAAAAGACGAAACGACGAAAAACGACGAATGTTTCTTACTTTCTGATACTTTCTGTGCTTTCTGCTCTAGAGGGATGGCCATGCCTTGGGCTTAGTGAGTCTCCTGGGACTCGACTCCGAAACTTGATGCATCGCGTTGGCCCAAGAAATTTGATTCTTGCTTGAAGTTGAGTCGGACAGATGGTTCAGATAATGGATTTGAGGACATCATGGCAATCAAACTTTGGCAGAATGCAAATCCATGAGGAAAGGGCAGATCTGATGCACAAACTGCGACTGCCAGCACAAGTAAGTCAGAACCAGTTGATATTCAAGCGCCGACATAGCACACCGGAAATTTCTATATATAAATGTTGAAGGTCCTTGAGCACAACAAACTCGAGTTCTATGGAGCCTGCTGGCTGTCGCTGGGACACTATGCAGTATCGTTGCACCTCATACCATTTTCCCAGAAATAGTACTGTATGCAGTGAACAAGAAACAATGAATACAGTATACAGTATACAGATGTATGCAGTAATCAAAGATCATGGAGCCCAGCAATGAGTACTGCAATGATTTAAACTGCTTGAACATCTCCCGAGAAGCATAATGTCAAAGGCTGCTATGCCATATGGCAGTCTCGCGGCATGTGGCCAGAGCTATGGCACTGGCTATGCCTCTCAGCTTTGACATTTGGAAAGTGCGAACCTTGGAGGGTGCCCAACGCAGTGCTTAGAGGTCAGGCCCCGAGTGCATTTGTTCACTCTCAAGGTGCAGTGCTACTTGTGCAGCACCTTTGGGTGAGGCGTCGGGTTTGAGTTTTGGTTTTCTCTTGCAGCCTCCAGGTGGAAAAACTTCAAAAATCTGGCATGTAGAAATGGAAAAGTTAGCCAGGGCGCTGTTAGTGGCACCGACGTCATCAATGGCTGTTCAAGGGCGCCGCACTCAGGGAGCACGTTGCAGATTTGTGGACTGATGGTCGCCAAAAGATGAAAATCATGAGCCGTTTCAGGCCGCTGAATTGGCCATCCAGCTGGCTGCAGCGGACAAGCCTGTTCCCACCTGAGTTGCACTGGGTAACCGTCATGACATCTCCCTTCTTACCTTCAGATCCTGTCCTGGTCGGGAAACAATGTCTTCTGGAATGACTTTCAGGAATCTGCGCAACAATTTGGGAGCCTTGCCACCAGGTCCTCCACGATGACTCTCCGGACTTTCTCAAGGGCTGCGTGTCTCTGTACCTGCCTGAGAAGTACGTCAAGTGCCTCTTTTGTCGGCACTTGCACGGGAAAGAAATATTCTGCATGCAACCCTATCCAGCCTATCCAGCCCTCCATTTGTAAACGTAGCATTTCCCTGCAGGCGAATCTGTTTCAGAGTCAATTCTCTCTTCGTGACTTTGATAAATTTGAGGTCAGAAGGTCTTGTGGGCTTGGCTTTCCAAGAAGCCGCTTCTGAAGTCTGCTCAGAGGCGGGCTTCGGGCACCAAGCACCTTTATTGGAACAACCAAAGCAATGCCCAGTCTTGTTTGGTGACAATGAATGATTTGTACTGCTGCACATCATTCTCGCCTTATCCATAATTTGTATGAGTCCTAAAAGTGGGTGTCATATCAATCACCTTCCGAGGGTTTTTAGTTCAATGTTGAAGTACGTGAAACCTGAGACCGAGAAGCAAGAATGCACGGAGATATGATACAGACTCCACCAGTTGCACTCAAGTGTCGCAGGCTTGCGCCATCATCCTAGCATTGCAGGTGCAACTCGGGTTCGGGCTTTTGGGTGGAAACAAGTTGGGCCATGGAAAACAATGATTATGTATGCACCTGAAAGCAGGCAAATTGTGGGTACGGTTTCTTGTTGATGTTTTGGTCAAGCAAGAATATTCTTCAGTTTCACATGTTTCACTGTGAGCTTCAGAGCGGGCGTCAGAGTGTCTCTCCAGGGTCTGACAGCGGAGCTGGAAGAGACAGCTCGCTGCACTCAGACACTGCTTTTGCTCGGAGCCAAGTTCCATTTCCTCATCTTCCTTGCTTTCAAGGAATGGACTGTGTGATATACTAATTGTTGTAATTCTATCATATTGTATAATACTGCATCCACGAAGGACCGTTCCTGAACCAATCGACAACTGCTACCAGACAAGAGGCCTTTGCAAGCCGTACATAATATATAAAGGAATTAAAGGAATATAAAGGACATTCAGGCAAGCCAATGAGGCGGATGAGCCAATGAGGTGGTAAAGTATGGTAAAGATTGGTAAAGTAAGATGTTGTAAGGACCCTCGAGGAGAAATTGCATTGATGCCAAGCTTGGCAAGGCTGGTGCGGGCCTACGGTTTCATCAGTGAGAGCGAACCAAGCTGGGCTGGATTCCAAGACTTGTGACCTTGATATATCGTTCAGTTTTCACTAAGTCTGATGCATCTTTTCGATATTTGTGTATGGATCAGCTGGTTTTGGGCAGTGAAAGTAGCAGTGCGCTTTCAAACACGGGGACTTGGACAGCGTGGGTTGAGGCCATGTCCGATGGCGGACTTGGAGAGCTGGTCTATGCACGGAGGGAACAGTGTGCGAAGGCAGCAGCGCAGTGAGGGGTCAGTGCAATCATTGGTCTTGCTGAACTTGCAGATTTTTGCGAGGTTCGGCGATCAGAAGTCGAGCGGTTCAGGCAGGGGCAGTGCCTGGCAGGATCCTTGGAGCCAGGAGCCATTTCTACAAATCGAATCAGCCAGGCTTCCCAGACCTGCTGCAGCACCACATCCCAGTTCAGGCAAGAGCCTGGGCAGCTGCCACTGATATGATTCTACCATATTCTACCCCATCTTACTTGAAGCTACTTTAGACGCGACAACCTGCATGATGCCCTCCCATGGTGCACTTCAATCCAGTAGTTTTAACCTGTTTCAACTTTCTCGAATGTTTTCTGCAATGCCAAAGCGGGCAGCGCTTTCGCCCTTTAAACCTGGCAAAACACTTCACTGAAGGCCCTGGTTCTGGACGGACAACTGGGCAGGTGGCTGTTTTGGTGGCTGCACGGGGCTTTGATTTGTGCGGTTCAGGATGGTTCAGGTCGTTTGCTTTCCCATGCGGATTCTATGGGTATTGCTAGTGCTTCTGTCTCGAGTGTGAAGGAGATCAATCTTCACCTCAATGCGTTGTCCATGATGCTGCCTGTGAACCCTCTGTGAACTAGTAGATAGTGTAATTACTGACTTTGAGCTATTTCCTCTCAGACTTACCTAAGGCAACACCAAACAAGTCGGCGGCATAGTGACGACGAATGATATACGGTGCGATCCATGTTGTTGTCGCAATTCTTGAACCAAGGATCCACACCTACCAGCCGTTCCTCAACCTTTGGCGCTGCTATGCCCTTCGTTTCGTCCTGACAAGACTGGAATCGGAACACAAGCGATAGGATTTCTAGCTACTTCGTGCAAGCTGGTAATGCCACTCAATGCCATCACTCAATCAGATGAGAGCTTCGGATCTTCCACTGCTTCTATCCACAGGTCACGGAATGGCCTTCATTCTCGAGACCGATGACACGGAGGCCCAACCAGCTGAAGCATCATGCACGACTGTTACTCGTGAGCTTCAAGAATTGAAAACACTCACAGCCGCATCAGTGCAGAGGTGAGCCCACCGCATCATCGCGCTCCAAACTGGCTGAGATGGTTCACCGCTCCAGACCCAGCTCCAATGGGGTCAAAAGATAGCGGGGGTCCAACCCACGGTATGATGCAAAAGATAAAAGGACTAGACTTAAGTCAGCTGCAACAACTCGCTGCCAAGGCCAAGAAATACCTGAGCTACTACAAGGCGGTTGTAAGCTGGTGCTTTGTCAGTCATACAGGGATCCGGCCAATATTTGCCAGGCCTTGCTTGTGGTTGACCCAGATCAGCTGATTGTTCCCGAGTGTTTGTATCCCAGGAAGGGGTCAAGTTGGTGCTTGCCGTTCCCAAAGCCACAATTGACTCGATGGAATGCGGAAAGGTTGGAACGTCTCCATTCCAGCTGTCTTGGGTGCCTGGTCAGGTGGGAACAGACAGAATGTGGGCCACACAGTCTTTGAAGTCTAAGTCTTTGCTGTGGTGCAGGGGGAGCTTTCGGTTCCCCGGACGTTGCAACGCGGGACTTTGGTAAGCCGCAAACTTTGAACAACGGAGCCAGCATCTCAATGCCGACAGGCCTCTCTTACCATTCAACAGGCTTTCACACCTTGGTGCAGTGACCATCCACCAGACACCGCAATTTGGCCAAGCAGGTGGTCTTGATTCGGTCCTCTCAGAGGGGGCACTTCTTCTTAGACCTTCTGTTGGAAAAGGTGGGTGTGCCTGGTAGAGCATCCAAAGGTTTGCAAAGCGTTTCTCTTGCTTGGCTCAGGCTGCATGGATGCAAAACATCGAAAAGGATCAGGGTGCCTTCGACGAGACTGTCTTGGAGATCTTGGGCATGGAGGCCTTGAGCTAGCTCTTTTTTTGGCTGCAGCCTGGGCCACAGTCATGCAGTCCTGTGTTTGTGGGTGCTTTGTGCCAGGCGAACGCAAGAGGGGATGAAGGTGGGAGCGAGAGCGATTGAAACAATGAAGGCTTTCCAGACTTGCACTGAGATTTGCATCATTTGAGGCTATGATTCCGAATGTGCGCAATATGTTTGGCCCAATGCAAAGGGCAACCATGAGGCCGACATTGATGCATTATGATGACGTATTCTTGGGGTTTGCAGGGTCAAGGTTTGACACGTGGTTTGACTCTCCAAATTCAGATTGCACTCTACGCGCTATGCTGGTGGCGTGCGAGCGAGCGCCTGGCCGTTTCGAGCATAGTCAATTTAAGCACACGAGCAGAGGCAAGAGAGATCATGAGATACCATGAGATACCATGAGATATCAGGAAAGGCAAGAGATGAAGTAGAAGGGGACTTGGAATTGCTCTGCTGAGGGCCCCTTCGGTGCTAGACACTCGTCCTTTTTCCGCTTTGCTGATCCCCGACTGGTTGATGTCAATCATGTGGGATCCTTAGCAGTGAGCCTCGACCTGAAAATTTCTGGCTGCAATGAATGGCGTTGAACATTTGTGCCGCCCATGCGGCATCCCGAAGTTTCGCTTGTCACGTTTCGAAGCATCCCCAAGTGCATTCAGTGATATTTGAGATCCATTTAGTGATTTGCTTTCCATTCATTGCTGTAGAGCATTATTGAGATCTTCAGTGCAGCCATCTCTTTTGAGGTTGTTGGTGCACGAGGGCTAGAAGAGTTGGTCGCTTGGAGACTGCCTGATGACCGGAAAATCTCTGTGACTTGTGGTCCTTGTCGAGGCCAGCTGTGCTGCACCACTTCGCTGGACGCTCCAAAGACTGGGTCGCCGAACCCAGCTTCACTTACATCTTGATTCTCCATTGATTCTCCTATATATTGTCCTAAAGTCTCCTAGATTTACGCTGTTGTCTCCTGTATGCTCCTTTATTCTATTTTATTCTCCCTATATTCTCTGTTCATCTCTGTTCCACCCCAGTCTTGCCCGTCCAACTCTTCTCACCACATGAGCGAGTTTGCCAAGCATTGCTGAGGATTTCATGCTGGAGACTTTTGGGATGGCACGTCGCAACACTGGAAACTGTTTGTGGCCCAGCAATGTCAGCCATGACTTTGTCTTTGCCAGGTGGCGTGGTCGTGTTTTGTTATCGGAATCTTAGGGGATTCAGATAGATGTAAATGATTTAAAGAGGACAAAAAGCTGAGATGAAACCACGGCGACCAGACCGGAGAGCCTCGTTTCAGTATTGAATATTGTATGCCACACCTCGGAAAGTCCATGGTTTGCACTGCATGTGGTTTGTTAAGAGAGAGAGAGAGATATATATATACACACCCTTTATTGCCCCGCTGCCGTTTCCAGCCTCAAGCTGTGCTTTGAGCTTTTTGGAGCCCTGCTCGTGGCTTATCCCAGTGCTTGGCCTCAGAAAAGATGCAACTCTCATTCAATAGTTGTCATAACTTTAGCTTCTTCCTGGCGTCCGCCTCACAAGTCAATACAATTCAAACGTTTGCTTAGGATTCTAACGAAGAGGCCAGTGCGGAAACCGTGCAAAGTCTGCAAGGTCTCTTTGCAATTCTTTGCATACTTTGCATATATTCATTACTATTCATTCATGTTGAACAATAAATAGATGCGGGATGATGCGAGCGCGAGCTCAGGGAGCTCTGTTCCTTGACTCGTTTGCAGGCCAGGAAGCACATTATGGCTCTGTTTGGACTCTTGGTCCTGGCTTGTGCCGTTGGAGGAGCCTTCTACGCAGAGAAAGTTACGAGTTTCTTGAAGTTCACACGAGTTTCACAGCTGCGTGCTGCTACAACTCGGGTGCTGTTCTAAGATCGTGGTATGCCCTATGGAGGCAATGCGGAAAGTGACCCGAAGAAGACTGCTGCGATCGAAATGGTTGCTGAGCTCAGCACAATGCCGAAACGATACG
Source organism: Symbiodinium sp. clade C Y103 (assembly GCA_003297045.1). NCBI lineage: Eukaryota > Dinophyceae > Suessiales > Symbiodiniaceae > Cladocopium > Cladocopium sp. clade C. The sequence goes on from BGPT01000400.1 coordinate 112,517, forward strand.
GAATACTGCATGTTTCAATGACAGCTGGATGCATGTAATTTCAGGTTATTTCAAAAGGGACAGCGCCGAATTGATGATGTTGATATGCATATGGTTCCATTTGTCGTGCCTTAAGAAGAAGAGGAGTAGCCAGGCAACGCTAAACAAAAAGACAAATTGCAAGTTGTCACTTTTTAGGTGTTCAAGATGATGGAGAACACCGCCAACAAAGTCACAGCAGAGGCCATTCGAATTTGAGAGACTTTTGAGCCTGCACGCTGCTGCAAATCCCCTGCAGGGAGAGGCAGAATTTAGAACTTACACTAAGTTCGAGAACTTCTGTAACTCGGATCCGCACATAGAATCCCAGTGGGAGAATGAACATGCCAAAACGAGATACACTGATATTTGCTCACAGTACTGTATGTACATGTGCATTTATACGCAGGACCGTTGCAGGTGTGAGATATAGAATGCATATGCAACACATAAATGCATTCTATGCAGCATCCTATTTCACTTTTGTGCTGAAAACGCTGTGCCACCAAGTGATGTTGCCGTGAGCCGCATCATGGAATGGATCAAAGGCACCGACACCAAAGAGGAGAAGACCGCTGCCATCACTGAAAATACGGACAAGGAGGCTTCTCTCAAGGCCAGAATTGATCTGACATCTGATGGAACCAGAAAGTGTAGATTGGCAAAGTCAATGTGAATCGGATGTGTTTCGTATGCTCTTGGCTTGAAGGCCAACATTGACCTCTGGACGGAGACAAACACCAAGGACAAGAAGGCGAGTGAGATACTGTGGCTATCTGTGGCTACAAGCACTTCTCCAAGCAACGAAAGTTCTGTCAAAGTGTTCTGTGTTTCAATGAGGTCTGGGGGGCTTGCCATGATAGGTGTCACATGGTGTCACGGTGTCACTATGGCCAGCTAAAGCTGTCCCTCCTTTCCTGGTTCGCTCCCGCTGTGGCAGGCCATCGGAGACTTGGAGACCGAGATTGATGAACTGAAGAAGAAGATTGAGGACACTAAGTGACACCAAGCCATTAGCAGATCATTAGCATGTTTGCAGCCCACATTGCGATCATTCCGTCCTACTTTGATGGAACTTGCTTCGGACCCCTTGCACTTGGGAGTCAGTTGATTCAAGTGATGAGACGGATGGCATAGAGACAGCAGCATTCTGGCAAGGACACGGCCGCAACAAGGAAAGAAGAGTTGGCAGAGTACAAGAAGACCAATGGAGAAGTGGAGGTTGGTTCCAGTTGACCTCTCGTGTGACAATAGTTGAGCGTTGTGGCCGTTTTCCATCGTTTTCCTGCATTTCAAGATGCTTTTTTGTAAGCAGTAAACATGTTTCCTCTTTACTGGTTCCTTGGCATTCTGCACAAGGCTGCCAACGTGGCCATTGCCAAAGCACTTGAAGAGATGAAGGCTGCAATTGCAATATGACTCAATATGACCTATCCGAATCGTAACTTGAAGTTCCAATGTGTTGCGTTGCCGGGATGCATGGGTGCAATAAGCAGGCTGGACGTTCAAGCTTTCTGCAGAAATCGTCCTTGTCTTGGACAATCAGATTTTGCATGCAGCTATGTGTCTGGAGCAATGCAGTTGGATTGGCATGTGGATCTTGTGACACATTCCCCGAGCATGCCTAAGGAGTGTGACAACAACAGTCAAGGAAGCAATGCTCTTGGCAAGCAACCTGGGGCTGAAGACGAGCAAGGCATGTGGGAGACTCTACGACATCACCCTAAAATTCAGTGATATCTGGGATATGAGGTTGCACCGCCAGATAGAGTTTCAGAGATAGAAGACTGGTAGCGCTGACCCTTTCTCAAACCAAGAGTTCTTGCAAGTCAGTGTTTGCAAATGTTTGCAGGCCATGACCTCCATCTCTGGGGAGGCCTTGCACGGCCTGAACACGGCTGGCATGGTTATTCAACATCAATTGCATCAAAGACCGTCAGACTTTGCAGGACTCCTCCTACGAGGGTGTGGTTGACATGCTGGAAGACCTGCAGGCTGAGTTCAGGAAGTCTGACAAGACGGTCAGGGCGCCCAGAGCACCTGAAACAATTGTACCACGATTGTACCACCATGATTCCACCATGTACCACCTGCATTTGTGTGATGTGGGGACCTGTGACCTGTCAGGACCTGTGAAACATTTTGATGCCTTTGCAATGTGCTCACACTGGGCGCAGCTTGACACGTAGCCGTGTAGCCGTGTAGCCTAGGCCGACATGGACGAGGCCAAAGCGGACACTGCTTATAAGATGGCGCAGCAGGTGGGCCACTGCCGTGGGCTGCCATGCTTGCGATGTGGCGATATGCCACTCATCCACACTGAATCCACACTTGCGATTCCGCAACCCCTTTGCCAGACCATGAAGCAGAACCTTGCGGCCAAGAAGAAGCAGCTCAACACAATGAAGCAGGAACGCACCTTACAAAGCGGTCCATGCTTTTGCAATGCGTTCAAGGCTTTGTCATGAGATGTCATGAGCTTTGGAGATGTCGCAGTTAGTCTTAGTTTGAAGTCCTGGATCTGCACTGAAAGGAGTGCATAGAAGTGCCAAGTTCTGCACGTCAATGGCTCGCTGTCGCCACGCAGGAACTTGGTGCCCGAGTGAAGGCGATTGGCACTGCCAAGTCCGACCTTGTTACCACACAGGAGACCTTGGAGGCGAGTCTCAGCCGCGGCCAAGGCCATAAGCTCTTGAAGAGGATAAAGAGGCAACTTCCAGTAACTGCATGACCCCAAACATCGCCAGCTCCCAAACCACACCATCAAGATCCATCAAGATTATGCACTGACGAAGCGATTGAGCCAGTGCAGCCACTGATCGTGTCACTTAGTGGGAAGTTGAGTAACCATCAGCTGGTACGTGTTTTATCGTGTCTTTCTCTTCAGCTATGTTGCTGCACGGGCTCCTCTTTGGCATAGGCGGTCATTGCCCTCGGTAGTTAACAGACGTTGGCATGCCAGTATTGGTGCAATTTTCTTCATGGGTTCCGGCCAGGATGACAAGAAGTACGTCAAGGAGACTGAAGTCCTTTGCAAGGAGCATTGCGTCCTCCAATTGACCTGATTGGCGAGTTTGAACAGACATATATCCTGGTTGTACCTTTCGCCTGACTCTCATCACTTGCAGGAGAAAGCTGCCACTTTCGAACAGCGCAAGGAGAGATATCAAGAGCAGATTGAACAGCTCAGAGGTCACATGATCATCACATGAAGACAGAGCATTGGATTTGATGATTTTGATGCAGGCCATGCGAGAGGAAGAACTTGAAGCAATTACCAAGGCGACTGACATCTTGAAGGCCCGTGGTGGATCACTTCCTGTGTGGATTAGGAAGACAAGTGAAAGCGCACACCTATTCTATACAGTTGTATATCAGGGGAGGACTAACCCAGAAGTGATCTGAAACAGGAACAAGATGGACATGTCAATGGATTGTCGCTTCAGTCTGGCAGGACACCTTGGCTCCTGGCAAGGCTCACGCAGATTCACGCAGTTTTCAGTTGATCAACAGAGATCACAAGTTTTGTTTCATAGACTATGCCCGTGCATTCTTGACATTCTTGACAGGCCATGCTCTATGAGGTCAGCACTTAGCACTCAAGCTTTTTTTGCCCGCAATGGTTTCAGTTTGTTTCAGTCAAATATGATGAACAACGAGATGAACATGCGACTTTCGATGCCCACCGCAACTGTACTCGTTGAGTAGTGCTTGGGAGCAGCTTTCCGTGAGTTGGTTCCACCGGGTCAGGTTGAGGCCAAACCACACGTGCAGCAAAGGGCTGTGGATGTGGGCAGCTTTTTGCAAGTTGCTTTCTGCTCAGAGAATTTCAGACTGCTGTGAAGCAATTGCTGAAAGACTCGAAACGACTCAAACAATTCTAGCAAGTGCCGGTCGGGAACATGTAGTTTGGCAAAACGTTGCGCTACGACGCTGTGTTTGGCAACCGATTTCTTTGGTATTTCGGATGCAGGACTCATCACTCACATTGTGTTGTGCTTGAGGCGAGCCAGGAAGCCCGAGTAAAGGAGGCTAGCACTGCTAGGAAGGTAGATTGGTAAGATTCTAGTAAGATTCTAATGGATTCCAGCACATGCCCTGTTCGAGTTATAAAGAGGGGGACTTATAAAAAGCGACAGTCAGTGACGACACGAGGCACTGGGACCACACAAGACGTGGTAGCTACAGTTGTTACCACGTGGCTCCTGGGAGTTATTAGTTCGGATGGAAGGAGCACCTGGTGGCCGCTAGTGTTGGTGCCCAAGCTCTGCAGCTTCGCGCTTGAAGCGGCCAGAGAGTGTGGTGAAGACGAGCCGGGCAACGATAATATACTGTACCGTATATTGTACCCATTCATATTATCAACCATAATTATGAACCATATATTTCATATATTACGCCTATAATTCTAATCAATTCCATGAAATTGATGTACCATGCAAGGTCCAGGCAGCCTCCCTGAGCCCAGAGCGCCAAAGGTGGCTTGTCAGCATTTGGTGACCCAGGAGGGATCTCAATCCTAATTGGGTGCAATGGCTACCGCTTGTTGTCTGAGGTTGGTCGCGCTGCTCAACAGTGGCGCCAGCAAGTTGCAGAGCCGGCGTTTGGTGCCATCCTGAGATACTGCACCGCTGGAGCAAAGGTCCATATTTTTCCGTGTATGGATAGTGATAGTGATGCCGATTTATAGGTCAGACATAGTACTTAAGGATACTCAAGGACCTAATGGGGAAGGTTGGAGCAGATGGTACTCTGTTTGGATATATGCTTTGGTGTGCTGGGGTGCCGGGTGCAAATGGCAAGCCCGTACCATGTTCAAACACAGGGGTTAGTTTGTTTCAGACTTTGTGCCATACAAGCCGTGCCGCTTTGAGGCCAACTTGGCCCAACGCGCTTCGGAGGTGCTTCGGGCTTGTGGAACTCGCAGAAGAAAACATTAATTACCCAAGTTGCCCAAGTGAAGTGCACGGTTCGGGCACCTTCTGGTGAACCTGTTGACACTGCCAGGACCCTTTGAAAGTAATCAAGGATCTGATCTCTGGCCTCATCACCAAGCTTCAGGAACAGGTGAGCTTGGCAACAGGACATTAAATCCGAGCTTGCCTGTCTTTATGTGGTAGAATTGTACATTGGAATTCTTCATCGACGACAAGGGTTTTTCCCTCATCAGCACTACACTTCAGCTGGCCTCAGCTTGAAGTACAATGCCGTTAGCTTCGCCAAAATCTCCGCAGGCTGCCTCATCCCAGTCAAAGAAGGCAACCTGCTGTGATGTACCACTGAGATCCAGTGAGACTGTGGGATACCTTCTGACTTTCTGGTAATCAAACATATCAATGGTAAATTGCGCATTTATGTGTAGATGAATTTCCCATTGCAACATATCGAAACCTCCATTTGTTCGGGGATTTCCAATTTTTTGGCTTGCCAGGCATACTGTGACAAGGAGATTGGTGAGGCTGAGGTGCTCCGCAACGAGGCATCAGAGAAGGCAAGAAATCCAAGTGTTGACTCGACAACTCCATGTGTAATCGACGCGCTGAAAGATTTTTTCATGGTCTTCATGAAATACACATCACTCACGTACATATGCAGACAGATGTGTTACATGTTTGATATTGTTTGTCTAGTTTATTCTATATATTTTTAAAGCCAGTATTGCTATGTATTGCTGGTCATTTCGTATTATTGTTATTAGTGCAATTTTCATTTCTATTATTGTTCTTATTGCATCTTATTCATCTTATGGTTATTGTTGAAATTATGTTCATTTTCCTCAGGGTCTCCCCTAGGAGGGCTTGATTCACTTGATGCGTGCCTATACCCATTTCCGGATTGTTTGGAGGTCACCCAGCTGAACGGAGACTTGGTGGCTAATGAGGCTTCAGCCTGCTTTTGCTCGAAAACATGCAGTGCATTCGGTTTGATGGATTCAATGATGATTCAATGGATTCTCGAAATTTCTAAAACAGACGAAATGGAAGGGCACGAGTGACGGAGCTGAACAGGCACGCAATGACCAGCTGTTGGAAGAGATCTCAACTCTCGTGCCGCTCTTGGTGGTTGTGATTGAAGTGTTATGCGCAAAGTTTTCACGGGGCATGGCGTTGGCAATTGAAGCTTCTCTGTCACTTTCCATCAACTCAGAAAGCGGCCTTGGAAGAGTTGGCAGCACAGTGGCTTGGATTGAAATTAAGCTCTGGCTCTCGGGAAAAGGGGTTGGAGGCTATGGCGAGCTGTGACAATGCCAGAAGCCGCATGAAGCCACTGATTCTCACAGTCTTTGTCATCTTTGTCATCTGGTCTTTGAATGTATTTGACACGACTGAACTGGGCAATCCAAACCAGATCGGGAACTCAGGAAGACCAAGGCTGACTCTGTCCGAAAGGAGGAGGCAAGACAGTGTGGTATTTGGGGAGATCATCAATCTGCTTGGTCGAAGCACCAAAGTATAAAAACATTCTGAAGATATTCTGGAATATTTACGGTTCTTGCGGAAAGGCTGAGGAGTCTGCAACGAAAGTGTCCGATGCAAAGGCAGGAATCGCAGCAATGCTCAGATGGGATGGGTACAAATGGATGCAAATGGGATGGATGCCACAAATGCATAGACACTCGATCTTTTTGATCTTTCCGCTGTGGCAGGATGCAATCAGCGGAATCAAGCAGGCCACACAGGCGCTGAACTCTGGGGCTCCGAAGATGAGAGGTGATGCTGTAGCTGTGGATAGCGATAGCTATGGCTAGCCATGAACAGCTATGGATAGCTTTGGATGGGTATGGATAACTGGGTCATGCGATGTCCTGCGGGTTCTTCAGGTGCTCTCCGCTTTCTACGCAAAAGGAAAAGAGGCCAAGGCGCTGCCCCAGCTTCCATCTGGTTCCAATGGTGGCAGAATTGTCGGGCTGTCAAGGTGGAATCCCTTGCCCAGCAAACAGCGGAAGACGTCCCAGATGCTGGCTTTGACAACGGAGAGGCCGAAGAATAGGGATCGGAGACTGCCATGAAGTCAAGCTTCCAACATGATGAAAGCCACATGTCTCATGCCATTCTTGCTCTTTGCCACCAGGCATACCAGGGCGCTCAGGTTGGGACTTTTGGTACTAGAATCAGCACACTTTCAATCAAATGGAAACTACCATGGATCATGTGACATCCAGACAGAGATGGAAAGAGGAACTATTATTCTTGGATGTGTTCACGTGCCAACTGGATGTCCTCAGAAGATTTTTCACAAGGACTTTGGCGGAGTGTGACAGCACCTAGCAGCTGTTTGTGACAAATGCTGGCATGGGAGGCCAGTTCTACCGGAATCCTTGGCACCCTTGAAGTGATCCAGTCTGGCTTCGAGCGTGCGATCTCGGAGACTCAGGCGGCCCCTCCAAAATTGCAAGCTGTTGTCCACTGGTGCGCCCAACAGTCTATCTAGGCATTGGAAGAGAAAGCCATCAAGGAACACAGGCACGTTCGACTCAATCTCAGCAGCTGGAGCCACTCTTGAAGTCTTTGCCACGTGCGGCCTGCGTGATCGCGACTTTGGCAGGGAACTCACTGCTGACATCGATGTTTCTTCTGCAGAGAAGGACAAGGCCTTGAAGGCACCAGGCCTCAGATGGCAACCACCAGTGTGTATGGAGATGTACGGGGAGTGCAGGTGCCTGGACAACTGGACCAACGGGTTTTTGGAACACACAGAGTTTACACAATGGTTGGAAGCAGGTCTTGCAACCTGCTTCACGAGCAGCCGAGGTGAAGACCCAGTCGCAGATTGAGACAGCAGAGGACTGGGGGGATGGATTGGGAACGGCCTGGCCATTTGCGCCAACACAGGGCCATTTGGCTGTGAATCGCAGGAGATGTCCCAGCAAACCTCTGCGCTGAAGAAGGAGACTTCCACGATGAAGGCGGGTGAGGGGATTCATGACTCTGAAGGTTAAATTGGTCAAATGAAAGCAAACACATCACACACACACATATCATAGTCACTATGGTCGGCTCACTGTAGACAGCATCATGTCGATTTATATTTTCTCTATTCTCCCCCATCTATTTTCCCACTGTTCCCCCCACCCCTTTGGCAATCACGGAAAGACATTCGATGGGGCCGATGGGGTCTGTCGTGACGCCTGCGTTCGTCAGTCCGCTCTGGTGGAGCTTGCTGCCTTGGAAGAGGAGCAGTTGCCGGTGATATGATGACCTTTGCGCCGCCATGACTTTCTCCTTGCTCTAAGAAGAGAGCACGCAGCAGCAAGCGCATTGATTTCTTTTGTTTGTTTTTCATATTTTCCCACCGTTTCCGTTTTTGACTTTGCTTTTCTCCGTGCACGGGATCAGGAGTGTGGCATTGGAGCCAGCTATGAGCAGCGCAAGGCCACAGCTGTGGCACTGCAGAATGAGGGTATGCCCTTAGAGTATATACATGTTCATCGGTGTTGAGAAATCAGCTGAAATCTACCACTCAGAGTTTGCCCTGTTCCGTTTCAGTCTTGGCAGCTTCGCTCCTGCCTTGCGCTAGAAACCAAAAAGACGGCACTTCAAGCAACGAAGGCTTTTGGCCCTTCGGCGGCAGATCTGACCTGTTTGCAAGGCAGCTCGCAAGGAAGAGATGAAAGTCCTCAAGGATGCCATCAGCATCTTCAACACACTCATCGAAGGCGTCTTGCATTTGTAGCGGCTCATTACTGATTGAAGGCCTTGATGCTCTGGTTTTATTTGAAGCTTGGACTGCTTGATTCGAGGTTGATGACCTTCTACTGGCAATGAGATGGTGACCTGCAGCAGCACCAGAAAAAGTGCAAGTCATTCACTGGATCAAGAATCAGGAGTGCAGAGCAGGAGCCGCTAGCAGCTAGATATAGCATGCTATAAATGCTATAGCTATTTTTCTTTTGTGGTTTATTAGTTTATTGGCTTGCTGATGCCTGTTGGATCCTATTGGTTGCTCCACATCTTGGCCATTTTGCAGTGTCGTAATTGTACCCCCTGCTTCATCGAGGCCAGAGGGTTTTCCAGCACGTGGACAGCCGAGCAGCTGTAAAGAGGCAATGTCAATGTCCTTGGTTCCGGTGGGTTCCTTACAAGTAGACTTACAAGTAGACATGCACCTGGCATGCCTGGAACGGAGGTGCATTCCAGGTGGGCCTCCGGTGACGGAGTGTAAAACTCAGAAGCCTGAGATGGGCCTGAGACAGGCTTTGAACTTTGAAGTTTTCACTTGGACGACATGAAGTGAACACGACAAACACTTTGTTTGAGGTGCGAGCCGCCCATGCTTGTGTGCTGACTAGATGGGGCACTAGCTCCGTTGGATATTGTTTTCAGTGCAGCCAGAAGAGGAGAAACTATGCCAAACGTGAAGGGAAACTGAAAGGGGTCAGGTCTTAGCACAGAAATCATGTCACAAACAATGTAACGTTGATGGCCTGCTGCAAGCTGGTGCGATCAGCTCACAAGACCTGACATTCGAAATTACAGATTTGCTTGGCCGTTGATGCACTTTGCTTCCCGGAATTTCGGCCGCTAGGGGCTCACATGCCCATGCCCAATTTGCAAACTTTTTCCGATGTAGAAGTTTGGAATTCTGCGGGCAGTATTTCAAATACCGGAAAATCGTGATTCCCATAATTTCGAGAGATTGAAGCAGACAGAGAAGGGCAATCATGATTTAGGAGGATTTAGTGAGATAGTGGGAATGAACTTCAGGCATCCAACATGTCCGATTTTGTAGGCGCCATGCCTAGCCACTGGCCTAGGGACGCTTGAAGCATGGTAGAGTTCTCACCAGCGTACTCCATTGATGGGGCAGAAGCCTCGAAACTCATTGAGGTTCGCCTTCGATCAGAGACGTCACCTGTCAAGCGCAAACGTGTACTCCCTCCAACCATTCCAACATTACCTCTCCGGCGCACCAGCCCAAAGAGGGTTGTGAAGACCTATTTCGTCGGCATTATTCAACCAGACAGCCCGCAAAAATCTGGCCGTGCCAAGAGCGCCCCCCAAAAGCCAGACGCACAAAAACTGGTAACAGAGATAACCTGTGACGAAGCTGCAGAAATTGAAAATCGGATTGCATACCGCACTGAACGCGCAAGCCGATACGCGTCAGATCGGGCCTTTCCAGTGCTGACCAGCAATCACATCCTTCCACAGTGGTCGAGTGAGAGCGTGCCAGACAGTCCCAAAGAAAGTCCCAAAGAAAGTTCCAAAGGGAAAAGTCCCAAAGGCCCCAAGAGTCCCAAGACAAGTTTGGGAAAGCCAACTTTGGTCTTTCTGCGCCGGAAAAAGACCGTGGAGCTCGATAAGGTGGATCGGGAGAAGGTGAAGCCATGGCGACCATCAGCTGGTCCAAAGCCACCGGAGAATCCTGTCTACATGTCATCAGGTCCCAGCCCCAGAGCTCCAAAGATCATCCCACGACCACGTGGAGATCGTCGGAAGTCTCTGACCACACTGGAACTTGCAACCCATGAGAAGCGCGAAGCTGGCAAAAAGCGTGCTGAAGAACTGAATGAACGCGTTTTGTCGAGCGTTCGCCGAAACAGCACACAGTCGGTGAGTTTGGCGGAATTCAATGATCGGATCCGGAAGGCCGGGGAAGCAAGTCGGGCCAAGAATCAACCAGACTTTGAAGATGAGGAAAGTGAGGGAGATGCAGAAGCTGATGTTCTTGCTGACTTGCCTCACTTAGATCTAGGTAGGCTACACGGGCCATAAATGTTGGCCTGCAAGAAGAGCCCAAACAACATGCTTGGGGCTTAAAGACCATGCATTCGAATGGGCTCAACGACGACTCCATGCTAGAATGCCAAAGAAGTCTCACGTTTGGTAGCATTTTCAGCCCTGTGACTGGACAGTGGCAAAGCCACAGTCAGCTATGCTCAGTGTATCTCAGGCTTGCCTGGTAGCATGAGCAGGGCTATGGAAAAATTGTGCACGGACAAATAAAAGTCAAGATGTTTGCCCAGATGATATTTTCAAACTCCTGTTTGTGACCGCAACCCCCTTGCCGTACTGAGGGAGGCACTTCAAGGCATACATGTTTTGGCTCAAGTGGCTTGGGGCTGCTAGAAATCATAAGCAAAGCATCCACCGCTTACAGCCTAGCTTGAGACTTGACAGGAGATCCATGGCTTTGGAGTAAGAAACAGAACAATCGGAAAGCTCATGCGGAAGACAGCAGCAGATTAGAGGGCTTGACTTGCTTTCGTCGCGCTTGCTGTTTGTCCCGGCGGACTTTTCAAGTCCGGAGCGAAAGCCGTCCGTCAGTCGACTCAATCTGAACAGACTAACTTAGTCTAACGTATTTTTTTTTCCTATGGAAAGGGCTACTGTAGTCAGTAGCCTTCGTTTTTTTTGACGACTCCAGCTTTTCCCAGTCCTCCAGTAGAGGTGTTTGTTCCAGGTTTCGAACCTACTAGATGTCAAAGTGAAAGTGGAGGGACAGCACAGTACTGGCCGAGTAGACCTCTTTCACCTCAATAGATGCTGAAGACATCTGAAGACCATGTTTCCAGTACTGGCTTTTGATGTTGCCTTTTCACTGGCTCAAGTTGTGGAGCGCACAGTTGGCTCAATCCATTGGGTACCACTTCATTTCAAGTGCCTTCCCTTTCCAAGTTCATTTTCTCACCCCTTACTCACAGGCAGTCGCACAGCAAGTGGATCAGATTAGGAAATGACCAGATTCTTAGCTGGCCCACCTCCACAGTTGTTTCACCGTTTGTGCCATTGTCATGATTTGAAACCACTACCAGGCTGGATCACTCACACTGGCAGAGGGGTTGGTCAAATCAATGCTACTCATATTTTTTTGGCTTGCTGAGTTGTCTTTGACGTAGCAATCTTGTCAGTGCCAGGACAGATACAAACGTTGTTGCACCAACAACGAGCTAGATGAATTTGGCGTTCATGTTCATCTAGTTTGATGCACTTCCGGTCCTTTTAAACATCATTCGGCTGGACAGAAGCAGAGTGTCTCAGCTCGTGGTTCGTAACTTGGTTGAAATACTGTACCCGAAAGGATCGGTTTTCTGGTCCTTTCTTCACCAGGGATTAGAGTCCAAAACAAGTTCTTCTCACACAACACCGTGTGCAGCAATGTGAATAGGAAAGGTTTTGGAAGTGGAATGAAAGCTCAGTATGATCATAACTACGGCATCGCTTCTTGCATTTTCGGGCTTTTTTAATGGTCTTGTGATGTTTTTATTGATGCTTTCCTCGTGTTGGAGGCCATTTGCACAATGGGTGCTGGCTTTGCAGCGGCCTTACCTGGTGATTTGCACGATAGGTCCTAGGTGTTTGTTGCTTGTTGGATCCTCACATCGTCACATGAGCTTTTGATACCACCGGACCCCACCACATCTTCTGTTTTTGAGGTCCGCTCCATCCAAGCCGTCGTCCCCAGTGTTGCGCCAGGCATGCTGAGATTTCCTGGTATTTTGTGCACTTAAGATAGCAATGCATGGGGTTCTTCCCCTAAGCCCCTTTAAAGTGTGGATTCTCCGAACTTCTGTGGCGAAAAAAAAGTTAAGGGTAGCGTTCGTTTTCTTGTTCCATTGTCCTCCGAGATTCGATCCTTCTTTTTTTTTGGGTGCTCCAACTCCCATACGTACTGTAATTTTTCTGCACCTTTTTTCTCCCAGATTGATCTCTCCCGATGTCCTTTGCTGGACCAGGCAGTGCGTGGGCACAGCGCGACATTGGACCAACTCTACGGCGCTTCTTTGGAGCTTTCTACAATGGTTACTTGAAAGTATGTTTAAAATATCTTTTCTATCATATCCTTTGCCTTTTCTGAGGGAAAAACCTATCACACCTCTGGTTTCACATTCAATTTCGTAGTTTTATGTTGACATTTTTTTGCCTCTTCTGAGGTGATGTTTGGGCAGTGTACAGGCTGGGCCCATGACAAACAATTTTGGCAGTCTGGTCAACATCCATTCCTTGCCGCGACCGCTCTGCATTGCAACTTTGACCAACTGCCAGCTGGCAGGCGATACAAGAACATAGATGTGGAGAATTCTGGTTGGATCAGCTACGAAGAGTTAGCAGAGCGACTTGGCGCAGCCTTGCGGATAAGCTGCTTTCCGCGTTCTCCGGAGGTCCCTGATGTCTGAATGCAAGGTGGAACATGGAGCCAGGTTCATGATTCACGATGTGCCTCTGCGGCTGCCTGAGGATCCTTTTTTTACCGGAGTTCAACCTCTTGTTCATCTTTGACGCCTTTAGCCAGCAAAATGCTCCTCGACCTTTTGTGGCATGCTGCACAATTGGCCTGGATTTGTGATGTTGTGATGCGGAAGGGTCTGATCTTGTTTCTGATCCTATTTCAGCTGAGGCTTTGATTGATGCCCGTGAACTTTTAGTGATGGTTTGCATTTTGGCTGCAAAATGGAAGCATAACTCAAACATACCTGCAGGGAGCATGCCACTGAGCACGCCATGAGTATGCCTTCAATCTCACGTCAGATGCCTTGCGGTCAGGCTTATTCAGTTCTTCCAAGCTGTCCGAGAAATGTGGAGATGCTAAGTTGCAACAAGATTCTTGCAGGGCCACTTTGCGTACCTGCGTAGCTTTGTTTTCCGTCATATGAGCTCTCCGTTTCCTGCAAGCTTGACTCCTACTGTACCAAGTTGAGAGGGTTCAATTTTGTCTCTTTTTTGTCTCTTTAAGAGGGAGCTACTGCACTGGTAGCATGGCGATTGCGATTCCTGGATATTTCGGTCTGGTGATTTCTGGTGTATGTGCTTGGCATGCTTGACATTTTGTTGCCATTTTAGTTGCCATGCTTCCGCCTTTGCGCCGCCTTTGCGCCAGCTCTTCATGACCCTCTTCGATAGTTCGCACAGCGGCACCTGCACAGCTGCCGAAGTCGCCAGCTTTGTTCCTCTTCCGACAAGATGTGGACACATGTATCATGGAAGATGATGAAAGTATCAAGCAGGTGTCATGGAAGATGGAAGTATCAAGTTCTGATTTTTCTGTGGAATAGGTACTGGGAACGTCTTGCAGAGGCTGCTAGTCTAACCAACTGAACCCTGCGACCGACACAGTTGGAGGGTGGTGTTCAAAGAAAACTAGGATCGCGAGTTATGTAGCGGAACCAATGCCTCGGCCGAATGGTTGTCAGCATTCAGTTCTCACTTGCTCCTATGGAATAAGTACTTCCATTTCGGTACTGTATGTTTAATTGCTTGCTACCGAATTGGGAATTGGGTTGTTCAGTCCCACCGCTGCAGCCGGCACAGTGACAGCGGGAGAGAGGGAGAGAGAGAGAGTTTGTCAGCTTCTAACCCAGGCCTGGATGCCTCTGTTAAGATTCTCATTTGGATCCATTTGCCAAGTCAAACGTTTGCCATCCAGTCTCTAGAAGTCCTGAAAGGGCCAGCCTTGGAGTGTCAGTCTACTCCGAGGCTACGCTTGCCCTACAAGTCTTGGGCAGATGCACTGGTGCGCCAGTCCGGGCAAAAGATGTGGCAGTGGCCTCTTGGCGACATAAGATCTGACCGCGCTGAGCTTCGTTTTCCGTGTTTTCCGTGTCGCGCATTGTCACGCTCTGTGACTCTGTGATTGTCGCACTGCTAACCGAACCGTTCACTGTGCTTTCAGGCGATGCAGGAGGAGCTTTCGGATGTGCTTCCACTGTACCGCGAAGCTGTCAATCGACTGGGCTCAGAGGCATCCGACCTATCCCATACCTATCCGAAGCTGTTTCCTAAGCTGTTTCACTACAGGGAGCAGGTAGGGACCAGGTAGGGACCAGGTAGGGACCAGGGACGGTGGTGACATTGCTGTCCCAAGAGCTTTGCGAAGGCGACTTTCAAAGAAGAGCGCATCTTTGGACAGGATGAGGTGGATGAGATTTGCTCCACCTTCAGGTTGGCTTGCACCACATACACATGACGATCACATGACGCATCCCATGACGCATCACATGGCGCGCACAGCAAACTGAAGAGTCACCTGTTTGGTGATGGTCCCAGTGGAGGCCCGTCTATGACGACTTGCCCATTGGCCTAGATCCACCTCCAAACTGCGTAGCTCCACCGGCTCCAGACTGGGAGAAAACGGCAACCGCGACTCAGCAAGAAATGGGGCATTAATAGATTATTAAATTATAGACTATTGTATAATACATGCAATATATATATATATACAGACTATTTAGCTATCAATGATCCTGGCACTCCAAAGCTTTAAGATTGGTGCTGTCAAAGCAATTAGGTGGAATCATCAGATGAAGACAACAGGACATCCAGGCAGATTCTGCTGAGCTGAGGCAGCTGTGAGCCACTCGCGACCGGCTACCAGCCAAGTGCGGCAACTGAATCGGACCTTGACAGAAGCCGAGCTACATCAAATGGCATCTCGACCTGTGAAGCAGCGCCTGGTTCATTTTGATTCATGATTCATGATCCATCATGATCCTACATGTACACCTGATTGCAGCGTTGCAGATGGCCCAGGCACTGCTAGGAGGATTGGGACATGCGGATGAGGCCAGGAAATTTGTCCGTGATATAGGTGAACACATGAATTCTTTTTATACTTACAGACTGATAGACACAAATAGTATGGAACATGTACTTATGGATTATTGTTCCAGGGCTTTCCAGTAGTAGTTGCTGCAGATTCTTCGAACTAAGCACACGCTGCAGAATTGTGCAATGGCAGCAGGATGAGGACCGAGAACAGGCTGCCGAGATTCTCAAGGACCCAAACCTTTCAATTGAGAACAGAAAGATGCGTGTGAAGCCTAAGGCAATTCAGAGAATTTGCGTGCTTGTATAGTGGAATGCTTACAGTTTTAACTTGTTGTCAGACACTCTCGATATTTTTTTGGTTGTCCCGAGTGTTTCTGGATATTCTACCACCAGTCCTTTTGGGAGGAGAAATCAATGATTAGGCAGAAGGAGATCGAGGAAAAGGAAGCTGCAAAGGCGGCAATCCAACCAGCCCGAGGCTGACGGGCCCAAACTGCGAGTGGAATCGATGGAATGTGGGAATCCTTTGGGAATCTCGGGAGATTTCTTGGCAATTTCCCAAGGTTTCCCAAGCCTTAACTCAGCTATGTTCGACAGGATGGATGATCATACATGGCGCAGACTTTGTGGCTTGGCAGGGTATTTCATGCTTCAAATTTCAGATGCGGGTCATTCACAGCCTTCCAAAAAAACAGACGAAGCGACACGGAGGACACAACAAGTCTTGATGTAATTCCAGTTTCTATTGTTGGAAAGCAGCACCTCTTTTGCTTTTTTGGTCATGAGACC
Source organism: Symbiodinium sp. clade C Y103 (assembly GCA_003297045.1). Classification (NCBI taxonomy): domain Eukaryota; class Dinophyceae; order Suessiales; family Symbiodiniaceae; genus Cladocopium; species Cladocopium sp. clade C. Next base: position 128,809 of record BGPT01000400.1, read on the forward strand.
ACCATGGCTATGACTGAGGTCTCGGTGTCGAAAGACATCAACCATTTTCGGCACCTCTTCGTGAAGTGTGTTGCACAGGCGCACCAAGCTCCCCGGCATGACCATACCCGCCATAACCCAACTGGGGCTCTGCCAGGCCTTGGACGTGCCCTCTGGAGTCATCACGGTGATAAGCTCAAATTCACGAAGGAAAACGCACCACGAGTGATGCTAGAATCATCAAGACAGTCTTGCATCTTTTGACGCATTTATTGAATTTTATGAAACTATGACTTAGCTGGGAAGCAGATCAAGATGGGCCACCCGCACGCTGAGATTGTGGACGTTACACCCGGAAGTGTCGTGGTGGAATTCTTGGTGCACCCGTCTATGCGCGGCGGCGACCGACGAACAGCAACTAATCTCTGAAAACCATCGCAAACTGAGTGGATGCGATGCGAACTATACAAATTTCACATACTTTTACCACGTGACAGTTGGATTGAAGCGGTTTCTTTCTCTTGCTTCGATCATTCGTACTTGTTTTGTTCGATCCTGAGGCAGTCGAGCTATTGATTGCGCTGGCAGATGCTTGCCTCAGTATCTGTGAAATGGCAGTGTTATTTATAGGGGCGCGAGATTTGCACCCCACTGACTTGTCAAAGTGAGGTCACCCTGTCTACCGTGTGTCCGTGTGTTTCGATTTTTCCTTTCTTGCTCAAAAGACTTCATCCCACCGCTATCCAAGGAGCACATCATCAATGGCAAGAGCGTTCTGCGCCGCGGCCATTTCAGAGACTACGCTGCCAGCGCACCTCGGTTTTGAGTGTAGTCCTGTGATGTCTTGTGAACCTGCTTGTAGCCATTGCACCACAACAAGTGTGGCCAAACAACATGGACATGTGGGTGGCACCAATCCAGTCTGTTGGGTGTCTTGAGGCAGAGCTGCTGGTGGGGGAGACGCGAAAAACAGCAGTCGCATGGATTTGCATGGACGGGGTGTGTTGGATGGAACTGGGGGGTTCTTTCCATTTTGTTTCTGGTGGAATTTTTCCAAAGGGGAAAAGGAAGACTTGAAATCAACCTGGCGATGCTTTGACAAATTCTGTTGCAAGGTGCGCCCGCTTTCCATCACGGATGGGATCATATGCCAGAACCTTGGTCTGTTCTGCAAGTCGAAAGCGCAGACGACGACGCCGTCCAAGCCATACCGATGTCAGGCTGCGACCAAGCAGTCCAGTGCTGCAATCCGCAAGCAGTTTTGGAGGAGGCACTTTGAGAATCTTTAAGATTTGCCTCTGATGCTTGGGCCCCCAGATGCACAAAGCATGACAGGTCTTGGCACGACTAGACACCGAGTTGAAGCGAGCAGAGACTTGGTCTGCATGGGAGTTGGCCATACAGTACATAGCTGCTATCAGAACATAGCTAGTGGCGAATTGAAGCTGCAATCTGTTGATATTGTGCCTGGATTCTATTCGATACCTTTTTCTTTTCTCAGAGCATGCTTTCATATTGCTTGCGAGGAAGCTGCCGAAGAAAGGTGCAAGGAAGCGGCGGCGGACTTGAGACGGAGAGACGAGTCGGCCACTGGGCTTGGATAGGTTCAGGTGGCCAGAAGGAAGGGGACAAGGAATAGGACTAGCATATCGACGATATTGAGGCTGTCTATGCTCTGGTCCCAGGTTATTTACTTTCTATCCGGATATCGAGATCCAGTTGAACAGTTGGTGTTGTCTTTCAGAGCTTTGACAAGGTGACGGCGCTGAAAAAGCATGTCAAGCTTGCCCGGCAGCAGGAGGAGGACTCGTAGATTGCATTTGTTCCATATTTGTTCTAAAGTTGTTACACGTTCTTACACATTTTGTTGATATGTTCCTGGTACATCTGAAAGCTTTGCCTGCGGAAAGGAGCAGAAGGAAGTAGAGCGTGATGCAGAGATGAAAGAGTCTGGCACTTTGTTTCTGATAGCACGGCATTCCTTTTTTTTGGGGATATATATATATATATACACACACATACAAATCGAGCAGAGAAAACAGGCTTGATCTTGCGCCGCAGCAATAGTCGTGGCTGAAGAATTTGTGAGAAACCACATTGTCGGGTGACTCCTGTCAGGAAGAATTGCATTAGAGACCCTCAGAATATTTGCGTGCATCTTGAGGTTTGGAGAGCAGCTACGGCGGCTGGAGGAACCAAATGCATACTCTAGGCTAATTCCAAGGGTTTGGGTTTTTATTCCCCCTGACGCTCTCTGAGGATTGAGTTGTGGGTAGTTTCAGGAGGCGGTGGCAACAGCAAACCCACTTCTGCTGGTAGACCCTTCAGAAAGTTTCCAAGACTTTGGCCAAACCCCACAGGAGATTGCAAAGCAGCGCCACTTTGAAGTGAAAGAAGACCAGCACGACAAAGAGGTCACAGAGTCATTGCCTGAGACAGTGGGTCCAGAAGGGTCAACCCATCTCTGACACCGGGATTGGCTATCATGCATTCGCATGCATTTGCCACATTTGCATACATAATTACTTCCTGTCACACATTCGCAATGCTCGCCTTTGTCCAACTATGTTCATCATCTTCTGAGGTTTAAAGAAGAGCTTGACCATATTGAAGAGCAGCAGAGACGTCCAAGCTGACCAATGGCACAAAGCCCTGCTGTGAATGTCATTGTGGTATGGTGATATTTGGTGCATTTGAGGTTTTGCTCCGCCTAATGAGGCTTGGAGCTGTCCCGAGATCAATCTTGATCCTGATGTCTCACCTTGTGTATCACAATGAAGTTGTGCTGCAAAAAAGTGCAAAAAGGCCAGGTCGCATCCGTGAGCGCCAGGGTGACAATGGCGCCCTCTGTCCTTGGCCAACAGCCCTGTAAATGGTGCAGAAGCCAGTGAGTCCTGGCAGAGAACTGAGGTGCCCCGCGATGGGTCCCAAACCGCCTGATCAACTCCAGGTTCACTTGTTGGCGTCTCAGATCGGCACAACTCTTGAAGCTTGGCTTAGAGGTGAGCTTTCCAGATCTCTTGCGACTCAGAGCACAACTTCGGGAGCCTTCAGTTGGCCATCCTGATGGCCTGAAGCCATGACAAAATGACTCTGTTTGCCTCTGTTTCAACCTCCTGGCTCAAGGAAGAACATGATAGCAAGGAATTCCTCAACCTACTTCCCAGATGCAGGATGATTTAATCAAATTTAATCATTACTCACATTCGTCTGTCAGATTGCTGCGGAACTCTGCGCTCTGAAGATGAAACAGCTTGAAAGATGAGGGAACACATTGCAAACCGCAGGATCCCACAAGCACAATCCAGGAGGAAACGCGGATGCACAGAGTACGAGCACGCACCCTGCAGCTAGCTAGCGTAGCCAAACGTAGCCAAACTGGTTGGGCAAAAACAACACTTAAGCAATTCTTGCGTAATGCTCGCTGGCATCATGGCTTTGTGGTGAAGCAAGGCCGCCTTACCCACAGGGCTGAAAAATACTGAAACCGCAAATCAGACACTCCTGTGTGGTAACTTTTAGTTCAATGGAGTGAAGGAAGGATTTTCTACGATGTCTTTAGATGTTTTAAGCAGAAAGCGGACCAAGGGGTGATGCTGAAGGGGAGTAGGCTGCAAAGAAACAGACCAAGACTGGCCAGGCAACTGTCAATGGGGCGAAGCGCAGACAGCAGATACGACAGCAGAGCTTCTTGAAAGCAAGTTGAATCTGAAAGAGAGGAGTTGAATGAGTTGAATGAATCTTTAAGTTCTGTTTTGTTGATTGCCTGTTGTACAGGGTGAATCACAGCCGGTTTGTGCCCCAAACCCAAGCAATATATAATGGTTCCTGAGGAACGCAGTCGTGGGCAGAACTTGATCCTACGCCCACGGCAATCACCGCAGGAGCAATGAGTGGCTGCCCGCTCATGATGTCCAGCAACACTGCAGTCTCACTGAGCTTTCAAGATTTTGAAGATAATGATACTTTGAAAGGTGGAATCAATCACTGCTGTTTTTTATCCATCCACATTTCTGGATGCAGGGCAGGCGAAGCTCAAGAAGCCCAGCATCCTGGTTCTCAATGCTTCAATATGCTTCAATACCTTCAGACGTTTGAAATTGCTTGAAGTCATCATGGTCTGACATTTGCAATCCAAAGATATCCCAAGGTGCTTTCAAAACCTTAAAGGTGCCCTATCTGAACCTTGCACAGCTTAGGAAGACCGAAGAAATGGAAGAGATCGGTCGCGAAGGCGGGACTCCCAGCCCCGACGAAGAGAGCCCCGGGAGTCGCCAACAAGGCGACGTGACGAGCGAGACCGGCGCGATGAGCGGCGGGACGAGCGACGGGACGAGCGGCGGGACGAGCGACGGGATGAGCGGAGTCGTGGCGAGCGTGTAGAGCTTCGGCCCTCACGTGAGAGCCCAAAGGATTCAAACATTTCAAACTCAACAAATCCCACAAACTCGAAAAAGGACAACGGTCGACAAACTCAAACTCGACAAACCGATGGCCGACGAAGCAAAGAACCTCAAAGAGATCAAGGACCAAAGGGTTGAACGTTGAAAGAGGTCGGGAGATGTCCAAAGTAGTTGAGAGATGAGAGAGATTCGGTCTCAGTTTCCGCTTGTGACCAAGAGCTTCGGGCAAGTGGGACAGCTTGTAGAACAGTTTCCCCACAATGTGACTGTCAACGCATGTCGTTTTGCAGGAGCTGACAGGGCAAAAGAAGCTCGGGGGGCAGCAAGATCTCCAGCTCGCAAGCCTCCAGCTGATAGGAAGGAGAAAGATGCAGGCAAAAAAAGTGGGGCAGATGCTTGGAAACAGATCAAGCTGGTTGGAGAATGTTGACAGCTTCCTCTGACAACTTTTCTTTTGCCCGCTTGGGGCTCTGCAGAACAGGAAGGTAAAACAGTTTTCTCATGCCAACTAAGTCATGTCTTTGCATTCTTTTGCTGATTAATATGTTTCAGCTGTTGCATGATTCAATAATGGGCGAATTTCTGAGGATGGTGCATCTGAAATCAAGCCAATCTGGACTTGCAAGCAGTGCCGGACGTCCATGTTTGGCCATTTGGAAGAATGCACCAAGTGCCACACGACCAAGCCAGAGCTGGATCTTCGATTTGTTCAAGTGTGGAACGTGCCACCAGATGTGGCCAAGAAGACGTTGCAGTGGCACCTTGGTTTACGCCAGCATTCTGTATCATTCTGTTGGGCTTTCACAGGTTTGCCTGTTTCGTTTTTGTGCTCTGGAGATCCCACAGGGTGATGAATGGACATTTCCCAGATGTTTGGCCTTTCCAGATCTTTTGAGCTCAATCCTTGTGCCACATGGAAGGTTTCAGAAAAAGGCTGGAGGCGCATCTGCAGAGCTCGCACCTGTGGGCGCCCAATTGGTGACGGCTGCAGACCCTTTGGCAGCAAATGCAATCACTGCCATTCGATCCCATGTGTCACTTCTGCTCCTTGCAACCGTTTGCAGTTCTTTGCATGTTTTCCAGTCTTCTTTTTGATAATAGGCACGCCTACAGCGTAGGTTTGAAGACATGTTTGTGTAGTGTGAGAGTGCCAAAGATGCTCAGACCCAATGGGTGCCACTCCTATTGGGTGTTCTTCGGTGACCGGAAACTTTTTCTGACATTTGTTTATTGCGGCAAACAGTGCGTTCTCAGGAAATGCAGACGGCCATTTTGGAAATGAAGGCGATTCCGGAGGCCCGAATCAAAATCCATAAGCGACTTGGAAAGTCAATGAAAGACGAACGGCAGTTGTCTTTTGCATGGCTACAGCCAGTCTCAAAAATCTCGTGTGCGGTGGCAGTCAATTCACAGATGTGCCAAGTACACAAGTGGCTCATTGCTGAAAAAGCCTGGGAGGCAGAAAAGATGGTAGCAGCCATTGAGAAGTGGAAGGTGGGAATTCCGAAGATGAAGGCGCACATACTCTTTTGCGCAGTCTTTTGGCTTTCCCCTTGTGTTTCGATTGGTTCTCCTGCAAGTCTGTGCTTGAACAGGCGAGGCCGTGTTTTCTGACAGCCCTCAGACTTGTCTTGTACACCAGGCGAAGGTCATCTCTCAGCAAGATTTCGAGAACTTCTTGGAAAAGAGCAAAACTCACCTGGTATTCGTCAAGAACCTCCCTGAGGACTGCAACTCAGACATACTCAGACCACCCGTTGAGCAAAAGCGGCACATTCAGCCAAACGCTCGACATCCTCTCAGGACATTGAGGATGAAGGTGACATCAAACTCATGGCCAAGGACATCAAGAAAGCCACGAAACTTTTCCGAGAGAGACTGCCTTGAGAGCGCCGGTCCTGCTTTCTTTTCAATTTTTTCAAACTCTGTCCTTTTCAAACTTGGCATGGCGATGGCATAGTGATGGCATAGTGCTGTCCTGCTTAGTGGGCACTAAGGATTGGCACTCATCCAACTCATGGCAGGCCGAGCTCATTGGTTTTTGAGGCCTGAGGGATTCTCACCAGCCAACTCCACCGAGGTTTGCAATGATTGAGGCTACAAATCACGAAGCCGCCCGTGCTTGTGTGGCATCTTGGTGGATAATATGCGGATGATTTGCCGGCATGGCCAGAAGTCATCAGAAATCAGCGTCATTTCCAGTGGCCGGTGACAGTTATCGATACGCATTTTGTTTTTACTGATTTTTTGAATTCTTTGGCCCTAATTGGAGCACACGACTTTTTGAAGCCCTGCATGTCATCAATGATGCCGAGGATGTGTTCAACATACCTCACAGTGGCGGTGTAATGACTGCGGAGCTTACAACTGCATACCAACAAGAGACACTTTGCGAAAGTCTGGCTGCGCAAGAGCGGTTTAGAGAGAACAGAAGTGTGAATGAAACCTGAGAAGATGGGTTGGCATTTGATCGTGAATTGTTGAGGACGGTTCTCAAAGCCTCCAAGAAGGCTTGGCTTCTATTGTGTGAAGTGTAGACATACCACACATCATCCGACACTGTCCCTGGAACAATGCAGACTGCAAGTAGACCCGACATGTTGGGTTAGAAGGCCTATGAAAATTATGAAAGAGTATCGCAAAGACTCTTGAACAATCTTGAGCACATTTATTTAAATCAGCTTGGTATCATCATTTGTCCACTCCCATGCCTCAGATTGCCTCAGGGTGCAGGGCGACGGCGGAACTCCCGACAACGCTCCCGGAGTAAGCGCCGCTGAAACTGGCTTTTGGATTCTTGGATTGGAACGGCAATGGGGCTGGACAGGGCTGGATGGATGTTGAAGAAGTGTAGCCAGCCGACAGATCTGAAGAAAAGATAAGATAAGATGTGCTACTCATGGAACAAGATGGACAAAACCCAAGTGTGACAGAAAAGCACATGAGTTCAACCTGGCGTTGTGGATCTTTCCTGAGGTGGCTCTAGACGATGTGAGTCATGCGTTTCACTGGCTCGCATCTATAACCTTTGTTGCAGGGCCCTGGATTCCATGCCCAAAACGGGAACTAGGGTCTCCTGAGGTTCGGACGGCTTATCCGCTTGGTTGTGACAAAAAAAGTCTGGGTTGCTGTGATGACTTGGTGCACAATTCACATATTTCAGCCTGCACGACAAAAGATACAAAAGAGCTAGTTCAGACCCTTGGCCCAAGGCTTGATGTTGATGCCACAGAGGGTCTCGGCGCAGCGCTTGCACATGAAGCGCAGCGAGGCACGGCACGCTGTGAAATGGCAAAGTCCGTTCACCGTTTCGATCGTTGCGGGCTGATGTGCCTGCAGGAGATGTGTTTTTCCTCCGTGGGGAACTGGGTTCTGGCAAGACATCCTTAGCAGTCCCCTTAAAAGGAGAGCTTCGCTGGAAACGAGGGTGACGGTTTGAGACAGACAGCTGTTCGGCTTGGCTTTTTGTCTTGAGTATCCGATTCAAGCACCTCAGTGGATATTCATGTCCAAATCGAACTGGCTCTTCTGACTTTAAGCCGTGCTGACTTTGAGCCAGTGCTGAGGCCAGAGGGTTTCTGCGCTCCTTCTTCGGAAATCCGGCCTTGGACGTGCCGTCGCCATCGTACCTGTTCCTCAGCTGCATGCAGAGTGGTGCAAACTGATGCAGCTTCAAATCATCCCGGGGGACTGGGAAGTGGCATAGCCAGGTCGTCTGTTGGACTGAGGCTGCACTTCTCTTACAGCAGTTCCAGTGACCGTCTGAGTGTCCCTGCGCAGCTTTGATCAGAATCATTGACGCGGCATGACTCAAGGCACGGCCGCCAAGCAGGATCCTGCGCGGCAGCCTAGAAGGCCAAGGTATCGGTGCCAAGGAGGACCTTCCAAGCGTAAGCCCTTCCTACGTTGAGTTCTTGAACCTTAGGCGCAGGCCTTCCAAGCGAGCGACAACTCGTTGGTTCCGGACTGCCAGGGCCTAAACAACGCTCGTAAAGAGTTTCGGGCCTATGGCAGCTGACAAGGGTCTCACGCACGTTCAGAAGCTTCATAGAATGCGAGTTTTTTTTTTCTCTCTCAGGGTTTGCATGCAAACCTGGTGCCGGGTCGGGGTGACACGGAGCAGAGAAGCTGTGGAAGTGTTTCAAATGTTCAACATTGTAGAGTGCCAAGCTGTCATAAGCCTGGGCTGCAGGCCCAGTACATCACATCGACCCTTACCGGCTGCCTGCTGGCAAGATTGCATCGTTGATCGACTTCGAGGCCCCACGAGTCAATCGCTGTCGTTATGGGTGTTGCCTTCCGAAGCGTGGAGCTGCCAAGGAAATACGTTCTGACTTGGCCCAGGCCATTTGGCGAGATGTTTGTCTTGTTGAATGGCCAGAGCGGCTTGGAGATCAACTTGCAGACGAGGCCCGGGGGAAAGCAACTAGAGAGTTGTGGATGTTGTGGTCACCACCAAAATTGTGGGCGAAGTTTGGAAAAACTGTTGCTCGAGATCCACTCCTTAATTCTGTATTACCTGCATGCCATAAGCATTGTAGTGTCACTGTTTGGTGCTGCTTAGATAATGGTTGCATCTAGCCACATTCTCCTGGTCTGATGCAGCAATATTGGCAGTCAGACAGCCTTCTGCCTGGCCACAATATCCGGCATTGCAATACATTGAGCTAGTGCTACTGCTAGTATCTCTGTCTCTCAATGCTTGACCTGGCAGTGCGATTTAAATCAGGAGACGGTGACATGACACAGCGTAAAAGTTTGTCTGTGTGTATGCGAGTGCGGGTGGCATGGTCGGAAACCAATAGAATTCACATTTACTCACTGATTCATAGGCTAATCACTGTTGGCACTCTGCTTCCAACACTGTATCCGATCGCTGCCGCAAAGAATCGTAGATAAAGACAACCCCTTTCGTGGATTTTATGCTGGGCCAGACCCTCACTGGGGAACTGTAGCTTGGTCCAGAAAAACGATTTGCAGCAGGAGAACCCGCCTCGTTTGGAAGTGGCCTTCGAAGGCTTTGGCCCTCAGGCATGGGTTGCAACGGCGCTTCCAGCCGTTTGGCGCCAGGAAACAATGCGTTTTGTTAGCAGGAGGACCGTTGATGTAGAAGGCTGTAGCACAACATTTTTAAGAATCTGAGGGTTCACATAAGAGCAAACAACTCCCACAGTGAGAACAACCACCTGAAACTCCAAGACACTACCTGCAAGCTTGGCTTGGAGCTCCTCACACGACAGGCTGAAGGGAGAACAGTGACTCTAAGAGCTGTGCCCTCCTCAATTTCGGGACTTTGCTGGGAAGGTATGCATGATGGACCGCAGGTCAAGCAGAAGTTGAGCAACCTCACATGCTGCATACACGTATGTGATGAAGTAGAATCCTCTATATAGCAAGCTGAAAGGGAAAACTGGTGATTGCTCTTGGCCAGATCACTGTGTGGCAATTTTGGGTCAAATCCACACAGTATGTTTGCTGGAGGTCGGCTCCAGATGGCAAGGAGTTGCCAGCTTGGACATTCTGCGTTCTTCCCGTGCTGTTGGAACCAGTTAGAACACCATAGGACTATAGAACTTTGCTGGCTCGACATGTGCCTGATGAGGCCATTGATAGATGGGGACAGGAGGGTGGCCCTCTGCGGTCGAGGTGCTCCGTGGTTTTGCACACGAAGTAGAATGGATTCTCAATACTGTCCGGTTCTGCTTCTTGATGTAGTTGGTTTGCCTGATTGCGCCAGATCAAGTGATCCCCCACAGTCTGAGACTTTGGTTCCAGTGCTTTGAGTCTTTCCTTTCCACCTTTCGAAGTTTTTACCATTGGTATCCGTTGGCTTCAACTCATTATACACTTATACAGTACATGCCCAATCATCGATTTATTGTGAGGGTATGCTGGCCATGGCTGCCAAGGCAAGCGATCTTTGGCACTCCGGCATTCCAGGCCGGCTGATGTAGTTTGCTGCAGGCACTACGGCACTTTGAGGTGCCGGTAGTGCCTCTATGGGAATTTCAAGCCTTTCTACGCCGCAAGATTGGGTCAAGTGAACCAAGCAGAGTTAAGATAGTCAAGCTTGGAAATGATTGTTTTGCATTGATTTGCATAGATAGCCCATTGTCTGGATGTCGATGCGGGTCCCTGGCTTGAGAGAGCTTTTGCAAGCTGCATCGCTTGACTCATACATCCAGCAAGCAGAGCTGTCGCCAAGATGCACATAGAAACAATAGAAGCATCACACTAAAGCGCATCCACGCCATTGCGCAGAAGCGAAAGAATTTCAAGGGCCACCCGGAAAAGCTAAGGTGGTGCGATGAAGCAGGAGCTGTAGATTTGTCTGAGATGCTGGATGTGGAAGAGTCTTTCTCGGATGCTTTAGGCATCCTGTCTGCAAGGGCTTGGTGTTCTAATGTTTTTTTGCATCCATCATACCTTTGTGACCCCCGTCATCAGGGCAGTTTTGATGCACATGTTTAGGGCTTCGGAGGCTGGTTTTGTATTTGCTATCAAGGGATCATGGGTTTTCACTCCTCAAAAAGTTTAGAAATCTTGATGTAAGGTGGTAAGCATGGTGTGTATCATTTTCGGGCTTCAAGGCTTGAAGCTCTTGGAGAGGCGCCGGCTGCACAAATGTGCCGTGACCCTGCTGCACTTGACATAGATATCATAGATTACTATAGATTAGATAACCCAGAGTAGCATGAACCTTCAGATGGAAAACAGAAAACAACCCAGGTGCCTCAACATCCCACCCTTTATATAGACGTACCGATCTGGCAAGGTGAACTCTGAAACGCAACCGCCCTCTGGATGTGGACGAGAAACTCCGTTGCCCGATGATCCTCCGATGGCCCTCGCTGAACCAGATTCTGAACCAGCGAGTCTTCAAGCCAAGGAGAGGAGCAGTGGGGATGGTAGTGACTGGTAGTGAAAGATACCAAACTACATAGTTGCATGAAAGAGCACCATGTCGGAAACGCATCATAGGATCATTTTGGATTGTTGACCTGAAGAGGCGGAAGAATACGTTCCAAGCACACTGACAGCTGGACCCAGCGGGAGCTTCTACTCAGCATTCAAGGGCAAGAAGCAGCCAGCATTGCCATCGGAAAGGTGGGACCAAACTGACCAAACACAAGTGCAGCAGCTTGAAATGCAAAGGCAGGTCAGGTACCACGCAGCCTGCCACAGCTTGGCGCTCATCCTTCCAGAACTTTGCAGGCATGCAACAGAGCTGAAGGATGTCAGTACAACTTCTTTCGCTCATGCTGAAGCACGATCTTCCAGCAGCAGTTGTTTGGCTTCAACGGTGGCTTCCAGCTTCCCTGTCTCTTCACATCCCTTCCCAAAGTTTAGTATCAGGTCAGCTACAGATTTGGCAGTTTGAAACACAGACACTCCAAGGCACTCCCGCTGTGCCCAGCCAAGGTTTCTATGCCATGAAAGCTAGCCAGGGCAGCACACAAAGCCTCCCGCTTTCTGTGACATCCTGGAGCAGCTTGGCAAGCATGAGCTTTCAAACAAAGAGGGCTCACAATCTTCCAATCTGCCAGCATCAGTGGTTTTGATATGTTTTGATAAGAATGCTGCAGTTAGCTGAGCACAGTGCGGCTGGGCCACCTGTCCGCCATGTGAACTCACTCAGCCGATAAGGAAGAAACATGAAGAAACCACAGCCGAAACATGTCAATGGCCTCAGGCGTTTTCAGCGTTATTCTGAGGCCTCGCTGAGATTGAAACCAGCTGTGAAGAGGCTGCAGATCCAGTAGACGATCGACGACGGCGAATTGAAGCAAGGAAGAAGGACGCAAAATGGAACTTCAGTGGCCTAAGTGGCTCCAGTGCTTTGACAAAATTGAAGCTGCATTAAAAGTCCTGTCAAGGTCTTGGAGCTGAGTGGTTTGATAGTGATTGATAGTGACCATCAGTGTGATAGTGTGTCTGTCAGATCTGTCAGCAGAGGGCTAAGAAACACAGACCTGACAGATGGTGGCAGCGTGGTTCAGCACCAAAGTCACCAAAGTTCAACCCTTCGCTCCTCTTCGCTCCTAGGCCATGCACCTGGAAATGATCGTTTTCGAGAGCACGAATCTCTGCTCCAGCAGCAGCGGCTCAAGGCCTTTCACCGAAGAGGTGACATCGAAGGCTGGGTGCCACAGCCGCATCAAATGTAGTCACCTGAGCTGATTGACAAGTTCCGGGAAAGGTTGATGGCTATTGTGAAGATCAACAGGCGTCAAGACTAACAACATCAGCTGAGCACCAGCTGTTAATCTTGCATTAGAGAATATCAAGGACCATATCGACTTAGAGAGCAATATTTTTTTCGTAGTGGGCTGCACCATTTGGCTCCATCTGGCGTACCACAGGTAGAACTACAGAAAGAGCAGATGTTTGGTGTTTTTTCCTTCGCTCTCCTGCACCACTCGCAGGAGAGGAGCAAGCAGAACGCGCCTTGAATAGAGAGAGGCCTGCCGTCACTGGCCGTGGCTTGTTGCTGTCGTCTCCGAGAGTTGAATGTTATATAAATTATATACTGTACATTAACATGATTTTATAAGATATAGTAACACACATTAGTGTAAATGTGTCATTAGTAGTTCGCGTTGAACTTTGCGTATTTGCCTTGTTGTTGACTTGCCAAGGCAGGCAAGACAGGAAGAGGACGATCGCCACAGAGGTTGGAGCGGAGAAACTGCTGGCGCTGGCGTTTGCACTGCCTCCATCTTTGGTCCATTGGGTCCCGAGTCACGACGCCTTGTGCTGGGGCCGCCACTTTCACATGGGCAGCGACTTGGTGGGGGATCCGTGTGAACCAGGTGAAAAACGCCCAGGCTTGCGCCTCGATGATTTCATTGTGGAAGTAGCTGGCATTCCCCTGTCTGGGCTTGAAGAGGATTTGGGTTGTGTATGGCTGTGCGACATAGGGGGCCGTTCGTAAACACCATGTTATCATTGCATGTGATGATTCATATTGATTCACATTAGTTCGCTTGAATTGATTTGACGTACCAAGTAAACTGGCCACACTCCAGACACATTTTTTTTGCTTCGTGGCTCGATGTCGGATCGTGCCGGAGACATGGCCAAGCCGCAGGACGCTTGCGAGAAGATCTTTGAGAGTCACGTTTCTGGGGGGTTGCCACTGCCAGTGCTGGTGGAGCCTTCCTGCAGTCGCTGGGGTTCTTTGCCTCATTCAGATGTAGACTTGGACTCAATGCAGGCCGACTTGGCTGCTTTGCAGGTTGATTATGCTGTCTCGGTGGAGATTTGCCAATCCTCTAACCTGTTGTTGCGGGGCGCGCAGTCCGCCATTCCTGGGGCACAAGCTGCTATTGAGACTTTGATGGCCAGCTACTACGGAACTGGGACAAGGTAGAGCGATGAAGCAGGACCTTCTCATCGATTTCGAATGCCCAAGCTCGATGTACGTCTCGTACTTGGCATAGGGGGGCACTAGCCACATGGTCCACATGGTGCTAAGATGCCCATGGCAGCTGCAAGCAGGAAGCAGAGATGGTTTCTTGCGAAAGCGGACTGTTTTGCATTCTAAAGCTCGCGGATTCTGATAGAGGTCGCCAGGCTCCTCCCCATGTCGTGACGAAAGATAGCTCTGAGGAAGCAAAGGCTTTCTGACGTAACCTGGATCTGAAAAGGGTTGCTGAGGAACCGAAGAACTTAGACTTGAACATTTTGAACCCAGTTTGCACAATCTGTTTGCATCATATGTTAGCATTCGTGTTGGTAGCAAGGCGCCAGCCTGATCCAGCTGCCCGATCCTACCATATTTAATCTGTGGCAATCCACATCTTGTGTCAGCCGCAACGCTTGAGGCCGGTCCGTTGTCAAGCACGCCTGTTCTGAGACCAAGGTGCATCAGTGGAAACTGTCAGTCGAATTCCCGCGAATAACTCCCCTGAAGCTCCCAAATGCAAAGCGTACTGTGCTCAAAGATGCTCAAAGTATGTTGTTAGTCTCTTACATTGCATGTAAGAATTGTTCTGCATTTCTTGGACGCCTTGGGCTGCATCACTTTTTGCATTCATGCTCTGAAACGGCACCTGCATCTATTTTCTGTTTGAGCCTTATGTCACTGGAGTTTGCAATCTTGCTCGTGCCCATGCAGCTTTGTTCTCCGTTGGTTCTGGGTTGGAGATATTCTGGATGCCTCAGAGAAGACAATCTTTCAGTCCAACATCAGGCGTCGAGAAAGACACATGACATAAATATTTTTTCAACGCACGCGCAGACTTCAGAAAGCCACCGGGACGACAAGCTTCTCGCAGAATTTCACAAAGATGTTTTGCTTGGTGGCTACTCAGCTACTCCACACATTTTCCACAGGAACTGCAGAGCCTTGCCTGAAAACAGACTTGACTGGCTTGCCCCTCAGACCAGGGCAAGAGGGCGACGAGCATTGAATACATATTGAATCTGAGATTGAATAGATGTTTGTTTCAGAAGTGCTCTTGACGCTCCTGTCCCTTTGCCATACTTTGGCTGGTTTTGCCTGTTTGAGAGAGTTACTACTTACTACTGCCCTAGGCGCATTCTTGGGATTGAGTCCAGCTGCGACGACACCGGTGCTGCGGTGTTAAGGCTGAATTGTTTTGAAGTAGCATGGAGCAGTTTGTGGGCATTGGACGGTCAAAATGCCAGGGTTGAGTATGTAAGATGGTCGGGTGTTGTCAACAATGAACGTGAGCAACTAAGAGCGGGATGCGGGATGCAGTCTGTATTCTATATACCTGTCAGTCCTATTGGATTTCATTGGATTCCCCCTATGTGCTGAGCGGCCTTTGCACCCTTGAAAAGATCAAGTGCCAAGAGACATGGGGTGAAACCACTATCAAAGTCGAAGACCCCGGGGCTTTCCCAAGGTGGAAAGGGATAAAGATCAACTGAGGAGACATTGTCCCATATTGTCAAGCGCAGTATGCCAGGGGTGATGGCAAGATTCTTGGTGAAGCCTTAGCCTCACAGGTACCAGCCCTAGAAATTCTGATGAGGTCACCACGTGCCTCACATCCTGCTTGACACTTTTTTTTTTGGGGGCATTCTTTGATATCTTTCGGAGATTGAGGGCACTTGGGCCAGGGTGTTGCTTGACCTGTCAGAATTGGAGTGGATTTGGGCACGATGAGAAATAATGACAATAAGAGGCGGACCAGCCAGCATTGGTGCAAAAAAAGGGTGCAATAAGATCCACATGATCCAATCTGACCTGTTGCTGGCTCAGGCTGGTATTCACGAGCAATGGGGAGGTGTTGTGCCCCGATTGGCCCAAGAAGGCCATAAGAAGGCGGGACGCCCTCATGTCTTCATGCGATGTGGAGTCACCTGCTGCACGGGCACATTTGCATTTTTCATGAAACATTTACATGAAACATATTGAAGATTTTGAAGCGTTTTGAACTCATGAGGCCATTGACGAGACTGTCGAGGAAGCTTTGCGAAGAGCAGGTTTATTAGCCTCACAATGACTTACGAACGTTCCAATTGACCTATTTCAAGCTGTCTTCAGTAAGCGGGACGTTCCGCACGTTTGTCAGGCTTATCTGCGGCAGAACTCACAGGAGTGGCAGTGACAGCAGGGAACCTACGGTGAAACGTTAGAGATTGTTAGAGATCATCAGAGTGCTTAGCAAGATGAGCATAGCTGAGCATAGCTGCAGGTTGGACCTGGGCTGGGACTTTGTCTTGAAGTCGGCGTCCGCAAGGTCATAAGATATGAATCGAGTAGAGATATGACCTGATATTGATGAGAGATCGAGGCAACTTTGGGTGGTGGCAAATGTGCTGGCAGGCCCTTCACATAGCAGCAGAATACAGGCTGCCCTTGGTGTTCCTGGCGAGTTTGGCCCACTGCACCAGCTCCAGCACTGGTTCCACCGTGCGGATGATGGAAGCTGCCAGGTGCGGGTGCATCACATGGAGGCGCACATGATGGCACGGCTCTAAGTTCCTCCCAGACGCTTTTGCAGCCGGAACCCTAAGATCTCCAGGTCACACGGCTACCACCATCGCCGCTGCCGGAAGGTGGGGTCTTGGCATTTGTTGATTCCATTGCAATATCAAGCGATTTGGCTGTTACAGACAGATCTCAAGTGCCGTGATACTGATGCAGTGCCGGGGGGGGGCAGGGCGTGACAAGAAATCCCCCGTGCCAGGGTTTGCTGCGCCAGACTTCCCGCTCATCACGTCTACGCCCCTGCCAAGAAACATCTCACAAATGTCCTTGCATTTTTCCTGCACATTTGCTGAGTGCCATTAGGTTGCTGGTGTCTGGGGGTCACAACATGGCCGTCCTAACCAGGGGTGTCAGAAGCTCGTTGCCTTGATGTCATTGCAGATGCGGCCGTGCAATCAACATTTGGCGACCAGGTTGGACAGCACATCATCTTGGGAAGCACCATCGACGATTCAATTGGAGAGGCGTTTGACAAAACCGTGCTGCTCTCAGTTGAAATCCTTCGAATTCGAGTTCCGTGTTTGCTGCAGTGCAGCAGTGTCAAACTTTGCGAGGCAAGGGTGCTTGGAATCACACAGGTCCTGGGACTCATCAAATTTGTATTGCCGTTTGCAAATGAAAGGGAAGGACGCCTTTTCTGTCGTCATTCGACATGGTTCTTTCGAGGGAAGGCCAACAAAAATGCGCGTGGTTGCAACGTGTCAGGAACATGTAACGTTTTGGGTGCATTGTTTTGTTATTTTTTCTATAGGGGGCAGAGTCGAGATGAAGGTTTGCAGGTTTTGTTTGCAAAATTAGGTTGCATATCCTGATGAACAAAAACCTTACATAGTTTGAATTTAAAACCTGGTTTGAGGAACGTGACTGCAAGCTGATTAAGTCACGTTCGGATGTTCTTTCTTTGTGTGCTCAATCAGTTGTTGAAAATCAGACATGGTCATGAAACGTTTCTTTTCTTGGGTTATTTGTCTTAATCAGAGGTGAAAACATTGGCACCATTGCAGAGTGGACAGACTTGCAGTCTGGGACAGGGGAAAAGAAGTGTTTGTTGAAATCAAACACAGAATATAAATAGAGTCATATAGAGTTTATAGCTGTTTATATACATAGAACTATATCATATAACATTGAAACATAAAATGTTAAGAATTGTAAACCAATGCCCCCAACCCACACTTGAGGTGCCTGGAGGACCTCACTTGGAACGTTTGGCAAAGGATGGTGATCCGCAGGCACTTTTGCAGTTTTGTGGGTTTGTCAAAGCAAACTTCCACAATCTTCCACGCAACAGATTGAAAGCATTGCATGAACTCAGAGCAGTCGCACGTCTTTCCAAAACTTTAATAAGTTCTCGATTTTTTCACATCTTTCATGTTTGTCAAACATTTCCGAAACATTTTGATCATTTTGTGCACTGGACCCAGCTGGAAGGTTCATGTGCTCCCAAGGCCATTGTCGAAGACTCGGGACAAGGCCATGCAAGGAGGAGAGGATCACGTAACAACGCCTTAATGACTGCCAGTAGGTGCCAGAGGCAAAGAAGTAACTTGAGAGTAATGGTTTACATTGAGTCATATGGCTACAGGACCCAACAAATCAGTGAAGGATCGGGCTATTTGGCAGATGTGTTTACAATAAGATAGACACTTGCCCAGTGGGGGAAATCTCGGATGGCAGTGTTGACCCAACTGGGCTCTTTTTCTTAACGGATTGAGGCACACGGCAACAGGCAGTGATTTGAGTCACAACCACCTTGGTTCTTGACATCCCACCTGAAGGCATTGATGGATGGCTGCGATTATTCATTCTCGGGATTGAAAACAGCAGTCAGGCCTCGCTGTGGTCAGCACACAATTTGCAGTCAGTGGAATTGACATCTGACTCTAACCATTTTTTAAACGACACTGTTTTTTGTTCATAATAAGACCATGTGGCCATGTGTATTTTTCTTGAAGAACACGCCTACCGCACGACCAGTTCGGAACCACATTCTTGTGAGGACGCTTGTTGAGAAGGAGCTGCCTAGCGCTAAGGCATCTGCTCTCTCAGAGGACGGCTCCCGGGTTGAAGTTAACTTGCAAATTGTGGCAAATTATATCATATCAGCTAGGGGCAGAATCCTGCGGGGTGTAGACGTATCCTGCAGATTGCTGCAATGCACAAATTTCAGTTTTGGATGAAGGAGGATCTTCACAAAGCCAAAGCCGACATTGCAGCAGCGTCATCCTGGCAGTCATTTGAATTACGAATCACATAGTGCTTGGTCGGTAATTGAACATGGTGATGCCACCAATTTATGTCTATTTGAATGGGAAAATATTGGTAAACCATTGGATTTTGGGGTACCATATTTTCAGACAAACCAATTTTTCATGATGTTTCCACATGCAGCATGCAACCATCCCGTGTGTACATCGATGTGAACCTGGGATGTGTTGCGGGTCTGCTGGGCCAGGTTTCAAAACGTGGCCGTGCAGCATTTGTGCGAACGTGCTTCACGTGCTGCAGGCTGGATAACGGACAAGTGCAGATTGATGAATTTCTTGAGGTTGTTTTGGCACAACATGTTACACAGCTGTTGTGCCGTTGCTAAGTTGTATGTTGTCAGTTGTGGTGAATTTATGCGTTAAAGAAATGTGTGACACTCTCCAAGTATGGAAAAGTGGAGATTTGCCTGTCACTAATGCAGCATTGCAGCATCCAGGCTGGGCAATGGAGCTTGAGCCAAGCACAAAGTGGCTGGTGCTTGCCTGAGATCGCTGCACCCAAACCAACGTTGTGAACCACAGACTTTGCTGTGGTCTAGACTTTCTCAATGTGGAGCTTGCTATGCGACTGGAGAGCCTGACACTGTGAGGTCGTGGCAGGTGGAGTTGCAGCAAACAAAGAAGTCCGAAAAGGACTGGAAGAGGCTGGGCAGCTGGGCAGCTGGGTAGCTGGGCATTCTCTGCTGTTGTCTCTACATCATTATCCACCCGATGTCCAAGCGTGGTCATCCGGTCCATGGGGCCCACATGGGAAGATCCAATATTAAGGGGAGGGGATGATGAAAGGTGATTATCCGAGTCTGTCAATGCTTGCCAGGTGATTTGTCAACACGGTGCTGCTTCTTACAAACAATCAATCTGAATCTAATTGCAGACTTGAACGCTTGAAGTTGTGGTTAGTTGGGTAGATGGCGACGAAATTGCCCAAAGATACCCTTGCCAAACTCGTTTTGTTGACATTTTTTGGTGGATTTCCACAAACAAAAGCCAACCTTTCCGGATCAAAATGGAACTCACAATGGTCACATCTCAGACGACTCTCAGGTGGCAGAAGAGCACAGCTTGCAGATGCGGTGTCCACCACCTCGGTGCCTCAGCGTCGATTCGATGATCCAACGAAACGACGGAGCCGGCGGATTTGCTGAGCCCTGAGGCTTTGTGTTGACAATGGTGTGATGGTGGTTTGGGGCTCAGTTCAAAAGATTGAGAGATCATGCTTCGTCTGCTTCCAGGATGGTTAAACTCTGGTTGTTTCCTGTGGTTTCCGCATGCTCATTTCTATCTTGCGTTTGCTGTGACAAGACAGGCCTGGGCTGGGGTCGAGCGTTTCCTGTTGGGTCTTTATGAGGAGAGCGAAGTCACTTTCTACATGAGTTTTCTTCTCCTGTCATGTACAGACGCCAGTTTGGACCTTCAAAGATCTCCCATACCATGCAAAACAGAATGGGCAGCTGGCAGCACCGTCCCTTCATATTGGAAGGAGCCACCCTCTAAGACTGGCAGGGTTCCCAGTGCACACCAGGACTGCAAAGGGTGCAAATTCCGGTGTTTTTTCATACCGAGGAGCTGACAATCATGTTGAGATCCGGCCGCGCTGGCCGCTCGGTGAACGGGATCCGTCGGTCTCTTAGTCCCAGCAAAATGAGTCACAGCATGTCACAGCATGTGACAACATCAACTTCAATGCTTCAATGACATTGATACAGCGATTGCGACTCCCAAGGCGCAGCCAACAAAGATTTCCAAAGGGTCAGGGCCTCACAATGGGCTGATAGCTGGTGGCCTGTAGAGATCCAGGGGCCGGGAGGCTGCGCACTAACTCTGAGGCCAGAAAAGAAAAGCCGAACATCTCAAGCCAACCAATGCCAAAAATGATAAGGCAAAGTCTCCACTAGGACACCCGAGAAACCAAGAGATTGTGTGATTGTGCAGCTGGTGAGCAGCTGGTGTGGCTTGTCGAGTTTCAAGTCGTGAAAGGCCTGAAAGATTCTGCAGATGCAGCTCTGCATTCCCACGGAGCCTGTCCCATTTGCACAATGCAAAAACGTGGCTGAAGCCTTGCAAATTGTGCATTCCACATCAAGTCAGAGAAAAGTAGGCAGGCATTGCGAACAATTGCAAAATTCGGAACAAGCTGTCACGACGAGCTTCTTTTTTAGATTTCCAAAAGACTCCGTGGCAATCCCGCTCAAGCCGAATCCTCGGAACAGAAAATCTGCAGATGGAACACTTCTCGTGCAGTTTCACCTGGGTGTTGCAGGGCAAGCCCACCAAGCCGTAGAATCATTTGGTGAAAATGAAGCATGATGGATTTTGATGGGGACTTCAATGGGTCAGCAGGTTGCAAAAGCTTTGCAACAATCTCTAGCCTTGGTTACTGGACATATGTGGACATGGACACGTGTTAACTGTTAAGCTCACATCAACAGAGGCTCCTGCTCTTGTGCTTTCAAGATGTTTCAAGAGTCATTGCAACTGTATCTGAAAGGAGCCAAAATCGGGCAGTGCGGCTGGCAGCGTTGTTGCTCAAGCAATTTGCTGAATACAGATCCCTGCCACAAGGAAGCAACGAGGTGCGACCACCAGAAGTTCCCTGTGGTTTTGTGCAGTGCTGGGATACACTGCGTTTCATTGGAGGAGTCCAGCTAAGCGCTGTGAGTCTACAGTGAAGACGGGAACTGACTCCTACAAAGGCGCTGGGAAACATGGCATGCAAAGCACCAGCATCTCTGATTCAAACAGAGCAACATATCAAGGCGTCTCAGGCTTTAGAGTTTGAAGCTCAAACAAGCAAGTGGTGTGCCTCTCCTTATTGATCCTTGATTGCAAATCCTTTGGTGCAAGCTTCAGAGATCACTTTCAACTTCAACCTGCTGAATTGTATTACTGTCATACTTTCATCAACTTTCATCCTTCATCGTCCTTCATTTTTGAAGTCACTCATTGTATCCATGGCTCTGAGTTGACACAGCTTTCCCGGGGACAGGATCAGTTGGCATCTTGTAATTCCTCCGGTGCCGTGTCGTGCGAAAGGTAATGCCACTGTACAACTCCTTCCCCAAAAACGAGGACTTCTGTTTTGCGTAGCGTCTTTCACAAAGCCATTCTGACCAATATGTAGCGTAGTCAAAACTGACAAAAACGGGGGGGACCCCCAGTTGGTGAGGGTCAAAATACCCATGATGAGGAATCCCTAAATCATACCCCATACTACCCCATATAGCATGTTTCCACCATGGCATGTCGAAAAAACAAAATGACAGTGAGAGAATGTCAGAGACATGATTGAAATGTCATGAGTCATGATGTTTTTTTCAGTTTTTTCAGGCTGCAACATCGAATCATTGTTCATAGTGCGAATACAAATTCGTGGGTTCACCAGGAGTCTGTGTTGGTACCCTGGCTGCACATTGGGCGACTGGCCAACTTGGCGAAATCTTGGAGCGAAACACCCTGAAGTGTCCGACATTGGTATCCCTTTGATCCACTAAGTCACTAAGTAGTAGTAATAATATCATTATTTCAAGAAAGACAGGCATTCCATGGCTCTCAATTTCTTAACTCTTGTTGTTTGCGCAAGTCTGACTGTCAGGAAGCAACGTCCTGTAAATGCCAGTGCATTCTTTTTCCTCTGGAGATTTTGCCACATATGAAGCGCTGAAGAAATGCGGACATGTAAGCGAGATGGGTATTCATATTCATACCTTCTCTAAAGGAACCCAGACCCATTGAATGTATGGGAAATCAATTTTGGAACCAACGAATTTGACTAGACATCGAGCTGGAGTCCTGCCTTCTAGTCTTTCCGAGGCCACAGACTTTAGGTGGAATCATCACTTTCTAGGTGATCAGCAACTTGGCCAAACTGGATCTGGCAGGTCTTGATCAGGTGACCGTTTTGATATGTTTTGATGATTTTGATGCATCCATATGAAAATATTTGGGTAGCCATGTGCATTCTCCATGCATCCTCCAGCGAATCCACTACCAGGCTATCCCTAGAAAGGCCACTACCAGGCCTGCCTGCGAAGGTGGCTGGACTCTGGGGTGACTTTGGGGGACTGTGCTGGTTGTGCTGCACGCATGATTATAAAAAACAAAATTGCAATTTATACAATACACTATATGTATATAATTTTATAATGTTATTTATAATGTTATGTAATATATCACAAGGAAATGACAAGTACAAAATTATTGTAATATAATATGCTAAACTGCTAATTGCGATGACAAGCAACTGATCTTCTCCAAGTTTCTGCGGGGCAAGCCACTGTCTTTCAGAAAATTAATTGGAAGGGAGCAAGAGTTAACGATAGCATGATGAATTTCCAGGTCAATCCATGTTACAACCACGTGACAACCCCCGGCATTCCCTAAGCCCCAGCAACTTATCCAACACTTTGTGAAGACTTGTGCTGGGCTTCCGAAAGCTGGACCACCAGGTTGTACCCAGTATGGCATTAGCGCAGCTCGCCACCACCTTCAGGCCTTGATTTTGCCGAAAGGCTGCATCATGATTTTGTTCAGACCTTTTGGAAGACCTCTGGGCCACTGAAAAAATGGTCAGGTCGCAATACTCCAAGACGCCAATGAGACAAGAGCTGCTGGGACTAGTCACTTTTCCGTTTTCATCCCAACCGTGTGAAGAAAACAGGGTGGAACACTTCTTGAAAGCAAGGAGAATCAAGGTGTTACTTTTGTCACTGTTCAATATTTTTGACCCTGGGTTTCTGTCCGATTTGGCTTGAACATTGCTAAGGCTCAGTCTCTGTGAAGTGATGCGGCTCGGAAGCGAGGCTGCGCAACAAGGGCAAAATTGGGCACTTAGAGATTCATACCGTAGGTAGGACTGCCAAAGCTTTTGAATGTTGCGATTTCACAGAGTAATACATAAATGATAGTAATATACAGTATTATGATTATTATTGCTGGTCAAACCCAAAGACGACGGTTTCATGTCAAGAATTCAGAGTAGACCCATGATGCTCCATCAGGCTGACTGCTTAGAGCGAGTCCAAGAGGCGACTGTGCAGGACTGGTGCTGTTTTGATCAAAGGTTTGCTCAACGTGGTACAGCTCACTCTGAATGCAAATCAAGTGGTCAAATCTTGGAGTTTTTGGACTTACCAATCTTTAGAATCCACAGTTCGAAGCCACAATTTCAGCAAGATCCATCGCCCTGTCAGGAATTGAATCGCACAGATGATAGCGGCACTCCACTGCACCACTCAGTGAGGCGGTCCTGGACATCTCTTGATTCAGACCTTTTTGACTATGTTGACTATGTTGCCATTTTTTGATATTTTTTGATATTGCGGTAGATGTTGCTGGTGATTGTGGCAAATCACTAGGACGGGTGCATGCTTTGCATAATCGGCGCAAGTCGTGAGTGTCCTTTGTCCTTGCAACAATAAGGACTTCACATACTTGCTCAAAGGAGATTTGCTGCATTCATGTGCGAGGAATGGCCCTATTCAATGCAGCAATTGTCCACAAGATCAATCAGCAACAATTATATTATGAGATGCCGCAACAATAGATATACGAATTAATATCAACTAACAACAACTTAGCAACATTAGCCACATCGAACTAACATATCTTTACAGTTTGTACATGTTTATAATTGTTTATATCAATGTATACAATTTCGAAATGACATATTTGTGATATCTGTGTCATATCTGTCATATTCTTTGGGCTGCCAGGCGTCGGATGGTAGAGGTGAGCCGGGCAATCCTGGCAAGGCGAAGACTGCGTTGTCATGGCACCGCTCGCAGAAGATTTTGAAGTTGTTTCATATGTTGTTTCATGTTGTTTCTGTAGTTTCAATCTGTTTGAATCCGTTTGAGACTGTTTGATCTATTCAATACATTTATATTATATTATATTATACTGTGTGTGCTGTGTTTGTGCGTTTTCTTCAAAACGCTTTGTTTGGCTGTTTGGCGTTTGGACATGTTTTGACATGTGTTGACTCTTATCTTTTGGAGTCAAGAGATGCTGCAGCTGTGTTTGGAGGTCTGACTTTGAAGCCCTGCAGGACCGACACTTGTGCAGGACCCATTGACATGTGGCGACTTTGTTGGGATCAGTCGTGGCAAGGAATGGGACTCACAAGGGGAGACTGCCCTCCATCAAGCCGTGAAGCAGGCGAGGCCACCAGTCGCATGTTGTCATTTTTTTGGCTGTGCGGGCTGGAAAGTGAAGAAATGATTGAATCCATTTGAATCTTTCTTTCCATTCGGATCTTACACTGGATGCATTGGTAACTCTTGGATACTATTGGTACCACACAGACATCACCCGACAAGCATCGACGTGCAGCGATCGAAGTCAAACTTTGGGTCCTGTTCTATGTGATGAAAAGAGCATCTCACAAACTCACTGAGGCTGATGCTGCTTCGTGCTGCTTAATCTTGGCGAAGGAGTTCGCTCATGTGTGCAAAAATTGTTACACAGCCCTCTCTGTAGAATCTTCAGGTACCTGATGGTCTAAACTCATTCAGGCGAAGAAACTGCTATTTTTTGAGTTCGCTTGATGAAACCTGGTAATCATTTGGCTGCACAACGGGGGGGGGGGGGCAGGGCGGACCAAATTTACATCCAATGTGCAAGACTTCCAATCTTATTGAAGTAATCTTAAGACTTTAAGATGATTAGAGTCCGTGTTTGCTCCAAAGTCCTTTCAATCTCCAGGATGCTACCATGGCCCTTGCGGAGAACAGCTCCGGCCAGACAGCTGCTGAGGTCGCGATGCGTACCTTTGCTCAACGTAACAGAGACCTGAGAAAGTGTCAGGTGCCAGGTCTAGCAACGCTTTGAAAAATGGAAATTGGGAAATAAACACAAGGGAAAATGACCACTTTTGCAATCCACAGAATCCACAGGGCAAGTGGTGATCATGAGCATTTGTGTAGCGGGTCACACCAGGGTAGTTGTGCTGGTCAGCTGAGCTGTCAAGCTGAGGCTCAGGTGATCGAGCCGTCATCACGGCCTTCCAGGCAGAAAGAGCTGGAAGCTGAAAGGCATTGAAGCCTTCCAGCTGTTTTCTCCATTTTTCACCTTCTTTTGAAGCCTTTCTGCCGTGTGCCTCTCCCCGAAGGAGTGTCGAGCCCGACAATAGCGACGTCAAGCCATGGGAGTGAGGGAATGTGTATTTCATGGTATTTCTGTGCCACAGCACATACGAACACTGCATCTTGCGAAACCTTCAGGGATGGCAAAGGTATGGACCGAGAGCTTCATCAGAACTTAACGGCCAATGACTCCAATGACGTCTAAGTGGATTTATTGGAGACGGCTGGTGAGGAATTTGCCAACGGATTATTAGAGAGTGTTCGCGTGGCGGGCAGTCTAGCCCAGAAATACCCATAAGCTTGACAGCAAGCATTTTTGAAATGTGCTTGTTGGAGGACCTGAGGAACCTGAGGAACCTGAATAACTTACCGTCAGTACTTGGTGTTCTCAAGGTGCTGGCTTGCATTGACTGTCAACCATAGCCATAGCCATGATGTTTTGTCCTGACTTTCTTGGACCGGAAAGTGTTTTGTTTTTTGAATTTGGGTCTGAAGGACAGTCAATTCTAGTCAGTCAATACGGAATTTCATACTTCGTACTCCCATGCTGACGGATCAGCAGGGAGACTGTGGCTGAAGAATTTCCAATCTCGAACCTTGGCACAGGGAAGGCGAATCTGTGGATGAACCTTCCAAATTCAATCGGTTGAGCATACAAAATGCAAAGTGATCTCATTTACCCATCAGACTAACAACATACCTGTGCAACCAAATCAGAGATATATGATGATTTATGAATCTTGCAAAATAACGCCCACATGTAGATTCATCATGATTCATTCATCCTTAATCATCCCCGATTTGATTTGAAATCAGTGAGAACTGAGCGGCTGGCCGAGTTGGTGCAAGTTGAAGTTTTGGAATTGACAGGGCAGGGGTTGCGACTGGGTTGGTCCCAGTGGCCTACCAATGCCACAGCCACGTCTGTCCATATTTGTTACATAGCAAGCGGATGGCCTCAAGAGAAGTTTCCCATTCTCAGCAGCATGCAATTGACACTTAATTTTGACAAACTTTGACAAACTTTGACACTGACAGCTACATTACCATCTGCACTCCACATTGATACATTAGGAGGAAAACTCTTGATCCATTCGCTGGAAAGGCCAGACTCAAACGGCCCCTTTTGCATAATTCGCTGCCTCGCAAATTTAGAATCATAGTCCTCGCAGTCCGATCAGGGCTGAGCATGGGCGTGCCTTGATTCATGTACTGCGCATGAAGGGTCTCTCTTGAGGCCTCACACTACCTGTGAACCTGGGATGCCTGATATTAAAGAAAAACACACCTCCACCAAAATTCTCCTGATCTCTGACTAGAACCTTCTATAGAAACTATGAAGAAATGCCGTGATTTGGGGTTTTTGGTGTGCTATGTTGCTTTGGTGCAGTGCAGTACAGTCCAGGTCACACAGCGACCAGCCGAGGCAACCAATCCCAATCCCTTTGAGGCCGTCTCGCACACCAGACTTCGAGACAAATCAGCCTCGGTGCACAGCGCACAGGGCGAACAGTGCACAAGGCAACGCACAGGGCAGCGTGGCCCGTCGCTGCCTTCGCTGCCTTCGCCTTGGCTGTTCTTGCTGAGCCGTCCAAGCTTGGCGCGCAGCACCGCCGGTGCTGCCGGGGCCGCCGGTGTCGCCTTCCTTGAGTCTGGCGCGCATGCGCGTTCACAACGCATGCGACAGATTTAGAGGTGCTTCAGGGATCTTCAGGGTTAAAAGCAGTCACCCAGACTCCTGACTTGTTGGTGGCTCTTCACTCAGAACATTCACAGTCAATCCATGTCAATCCCTCAGTTCCACATTTCGCAGGTCTTGTTTGTCCAGTGGAACATCATGGAAGATCTATGAGTGAATTGAAGTTGCCATATGTCGGTTGAGACCAGTTGGCGTACCCTGAGATCTTCAAGGCGGCGGCACGAACGCCGTAGCCGATACATAGCAATCCATTGCGGCTGTTGCCCTGTTTCACCCGGTGATCTGTCAACAGGTCGAAGAAATATCATCCGAACATAGTACCGAACATATATTCCGTCTTTGTTTGGGGATCAGTAGTGGAAAGTGGAGTGAAGAGATCCTTGCTGTTTTGGTGATTTTGGTTTCTTTGTCATTTCTTTGTCATTTCTTTGTGTTTCTTTCATTTTCTGTTTTGATTGGCAACAAAAAGTCTGGCTCGAGGGGACCTCGGCCGCATGCAGCTGCTAGACTCCCGAGTCAGCGGAGTTCGCTGAGAATTCCAGATGACCTTTTCCGAGAGGATTGCAGAGTAAGAAAACCAACGTGAGTGTTGTCAGCTCTGGTCATCGGAAAAAGACCGCAGCTTGCTTCGATGATTTCTGGCTTCGACTTTCACTTTTTTTTTGCAACACATGCATAATACATAAATAACATATACACTAGATTACACTAGTATGTATTGTATCTATGTGATCCAATTAGTAGTACATATCAATACGCCCATTAATACTGTGAAAAATGTGTCATTCTAATTCTATATACATCATGTACATACTACATACACAACATGGAACGCATGAATTGGTGATTTGTATGTGACATACACCAGTGACTGGATCTACCTTCAACGGATGCACGGTCCATGACAATGTTTGCAGCTTGTTGTACGCCCTCAGAGCAGCCTGAGAGTCTCTGGAACTTCCTGAAAGTACACGAGTCTCTTGCCGCATCTTGCCCTGTGCGATGACGTCCGCATTTTGTTGCTCGAGCTCGGCATAGCCGGCGCAGCCAGGGATAGGTCAGCACTTGCAGCTGTTGGTACAAGGCAACTGCAGATTTCAGATTCAATTGGGACGCCAAAATCGGAGGTGTTTGGTTCTCATGATTTCTCATCATTTTCCTTCAGATGAGATGTTTCTGGCAGGACGCCAAAAGGTGTGACCATGACTGCAGTTGCTCAAGTGCGTTGCAGACTCAGAACACAACGGAGGTCGCTGTGGACAATTTGTGGACTGTTTTTGCATGTTTTTCCGCTCATAAGATGCAACTGACAGTGGTTGAGGCCGGCCAGAGATTGTCACGCGATCAATTCAGGCAGGATTTCTTTACCCGTCACCGTGAATGGTATGTGTCTATGGATATTTGGCAACCTGGTGCCAGGAGAGTAAATAGTTGTAGAGCTGCTGCTTGATCAAATTGCAACGTAGGGACAACCTCGCAGACGAGGGTACTAATTATATTGACACCTTGCTAAGGCATTGGACATTCGCAGCATGCTCATGCTTCAGCAAACCAAGGTTGTCAAGCTTGGTGAAGATACTAGAGCCCTGGGCTAAGTTTGCATCTTTTTATACCTAGCTTAGGGCTAGCTTAGAGTGATCACGTTGTTTGTGTTACAGCTGTATGTTGTTTAAGATACGTGTGATACGTGTGATGCCTTTCATTGTCAAATGGTGAGTCGATGTCCAAGGCACTGGAGCTCGGAGCACTGCCAGATGTGGGGGTTGCTCAGCTCTACGGCCAAGCCTGGAGAAACACAGCCAAACCATAGGATATAGCATGATGTAACCATCAATTTGATCATCAACAACCATCAACAACCATCAACAATCATCAATAGCAAAATCAATAAGAAACACAACCACTTGTGCGGGCAAAGCCATTTTGGCTCTGAACACTTTGAGCAATGCACAATACACATGAGCAACATCAAGCAACCACTTTGATTTACATACACCTGCCTTCGCGCGGACTTATTGGATCAAAAATGATAAACTGATAAACAAATAAACACCCAAAAGCCAAGTGTGGCCTTGGAAAACGAGGTTAGTGATCAAACGATATCAAACGGAGGTCCGGGCATGGAAAACAAGGTAGGGTCCACCTCGCCTTTTGCAGTAAACTCAAACATCCGTCGCTCAAATACTATGTGTATGAGTATGATGTGTGGCTATGAACATACATACTTATCGGGAATAAACGGAACCAGACTGTCTCCACGTATAGGATCCGTTACCGGAAAGCCAGCGGCCAAGCTAGGCCAAGCTTCACAACGCATATCAACACATGATGCTCAGAGCCTGCTGGCGTTTCCAAGTCGCGCTGCTCGCATCGCTTGCTCCACAACATTCAGGACATGAAACCACCAGAAGCATGCGGCATGATCGGAATGCCTTGTTTGAGGACAGCATTCCACTCTCCGTGGTGTCTTATGATGGTGGATTGCGTTTGTTGGTGGATGTCCGACCGCAAAGATTTGATGGAGAATGGCTTCCAAAGCAAAGACTGCTTTTGGACACGGGCTCGTCGACGCTGGCCTTTTGCAAGCGGCAGTTCATCATCGCCGCACAGTATGAGCCCTCAAACTTCATTGCTTGCAACGAGTACAACCCTGGGGGAAACTTTTCGGGCTATTGGGGGCCATTCGTGACAGGGGCCATTCAGGTAGCACACCTCACGTGGAACATGTCCAATTACAGCATCATGGTACAGGAAACCCTTATGCCTTGCACAGATGGGATTGACGGAATTTTCGGCATTGCCTTTGGGCAGCTAGATGCAGCTTTCCTGGCCGCAGACAAATCCCATATAATCGTCTCGGACAGCAATTTCACTTGTCCCGCGAATTCCTCAGGCAATGTTTGGCCCCCCCTTATGGAACACTTGTCTAGTGGACGTTCGCAGAAGCTAGGCATTTTCTGGGCAGGGAAGAGGGAGGGACATTTCTATTTGGGCGAAGCTGCTATAAAGAATGAGCACTACTCCAGTGGCCGTCAGTATGCCTTGACAGCAAAACTCGGGGAGGAAGGCTACTACAACATTGAACTTCTGTCAATCTCAGTGGGCAAGGAGATCTTCGGTCACTCTGGTCCTGCTAGTCCGTGCATTTTGGACACGGGAACACCGACAATTGTTCTGCCCCAGGAAGTGTACGATGCGAGCACTCAGCAGAATGGTACTTTGGTGCTGAGAGTGTCAGGTTTCAATGGTTTCATAGACCTAGTCTTTGATCTAGACCTCCTCAATATGTTCGAGTGGGTCACAGAAGGAAATGAAGAAACTGGCCTGATCTTGGGTCTCCCACTTTGGGCTTTCTATTACACGGTGTTTGACATCCAATCCAGAGAAGCCGTTTTTATTCCAAACTCTCCAGATGTGCAGCATGCTTCTCACAATGGTGGACGATTTCTGCAGTCACTCAATCTTGTTTGAGCGATGTAGAAAATATAGCTAATTCATGCAAATTTCCTCTCCTTCACTGTAGAGTTGCCCCCTCATTGTTCAATTTGTACAGATTGTCTTTGATTGTCTTGTACAGAATCTTGGAATATCTTGGACTCAGGGCGGTTTGGCATTCCGTTTGCCCTTCATGTGGGCTTTTGTGCCATGGAGACAAACGTAAGAAAAGCAGGGACAGGACGCTTGGCGACCCAAGCTTCTGGAGATCCCCCTCCTTTTGTCACCATCTTGAGCTGATCTCAGATGCAGAAAGCTGAGGTGCCAGGGTCAAGTCCTGCTACTGAGGCTCAGCCCTCGAAGGGATCCGGCGCTGTAGAACAAAGAAACACAGACGATGATGTACCGCACATGAAAAGGACAATAGGACTGACAATAGGATACAATAGGCACATCAGAGTTTCACACATCAATCAATTTCATACACGGTCATACAATATCTCTCATATATCTTATACAATATGTCATGCAATATCTCACTCGATCTCATTGTGTCTCATGGATTTTGGTTGATCTTCATTGTGTCGTCGTACCATTTTATGCTCTTGGTTCAGCCAGGCTTTTCCTGCGCCGCAGGCAGTCCGACCTTTTAATGTGGCTTAGTCTTGCTTTCGTAGCAAGACTAGCCGGAGAGCTATGTCAGCTATGTTGTCTCAAATGACAGTCTGTTCTGACCATTAGTGGGCATGGGCATGGTCCAATATTTCATGTAAAAGTAAGGTACTCCTCCATTTTTTGCTCTCGATCATACAAGCTGGGATGGCCTTGAACTCCTCAAACATGTCCGCTACAAGGCTGCCAGTGCTTCGTCGCCAAGCACATTTAAGTGCAACGCTGGCATCTCATCATCTCAATTGCAAAATGCAGAACAAGACGAAAGGACCTTGCACACTCATTCTAGTTTTATTCGCCAAAACTTAACGGGAAACAGCCGGGACACTTTCCCGGATGTGCGAGGTTGACAAAGACAAGCAAAAACTCGGAATTCGAGTCGAGTACGTGCGCGAAAAATGCATCGTTGTTGTCAGAGGCTCAGCTAATTCCTGGCTTGGTCAAGAGGGAACCAAAAAGCATGGGAGAGCCTTGCCAGACTCTGAAGACTCATACCTTGCGATGAAACTGTGATTTGCTCAGATGTACTCCAAGGCTTTGACAGAGGGCGCGATCCCTTCATGGAACCTTTGGCTGCACCATGCTGCACTATGCTGTACCTGTAGAGAGGTTTTGTACAGAGTGCACTTTGACATTACTTTTGCATACTTTACCGCTTTTACCAAGTTGTTGTCAACAACCCTTGAAACTTGAAACTTGAGCTGAATTTGTTCTGCGGAATGGGATGATTTCGTTTTTGTGCAGCTGAGGAATGCGGCCAACGCCGACAAGGCGCGCTTCCTAAATCGGTCCGAACCACTGAACCGCTTTGCGGATCCAAGTTTGCCATGCCGTGTCAAACATTGCCGAACCATTTTTTTCCAGTGAGGGCAGGGCAAGTGTGTTCCCACCAGGCCATCCGGCGCGGGGACAGAATCAAGGAGGCTCGATTCAAGGGCTCTCGAATGGGTTCGCCAGAAAGTTGGGTACCCCAAACATCCAATGGTTAATCATCTTTTCCCCCCAAAAAATTACATAAAATGACCATTTTGCAGGTATACATAGGTTCACCCAAATGTCATTGGCATGATCCGATGCCACAGGTGAATGGGGAGACTGCCAAGGGGATTGAGATAGCTGAGAAACTGGCAAAGAGTTCGGGCCAGGCAGCTTGCAACCTGGCGGCTCCAACTGGGATTTGGTTCATCTTGGATTTGCCAGTCATGATGCAGTTTTCGTTGCAGCTTCCGGAGCTTTCAGACCACTTCTGATCCAGTGACTTTTGGTGAATCCCGGCCAGGTGGAGCTTGTCGTAGAAAGACCCATTGCGATCCAGATTCCCCTGCAGGCCGCTCCAGTCGCCCCAGTTTCTCTCATGCTCCTCTTCCATGTAGGATCATGACTATGTACGTCGAGTGTGGCGCACTGTTTGGGATTGAAGAGTTGCCCAGCGAATTTACACGAGAAACCTCGATTTTAAGATGTCCTCATGTTTCCAGGCTGGAAACCCTATGGGAATCAAGGCGGTGTCATCAATCAGACGGTCAAGCTGTCATGGGCCACTACTTCAGGTTGCAACACGGAAGCTTCAAGCTTCACACCATATGTTTTCTTTGCTATGTCTCAAGCCGGCTTGCAGAGAGTTTGAGAAACTCCAAAAGTTCAGGAGCTGGCCCTGGGTTTTTTCTGTCTCGAACTGTTGATGTGAGGTGGCAGAACTGTTGGATGGTTTTGGTTTGGAGGCTCCAAGTGTGGGGAGTTCAGGCTGACACTCAATTGCTAGGGTCATCATCTTGGAGCAAAAGGATTGACTGGCTTTGAACTGAGCTCTTGGCAGGTCACAGAAGTAAAACCAGAGGGTCAGGTTCCTTCCTTCAACAAGGCGCTGATTCCTTCACTGCACCTGAAGTCGTGCGAAGTCAGAAGACGTCACAGAAGTCACGATCGCGCAAGGAGAACCAGCTGAAGGTGAAAGAAAGCGATCGTATCGCAGCGGTCAACGGTGACTGGGCTGCAGTTGCAGGATCTTCTATGATCTTCTACAAGTTTCAAAGCAAACGCTGTTTACAGGGAAAATCACGAAAGGATACGAATGGTAGCTGCTGGAGGGCCACCTTGAGCTTCACTTTACGGAGTGGTTAAATGAGAGGCTCCCAGCCCATAAGGTCCGAATGATTGCCGAAGACAATATCACTTTTAACTTCCTGCCCCCAACTCCTCGCCCTTCCCCCCACTTTTAGCTGCATTTAACAAAGGAGTATAAAGACCTAGATTTGGCATATACCATATTTTCACGCAAACCTTTATGGCCGGTTTTTGCATTTGATCTCTCATTACATGGTCGGTTGCTGCTGTTTCTAGTCAACAAGTATCAATCAACAATTTAAATCCCAAACAGCATCACTCATACATCATACATCATACATCATACATCATACATCATACATCATACATCATACATCATCATCATCATCATCATCATCATCATCATCATCATCATCATCATCATCATCATCATCATCATCATCATCATCATCATCATCATCATCGGTTGGTATGGCGTACCACCAAGCCTCTTTCAGATCCCATCTTTGCCCCTTACCTTTCGTGTTCCCCTCCTCTGGATGTCTCTAGATGTTTTTGCATGTCTTTTGCACCACCTTGTGTCGACCGCTTCAATCTTTCCACGAGCCCTAGGAAAGGAGGCGAGTTCAACCGAGCTTTTTGAGATGATCTCGTCTGCTGACTGCAAGGCCATTTGAATCATTTGTTTCTTGACGCGTTGGAAAATGAGACAAAGGCACATGAGCAGGCTTAGATCAATCTTGGAGATAAACATTTTGAGAGGCGAACAACATCTGAAGTTGAATACACGTTGCTCAATATCACATTGATGTCCAAGGCACATCAATGCTGAGTGCTTTGTTGAGTCTGTGCCCAGAAGCCTTGCAGGAACTGCTGGTGTATGCCTATTCATGAGAAGCTCTAGAGGACGCGGGTGTCAAGGATTCTCGGGGTATGTACTGCACAACGATTTGAAAGCAATGCTTCTTTGGTACCATTATGGCGCAATGTGACTAACTGTGCTCGCAACGCTGTCAGTGTTCATCATGTCTTCAACCTTCGCAAGAGGGGCTTGACAGGGTCAGAAATGCATGGAAAAATACTGCTGCAACATGGGCGTTGTCCTGTAAAGTAGATTTATTTGGGTTGGAGGGAGGTTGTTTTGGCTGTGAATCTACTGATGCCATCCCTGTTGGCAGGAATGAACACATCAGCAAGACAAAGCAAGAAAGTTTGCAAATTCGGAGCATTGCTCGCTTGGGGCCTGCAATTGGTAGACCACGCGAAAGCCATGCTAAGCTGCAAGCTTTCCTAGTCTTACAGTCATAAAACATGCCAATGGCGCAAACACAGTTGAAAGTGGCATTGTACTATTTACTATTTAGCTAAGATGGCCTCAGATAGTTGCAGCTTGCTTTAGGGCGGCTTGAGGAAGTCTCACACCAGACCGAAGCAAAGCAACTGCTCCAACTCAAAAGGTGGTGAATCCCTGAGTTTCCTGTTCTCACAGGCCTGAAGCAACTGATCTTCGAAAGCAACGGTTGGCGTCTGAAGCACAATCTGCAGCTAGCTTGTTAAATAAGACATTGTATATTTCATGTATATCATCTGTATATCGGCCTCAAGCACAATCTGTTTAATACCATCCTGTATGCCATCACGCATGGTCCTTTCCAGCAAAGGTGTGCTTGTCCAAGGTTTTTCAATACACACTTGGTCATTTGGGTCTTCAAAGTCTTCAATGTGATGAACTCCTTGCAACTCTCAACAGTTGCCCCCAGTCGAAACTGCAGGTCCTTCCTCAGGGTGAAGCATCCTGATGCTGCCTCGGGGAGTGGGTCAACAAAACGTAGGTAGCTGGTGTGTGGCTGGTGGTTTCCGCGGAAGTTGATTTCTGTTAGGCCGTCTCTTTAAACTGGAGGCACTCACTTTTTCCCACAGATTCGTGGGTTTTGTCTCGCCCAGTTACAGCAAAGACAGCCATCCCAGATTTGATTGATACAATTGATACAATGATATTCCGAAACATTTGGAAACGTATGTTGTAAATATTTTGTTGCATGTATACCTGTCCTTGACATTTCTGGCCCACAGCGCAGACAGCCAAATGCAACCCCTAGCCTCACCCTTGCACAAGATCCACCAGAATGAGTGAGGCATTTTGGCCCATGGACCAGTTTATTTGAGCAAAGATGCGATTTGTTAAGCAGTTTCGCAATTCACAACCATTCGCTATTCACATCCTGTAGCCCCACAGAGCTTGGAAACCTCGGGTGCATCTTGGATTGTGTCCCGGTCCATTCTACACCTCATGGGAGACCTTCGGGCGGCTCCAGAGGACAATCACTGAACCCCGGGCATGAACACAACCTCCTCATTCACATTGCAGCAATTTGAGTTTTCCTGCAAATTTCTTCATGAAATTGAGCGTTGATGCCGACCTAGTGTCCCCATTGAAACTCTGGGTTCTAGGATGCCTAGTGGTCCTACCCACCACTTCAGACGTCGATCTCCATCATGCCGCTGAGCATTGTGATTCTAAGAATATGTTTCATGTTTGCCATGTACAAATTCTGCTGCCTGCAAGGCACCAAACCTTCAGACCTGAGCGGCTTTGAACAAAGGGGAAACAGCACAGTTGTTTTTTCGGCCAGGAGCCTGCTGCTGAAGCTCAAAGCAAAGCACCAAAGGTGCAAAGTGAACAGAGAGAAAGTGTCCCAGTGAAGGACTCTAAGACGAAATCCAGGCAAGGTTCTCTTGGTTCCCTTGAGCGGCATGTACCAAATCTGCGCCAAATACTTGCAGGTTTTGCGGCATATGCAGCTCTCTTATGCATCGATTATCAGAGTCTTTCCATGTTTCTCTCACATTTGCACCCAATTGATATATTAATGACTGAATCGATACTGCGGTGCGCAGGGTTCGTTTGGTCGAGTGCGGACCTCTTGTGGGTGCTCAGACTCGGCCCAGTGGCCGCGCTGGCACCCACTTGCAGTGGGCATCAACTCCAACGGGGCCTCCTGGCAGAATCCGTGGGATTGATGGGCGGATTGGGCAGGTGACAGGTTGCGCACATGACAGCGTGATATAGAATGATCATGAATGATCTAGAATGCATGTCCGCCCTGTTTGAAGATCTCAATCATTTTATTTCTGTCGAAAGGTTTGCGCTCTCGGGTCTCTTGGGAAGAAAATCATCCATCCACCTGCCTGTGCTGTCAATTTTACAGTCCGTGGATGGTACACTTTGCAAGCCGAAGTTGCCTAAGGCAAAGGGTGCGAGTCTTTTCTACAACGGCTATTGCTCCCAATCGCCAGCGCGACAAGTCCCTTTGTTTCTTTTAGTTTTACAAGTTTTGCGCCTTCGACATTCCTCAGGTGCGGATTTGACAAGCTTCTTTTGATCTTATCTAATATTTTTTTTTTTTAAACTATTTGTTTTACTATTTATTCATTTATTTATCTATTTATTATATTTATTTTATGTTTATGTTGCTTCCAATTTTCAACAAAAACCCAGCAATGTGGGAGAACTGCTCACAGAAACAACTTGCCAACTGAGCGGTCTGCCAACCCTAACCAACTCTCAAGATCTTTCTGAGGTCACGTGTTGAAAACAGTGTGGGTCTTGCTGAATTTGGAGATGCCTGGACCGAATTCTACAGTTCTGTTGATGGCCTGCCTGTGGCCAGAGGCTACGACAGAATTGTGTATGGAGATCATGGTCCTTATGTAGACGCTTGGACTGTGAAATTCAGACATGGGCCATGGGTCTTTCTCTGGTGGCCAAGCTGTTGTAAGTTTTGGTTCTTGGCAGATGGGACATGGCACCTGTCGACACATACGGTGACGAAACATTATCAATCTTTTGAATGAAAACAGTCATCGAACATTTTTGCCCTGCTATTCAGTCTGCAGGAATTCTCTGGTCATCAACTTTGCTGGTCAACCTTCCCAGTTTTTGTGGAAAAACCGGAGATGAGCTTCTTTGACGAGTACTACACAGTGGAGGGTTCGACGATGTTATACGCTCAGAAGCGGACAGTTGTCAACAAACCAAATCCACCTTCTGGTCCGTGGTCAGCGCAGAACAATCGGCCCGAAGGCTATGCCAACTACTTAATTGGCAAATTCTACCTCGCGTGTGAGCCCAACGTTATCACGGTGAATCGGCCCTACTCCAAGAAAAAGCGACGGGGGAAGGCAAAAGAGGGGCAAGAAGCTGGTGAAGCACCTGACGTCGACATTGTGGAGGATGAATTGAATGAATGTCAATGGTGGGATGGTCAAGAACAGGAGAGTCCCTGGACTCATCAAGAGCTATGGACAGAGCAAGATGCCTGGACACAACAAGAAGTGCAATGGCAGCAACAGGAACCTCAGGAACCTTGGATGCAAGAGGGATGGAGAGAGCAAGAAGGACCTTGGACAGATGGAGCTGAATGGTGGAGTGCTTGGCCAATGGCAGGAGAAGGCAATGGAGCCGAATTTCCAGACTGGCAGTATGGCTATTACGAGGAGAGTCAGCAAGAAACGTACGCAGGTAGCTCCTATGTTGCCAGCGACGGCGACGCCAGCAGTGCAACGATGTCCAGTCAAAAAAGGGAGCAGTGGCATTGCAGGTTACTTTGCTGTAGAGAGTATGTGGCAACAAGTTGAAGGCCCGCATCACTTAGCGCGACAGCCAAGATCAAAGCAAGGGATGCAACGTGTCCGGATATGTCTCGATTTGATTTTGGCTCACAGAGATCTGTTTGGGTTGAGTCCGTTGAGTCCTGTGGCCTGAGATTGCTGCCCAGGCGAGGTGAGATTCAAGAGGTACTGAAGGGGTTTGGACCCGGTTTGGACCCGGTTTGGACCCGGTTTGGACCTGATCTGAATATGTTTGGATGATCTGACCACGTAGAGGTGCAACCTCGACACTCCATCTAGAAATGGAACAGACATTGAACAGACTTGTCAATTCGTTTCTGTGTGAATTTCATGGAGCACCCACTTCAAGCCATCTTGGGCTCTGAAGACTCTGATGAAGATACAACCCACCTCTCCAAGGCTGCCGCCAAGATGTCGCTTATGAAGCGGGGCGGGTGCAGCTGCCATGTTGGCCATGTCGATTTGTCGATTTGTGGTGCTTCGTGTCCTGCGTCCTTTATCGATCCTGCGGTTTCCATAGATAGCTTTTAAAGGCTGGTTACTTGTTCTTCAATGAGAATCACTCATAATTATCAATTAGATTCAATTAGTCAAACATGTTTTTGTTCTTAACAACTTTGGTTTGTGTTTGAGTTCAGAGGTTTCCAGGGCACAGTTCAATGTCTTTCACGTTTGCTGCCAGGTTTTTGCTGGTCCTAGTCCTTCTGATTTTGATCACCATAGCTTCGACTACCACAAAGTGAGCCACCAATTGATGATGACCCGGAAAGGTTTGATGCTTCGCCCGCTGTCATTGAACAGAAACACTGTAGGATACTTTAGCTTTGGTGAAGAATTCAGTGAAGAACATTTGTCACCACAGCTGAGGTACTGGACTCATTGGCTCTCCGTAACGGCAGCTTCCCCAATCTGACGGGATCTGAATGATCTCCCAAGACTCTGATGACAGGATGTTGTCAGGATATGTCAGGATCAGAATCAGGTTGTCATGGGCCAAATGGGCCAAATGCTTGCGTAGCACAAGTCCCACCAGGTATGCAGTATGTGCTTTTATCCTGGACCATTTCAAGTTTTTCTTCAAAGAACAAGTGCGACTTGTGGAATTGCAGACTGAGCTGAGCTGCAAGGTGACTGTGGGCAGCCTGCTGGTTGTGGACCTGATATTCCTGGAAGAGAAGTGCTCAAGCACAGATGTTTGCTGTGCTTTCAAAGACGTTGATTCACTTTTATCACTATGGGAACAGACAATATGCCGCATACGCCCCTATGTGCCAACAAGTTTCGTGCATGTATGCAATGTTTGCGACTTCCGAAGTTGACACTGGAGATTATTCATCAAACAAGATGCCATTGATGCAAACCCTTTTCATTGCATGCCACAGCACAAACAGTATATCCAATACATTCCAAACTTATCCAAGAACCAGCAAATCAAGCGTTATATCATGTTATATGTTATATATCTTCATAGAATATCTTGATATATCTTCAATGTCACGGTCACTTGTGACTTGTGCTGTTTACGTCAGCTGTTGCTTGACCCGCTGAGTGCCTTCGTGTTCGACCCCTTCGCCGATGTGCAGAAGATGTAGGAGGCAAAGATGGTTCATCAGATCATATTAGATTGACATGAATTCACATGTCGTGCCATGGTAAAAACAGCGGAAATTGCCCATATTGGATGGATGAGGATGGTCATCACTCCCTAGAGGAATGGTGTGCTGATATATGCTAATATATCAGTTTTAACTTTTCACCATGGTACATGTGATGGGTCATCATGTTTGTGACTCAAGTAGCCTTTCACTTGTGAGCAAAGCATGCACACTTTTGCTTTGTCATGATCGCCGCACGCAACCTGGAAGTCTGTCTTCAGTGTCTGCAGCTTCAAGCTGGTTGTACTTGCAATTGTAAGCACATGAATGGAAGCGAATAGCCGTGCGCCACGTATGTGTCATAGGCTATGCTGGGAAGGGCACCCCTACCTGCAAGGTTCCAGTTGATATGCACAGCTGACACGTGCTGGAACATTGTGAAATACTTAGAAGTTGACTCTAGTATAGATTAATACGCTTCTTTGGCCAGAGAGAGAACTCAAAAGTGCCCACCTGTGGCTGTGGGGCACAGCAATGGCGGACGCTTCTCTGCCGCCTCACGGTTCTCAGCAGTCATGGCACCATGCCAAAGCTGGCATCACTTCTAAGAGCGGTTGGTCACGAGCAACGCTGGTGGGAAGCACTGGAGTTGCTGAAGCATTTGTGGCACCGGAAGGAGAGGGACGTGAAATGGGAACTGATCAAAGTCCAGGATGTGTCCGCATGCCATGCGGCCGCATGCTCTCTCTTCTTTGTCTTTGCAAAAGAGTCATTTTGACAAAGCAGTCTATAGATCCACGTAGGTCCACTATCGCACGCTATTGAACCCTATTGGTCCTTCAAGTCTAGCGCATAGACAGACACCAAACTTGAAAGGCCAACGAATACATCGTATTGGTTGGCGACAGGACAGGGACCAAGGCCTACGTGCTGTGGCATCCTTGTGTCAAAGGCCTGAACCTCACTGATTTGGCAAACCGAGAATACACTGGTATTGATGGCATTTGAAATCATTTCACAAAACTCTGTAATGTATATCCA
Source organism: Symbiodinium sp. clade C Y103 (assembly GCA_003297045.1). Classification (NCBI taxonomy): domain Eukaryota; class Dinophyceae; order Suessiales; family Symbiodiniaceae; genus Cladocopium; species Cladocopium sp. clade C. The sequence continues at coordinate 169,643 of BGPT01000400.1, forward strand.
GTACATGATCTACTACTTGTAATATCCTCATAGATGATGGGCATAATCATTATAAAGGTATATTATATAGTATATATACATGTATACACACCGACTTATATATACATATATGATTCATTATATGATATAATATATATTTACTAAATCCTATAGAGCGACTTCAGCAACCTCTGCGCAATTGCGCCACTTCCCATAGTGCTGCCGCCAGGGCCTCAGCCTGGCAACAGGCGCTTGCTTTGTGCGGACCCAGGCTGTGAAGTGCGGCGGCTGCGGGGGTTGGGGTTGGCAACAAAAACGAAGAAATTCCAAAATCGATTCTGTGATATTCTATGATATATCAATATATATATCATATATATTCTATATTCCAATCATATTTTAAGATGTTCTATACTGATTCTGATTGGGATGATGTTGGACTCTTATTCTGTTGGTGTGGTGAACCGAAGTGTGGAGGAATTTGCTAAAATCTGATGTGCTACACTGCTACTCTCAACCAAAGATCCAGTGATTCAGTCACAAAATCTGGTTGTGATGCCACTTTCCTCAAGAATTCATTGCTGGCGCAGTTCGGAGCATGCCTCCATCGTGGCAGCTTCCTGGGCTTCGGGCAGTCGGTGGGAAGAGGTGCCTACCTGGTGCTGGTTGATGACTGCTTCATAGTGTTTCATTCCATTTCAGTCCTATTTGCACCACTCTTGCACCCTGCAAAGATTGGAGAGAGTTGCAAACAGAACTGCTTTTGCACTAAAGCGCACAAGAGAGTGAGAGGACCGTTTTGTGCATCTTCGTTCTTCAGTGCAACTCCTGCCATCAACAAAGGGACACTCTTTGCCGCCCTCACGAAGTACCACAAAGTATTCGGTTCTATGCTTCGGGAGAGATTGCCGAAACTTGTGTCCTTCATCATTCGTGCGCTTTCGGCAATTTTTGCCCAGGCGTTATGCGTAGCTGACGCAGAAACTGCAGCTGCAGCAGTGCAAGCTACGAGCAGAGCTGCCTGCATCGAGGCTTGCCTGGTGGGCTTAATGCAGCAGCCTTGAATCAAAGAGTAGCTGCAGGCTGCGGGCAGAAACTACCAATATCATCCAATATCGAAGTATGTCGCTGTCACCAGGGTATGCAAGTGGCTGCCAAGTATCGAAATGTGTACCTCAGATCTCAGTCTTCACCAAACAGATTCATCTACTGCAAGACTAAGACAAGGTTGGCCACTTTGCATTGCGCCAGAAGTCTGACAGGCTGCGGTGCGTTTGGTCTGCAGCTTGCCCAGTGATCCAAAGCTCTCTACCAGCTTAGTGGCGGCTTGTGGAAAGGTCTTCGAATGGCGCTCTGCATTGCAGGTGAGGGCTTGCCGTAGTTTGGGCTTAGGTTATGCTAGGTTTGGACATGTTCGGACATGCTGGAAGTATCGAACATTTTCGGATGATGGTCAAGCCAGGTTTGAACAGTAGTGTCGAAGTAGACTGCACATTTCAATCTGGGACTTGAGCTCTGTCTGGAGCATGGTCAGCCTGACATGATTCCACGTTGCTCAAGGTATTTGGCCACCTCAAGGAGAACGATGTGGCAGACGTGATTGCATACAATGCGACCATGGCAGCTTGTGGCAACGCAAGTCAATGGACACAAGTTGCTTGCTCGTTTGATGGCAGTGCCGGCAGCGCTTTCCTTTTGATGTTTTGATTCATCCTGTGTTGTTTGCCGAAACTAGCTGTATAGTTGCTTTCTACTTGTCAGTACAACTTAGGTCTGCCCCAAGTGTTTGGAGGTGTGGTTGAAAGATGTTCGAAGCCGAGGTCCTTCAACTGTTTGAAGAACTTGCCATCACTTTTACCAACTCAAAATGGGAGCGAGCGGAGGAAGCCAGTGGAAATCTCAGAGCTTTCACAGCTGCGATGGATGCGTGCAAATACGCAAAGATGCTTGGCTGGCAAAGTCAGGAAAACATATTTTGACGTATTCTAGAATCTTGACATATTTTGGCCCGCTACAAGATTTTACATCATCTCCATTTTGGCCTTACATGCCTCAATCTAATCCTGAGCAGTGAAGGAAATGGGCACTTGCGTTGCTGCTCTTTGAACAGATAGAACAAGTCGTGCCAGACTTGCCTGCCTTTGGTGCCGTGATCGCAAATTGTGCTGTGGCTGGACGATGGATGCAGGTTCTTTGCCTCCTGGAGAGCATGGGAAAATTGAAGATTGAAGTAGATGTTGCCCATCAAACTGCAGCTTGTATGCACTCTGAGAATCTTACAGCTATCAAAAGCAGGTTGCTTTTGCTATTGTTTTTTTTCGACAGTCTTTTGGGCCGTTGAAGCTTCTTCGAATCCTGGCCTACCAAGAAGTCACACCTTGAGGCCTTGATAGATGCTATGGCCAAGAAGTCTGAGTGGTCGCGCGCAGTTGCAACTCTGAACAGGATCGTTTTGGATGGTGGGCAACACTTTCACGACTTCACGAGCCTCACCAGCCCAGCAGTAGAAAGCTGCCAGGAAGCAACGCAGTGGGAGCTTGCGCTGAACCTTTGGCAGATGTTTCCATCCATTGCAGCAGGTCATTGTCTTATCCTGGCATTGCACCAGGCAAGTCTCGCGTTTTTCTTTCAACGTAGTTTGTCCGACCTGTTTCGTTTTTCCTGTCTTCAAACAACTATTGAAAAAATATTCAATTCCATGCAACATGGTGTGAAGCAAGGAACTGACCCTGTTGGAAGGCTGGCAAGTCCTCGAAATCTGGCAGGGTGCTAGAGCAAATACGAAGTCACTCAACTCCTGTCCATTTGATGACCATGATGGGCACAGCAGAGCAATACTTGCAGGCTGACACTGCAGTGAAAGTGGAGGAAGCTGTCTACAAGTCTCTTTCTGAAAAGGTAGATGGGGTCCATGAAGCAATGGATGTGGCTTTGTGCAATACCATGCTAAAGTCATCATGCACAGTTCTAGAACGGGGGCTACTGCGCAGAGTCTTGTACCCGTTAGTTCTAGCACTGGAAGGCCTACTGAAGCACAAAGACATCGAGAGTTCCAGCTGGAATGCTATTAACCCACAGATTCTGGAGGCTGCAGCAGGTCTTGGAACTTTGCAGACTCGCTACATCTCTGAAAGGTTCAGATGGTCCTGGACTCCACAAGGAGATTGACGCATCTATACGCATCTAACATAGTGGAACAACATGAAACAATATGAACAATGCTGTGATGGATGCCAAACTTGACTTGGAATGGGCTGGCCGCTTGCCATCGCCAAGCATTTGGACTAAAGGACTCTTGGAGTTTGCCATCGCCATGGCAGTGTTATCCGGTGTTTGCACTGGTGGATCCTTTGAGGAGCTGTCGGAGGGCTGGACGATATCAGAGCTATCATGGAAAGGTCAGTTGGAGCAACCGGAGCTGAGCTTGCGTCAGATGCACGGAAACAAGGTTGATCTTGAATGATCTTGAATGATCTTGAATGATTTTGTATGTGCATGAAAAGCTCAGCAGCTTATTGGCTGCACCTACAATACTTGATGATTGGATTGTTGTCGTGATTGCTTATGGGCATGTTTTTTGCTTGAGCTGCCAGCTGGCTCTTGAAAGAGTACTTTTGGAAGTTTGCTCGGGGCAGGTGTTGCCCTTCCTGGCTGTCTCCTGGTTCATGTCGGGACATAAGTTATGTCCTTCTCAGAGTCCTTCTCTACACATGTGCCCCAAAATGACGCATGTGTTGGTTGCCAGACCCATTCCCATTCCGGTTGCAAAAAAGGTGCTGCTTGATATTGCTGGTAGCGAAGCTGTCAGGTTGTTAGGGCGAGCCCTGAAGCATCCTTACAGTAACTTACAAGGTTTCAGCTGGAGAAGTCCACAGCTTGAAAAGTACTGGAACCATCTGGAACCATCTGCAACCAAACAACTCTCAAGTGGTCTAGATGCAGTGTTGGGGATGTTGGCGATGGGACTGATGACAGCATATGCCTGGAAGATTTCAATAGATTTCATGTCTGGCGTTCGCATTTTCATTACACTTCTTTGTTTCAAAGGTCTAGGCATCTCATGCAAAGCAGTTTCTTGCCAGGTGTCAGCCATGCTGATTGACCCAAGAAAAAAAGGCCTGCTACATCCGCTGAAGAGTCTGTTGCTCAATCGAGTGCAATTGCATTGGGTATTTCTTCCGTGTCGGAGATCACGATCACAACTTTCTGCTTTTTTTCTGCACTCAGCATCATTGACAGCATCAGCAGGTGCTGAGCGTTGTGAATGTGATGAGATGCACGTACCAAACGTGCAAGCGGGTTGGCAATTGCAGCGACTGCATGCCATGGACGCAATTTCACTGCATTCGCGGTGGTGTGAACCGGTGACTGCTCTTGAGAGCATGAATAAGAATGTGCAAACTTTGTAAACCAACAACATAGGATCTTAGTCAATCTACACTGTTACACCACAGTTTCTTGAGATGTTCAATGACTTTGGAGGAGGTCAGTCTTTTGGATCAGATATTTGAAACTTTGCCACGTCATAAACCTTTTCTGCCTGGGCCAAGAGCGGGACCCTTGCACATACTCAGTGTGCAAAGCGCTGCGCAACTGCACACTGTTGAGCAGTGTACCAGGATGCCTGCAAATGGAGTTTTGATCTACACAAGGTGGCCTTGGTATTCATTCCTAAACTTGTGTTTTTGCTGAAATGAATAAACAGTTAGAGCAAAAATGAGCAAAAGGGCAATCAGTTATGCTGTGTACAGCAACCATGTTCAGTGACGCTGTACAAGAACGGCAGCTTGATAGATAGTGTGCGTTTCGCTCCAGAGTTTGCAGACGTTCCCAGAAAAGATTGATGAGAAGGCCTCAGCCAGCAACCGTTACCTGGTAGGATATGAGTGACGATCAATACCCCCGCAGAAGAGTTTTATACAAACTTATCATTGGATTATGTTGTTGCCATTTTATGGTGCATTTCGCTTGGAAAGCGCAAGAAAGTGCAAGGGCGGGCGCAAGATATATTAGTATATATATAGTTATATATGCATATATATTACTATATGTTTTCTCGCTTGTCGCACGGCGGGCCGGGTCAATCGGTTTGGTCCGGTCCTGTCCGTAGAGTAGTAGCAAGAAAAGATTCCGTCCTGTCATATTATGCACAACTCATGCCACACTGGAAATCAGCACATTCTCAGATCGCTAAAATCTGCTGAATGTTTCAGTCCGCACAAATTGTTCTGATCTCAAATGTCAGCTCAAGCGAGGTGCACAAGTCCTATTCTAAGAAACCAGATTCGATCCTCGGTCAGGGGTAAATTAGCTGTAGTCCATGTATCATGATTCGCACACCGTATGCTATAATCACTGAGCGATCAAACCGCCAAACATGATACATACACAGTACACACATTTGGAAATGATGAACAATGAATATTCACAGGTGCACACACACACACAGAGCATATCATTTGTGTTCGTGACAGTTTGTAGGGAAGCTAAGTTCAGCCTCTTTCGGTTGACGCCCCTGCTAAGCCACTGAACTACTTCTTTGTTCCATAGATCTGACAAACGTATACAAAAGTAACACTCAAGCTCGTTTTACCTCGAAGCATGTTGATACATCAGCTCTGTCAAACGAAGTGCAAGTGTTGCATTCATCGCCAGACGCATCCGGCAGAAGACACCTGCCATGTGCGATGTGCTCGGCCCGCCCCAGCTCATTTGCACCTTCCAGCGATACGATGTTTACAGGCCACCCCCCAAAAGTACGCATGTGCAGAAATGTTCAGTAGTTCAGCATTGATGTGCCGATCTGAGAATCAAAAAGAACATTGTTATATATATATATATAGGTATAATATAAATGAATATAGAATAATATATACACACACGTATATATATATATACATATGTACATATTTGCCAAATATATAAAGAACACCACTTCTTTTGAAGATTTGCCAAATGAAGTTAAGATGCACAAGCCCGAGCCATTTTGGTACGGGCCCTCCAATGTTTTGGAATACTTCAGATCTGTCAGGAATCGCGGCGCCGTCTTTGTGTTCGGAATTGATAAAGCCTGCCTCTCAGACAGAGATGTTATGTTCCTGGCTGGGAGCTGAACAAAGTCCTTGAAATGGAGGACCACCGCAAAATCTGTATGCACATGTTTTGGGCGTCTTCATCAAGTTCGCGTGGATGGAAGAAGTATGAAGAAGTATTTGTGGTATTTTTGTGGTCATTTCCTGGTGAGTTTGATGGAGTCATTCGAGCCAGCGGAACGCTTTCCTGAGGTCAACCAACAGTTCAGCTGCTTGCGAATTCCCCGTGCAGTTCAGTCTGAGGAGCCTACTCCGCTCGAGCTGTCGGAAGGCCTCGGCTGTGTGTCACTGGGGCCTCACCGGGGCCTCACCGGGGGAGTTGGATGGAATTTGCCAGGCGAACAATGCTATCCATTGGCACAGATGCAGGAACACAGAAGGTGCAGAAGTGGAGAGTTCCGCAACTGCTTTATCACCTTCCCGTCTTCGGGTGTTATCTCTGCACTTTCAGTTTTTTTGTGTCACCTGGGCGAGCTGCTCTTTCACGTTTTTTTGAACAGAACTTGGGGTACTTTGGCTATCGTTGGCTTGCATTGGAAGTCATTCTTTAATATGTTTGAAGTCGATATATATATATATATACTGTATATATATATATATATGCATCTGTATATATTTATACACACCATATTCGATGTCAAATGCCTTGCGATATCGACATGGCTGCAATAGCCGCATTCGAACGTGGATTGGAATGCCAGGCAGCTTCCGCACTTGGAGGAGGTCCGGTGAAGATGTCGTCGTCATGCCTTTCACTCCAATCTCAGACCTTTCCTTCAACTCGGATTACCATATTTATGAATTTCGACTTAGAGTTTACTCTATATATATATATATCTTGATATATATATATATATTATACATTTTGATGCAATTTTTACCTAATCTTCATGTCTAAGCTTCAGCTTTGCCATGCTTCACCTCGTTTACCCATCAGCTGTTTGGAGAGGTTGCCCTTAAAGCCTCTGGCTTGGTGGGTTTTATCCGCTTTACCTCTGGGTACTGTCCTCAACGATGGTCTTCGCCTTGTGTCTACGAAGTGGAACACTGTTTGGTTGGGAGATCCGAACAAAAACTGCCACTGTTGAACCACGGTAGATCTACTGAAATGAGAACCAGCATGTCTAGGTTCTACCTGATTCTCATCAAGAAGCACAAAAAGGCCAGTGTACGAAGATGTACGAAGTTTTTTCTGCAATGGGATGGCGTTCAGAATCTGAAGCTGCTGACACTGCCATTGCAGGTTGGCAGGATTGGCCAGACGCCTACTGCCCACAGAATCTTGCAGATCCCTACATTTCCGTTACATTTTCCAACACTTTGTTCCAGTTTTGTGTTGGACTTGCTTGGTGTCTGGGGCTGTTGGACAAAATGTTTTGCAACTCGATGTGCAGAGGTCACCACAACATTTTGTCCATTGAGTCCACCACTCTGGTTCCGCTCTTCAATGATGCGTCCAAGTCCAATCCTCAGTGTCTCACAGGTCTCACAGGTTCGTGTTGGTAGTGACTGTAGTGACATGTAGTGACTACAGTCTTTTCTCCACTATAGCGGTAGCGACAGTTTCGTGGCAAAGGACGGTTCTGACTGTTGTGGTGGTTGCGTGAGTGTGCAAGGGAAGAGAAGGGCTTCGTGGACCAATTCAACAGGCAAGGAGATGACATGATGACCACATACTGTACATACACTGTACATCCAGCGCAGCAGACCACTGAGACCACAACATGAGTTGAACTTTGCTGGCAACAAACACAGGATTTGTATGAATGCGTTGCCAGGTTCAACCTGTGCAAGGAGAGCATCTCGCTGCAACTCTACCTGGCATTTCCTGTCCCTATCTGGAAGATTCCAGCAAGCATAGTCGAAGGACTAAAATCGTCTAAGATCAAATTCTGAGTCCAAAACCCAATGCATTCGATCACGGCTTGTTCCACACTCTTCTGTCGCTTGAGAGGCACTAGAATGCTCCGTTTTGATCCATTTTGGCTCTGTGGCACAGTGAGACCATGGATGTAAACTCGAACCAGAAGCCCAGCCCCCCACCCAGCCCTCCAGCCCTCCAGCCTCCAACCCTCCTCAGAGCCAGGCCTCCCAGGTCCACAATGAGTCTTTGAACATTGAACACATTGATACTGGTACACTCCAGTGTAAGATGCACCACAGATTTCAAGACTCAAGACCAGAGTTTGACAATCTTGAAGATCATGGAATAGCATGAATGGCTCTTGTGTTTGCTATCTGTAAACGCTTTGGAGACTTCCACCATGCATGCAGAGATGCCCGGGATAAGAGTGCAATGGCTGCCAGAACTCATTGAACTGGTTGGGTCGATGAGTTGAGTGCAGTTTATATCGCTATATGGCTTTTGAAGCCTTCGTGAAAGCCACTGTGGTTGGACCATTTGGACCCGGATGTTACTCGCCCAAGGCGCCCAAGGCGCCCAAGGCGGCTTGTGACGCGTGTGACGATGTGAAGCTCCCAAGGCCAAGGTCGGCGGCGGCCTCGTTTCGACGTTCACTCCCTTCACCGCGACCGCCTTCGACTCGTTTGGAACGAGACAGAAATCCATGGCGAAAGAAGAAAAAATCGAAGCCCAAACTCGACAAGCTCCAGCAAGTTCTTGACCAAGCTCATTCACAAAATTCACAACCACCAGCAGAAGAACCGGCCGACCTCGAGGACCTGGAATCCCCAATGAGTCGATGCGACAGCCGCAAGGCGTCCCGGGCGAAGATTCGCCGGCCTTGGCGGGAAGAACCGCCAGCACCCACTTCGCCCAAGTCAGACCCAGTCTCTCCGAAGTCGAGGCAAAGGGAATCATGAGTTTCCCAGAACTCTATACTCTATACTCCAATTACAAGGGAATCATGACACCCATGACAGTCGTGATTCGTGATGTCAAGTAATGCAATGTATGAAACTGTATTGCATAATAGTATACGTGTAGAACATTGCAGGACACATGAGAAACATGTGCACGACTATCATCAATTATAGGCATGTCATGTCATGGAGGCAGTTGAGGCACTTTGCTCAAACAAGACATACAGACTGAACTTCAGCCATTCCGTGCAGGTGGAAGAATGCGGTCGATGCTATAACTGCCAGGAACTCTGCCCTGGTGAAGCAACGTTCAAACATGAATCAGTCTGTACGGCGACGTATTCGAGCCTTCGACGAGCGAATGGCGATCCTTGCGAATGGAGGGGCGAAGGTAGCAGCCAATGAGAACACTGACAGCGAAAGTGACCCAGGCGAAGGGCAAAGAGAGAAAGGGGGGGGAAATTCAAAGGATCACGACGATCACGAACAGTCAAGATAGTGATATAGATTCGAGTGACTTCTTGATACATATTCATACTGTGGAGAATAGCAAACTGGATGACTGTGAATTCGAGCTGCTCATGCCTTTCAACAGTTCCAACAGCTTATAAAACAGTTTTCTCAGTTTTTGATCGATCAATTTTGTCAATCATGAGTTCGTCAGCAGAAGAGGTCAGGTGAGGGAACGCTCCTAAACTTGGTGGAAAGTGATTGGGTTGATGATCGTCACCCTGTCAGGAGAGCAGAAGCAGCCTGGCAGCCACATTTGCATGGTGTGTTTTGCCACAACAATGACATGCCACAAGCCACGAGATTGAAGTGGAAACTCTGCAATTTCGACTCAGTTTCTTACTGTATCTGTATCTTATAATTGTTTCTCTGGATGTTCACCAATGGCGAAGGTTACTGGACATGGCCTTAGCCATGGAACAAAAGGAGGACAGGTCCCGTTTGACATGGCCACAAACGCTACGCCCCCCCAACCCCAAAATGTGTTTACATCCCGCTGCGGGGCGGTTCTCGGCATGGATTGTATTAGTATTGATCATCCTGTTTGTATCTATTTGTAGTATTGGTATCGGGTGCCTTCGGCCGCCGGCTATTTACGCAAACCAGGAGAAGGAGGAGCTGGTCGAAATGCCCTGCAAGGCCATTGGGAACCGCCATTGACTTGGCTAAACAGCGCTGTTCCAGATTTTGCTCTGGGAACTTCTGCACACCAATCATCAATCCCAATCTTATGGCAGTGTTAGGTTTATCCACAGGCGTCTCTTTTAGCTTCTGTTTGCGTCAGCCTTGCTTGCACTTACATGACACTTCTGTCTGTGTGTATGCATGTCTGGTCCCAGAATTGCCATCAATTCATGCTATGTTGAACAAGATCTGTCTTTTCTGGCGGGAATCAAGAAGGCAGAATGGCAGAATCTCGTTCTTAGAAGATACGATTTGAACACAACTGATGCAACACAACTCGGGATTTGGTTGTCGCAGGTGATTTCGTGGTCATCCCAGCGTGGTAACTTTCCAGCCTTCAATCTGCTGGGCACGTCTAGCTGCTGGCAGAGTGAAATTGGCATGAGCCTTTGCTCGATATTTGCTCGATATTTGCTCGATATTTTGATGGTTGTGGATGTTTGTGGGAATAAACGGATCAGGTGGAGATTTTTAGGACCACCAGAGGAGCACCTTGCAAGAAGACGAGAAGCTCCTGTTTGTTCGGTTGCAGGCTTTAAGAGTGCCAGGCAAGTCTGGAAGACAGTTCAGACTGATGATTCAAGTTCAGACTATTTTTTCTTTTCTCTTGGACGGTGCAGAAGAATCCATTTGCATATACTGTTTCTTCAGGACCCGGGACCAACACCTGACATTTGAGTTGGAGGATGTTCCAGCAACCTAGCTGCAACTATTGGAACCGTGAACGAAAGGCAAAGCAACTTAGGTATGCTCTGACCAGACACATGCAAAATTCTGACTTCAGCATGTGTGTGATATTTTGTCATGAAGCATAGTTGGATGGCTGGGAGGCACCGCTTGTGGCCATTCAGATGGAGGTAGTGACCAAGGACTGTTTGACATTTCGATCCGCTCCAGATGAAACGAACCAGTCCTCCTTGCAGATTCCGAAATCATTGCTGTCGAAAACTCCATCAATAGAATTCCCGAATGTTCAACTTCTTGGTGAGAAGTATTCAGCAGCAACAGTCTAATCTATCTTATTTTGTTATATTTTGCCGATGCTGGAAAATCAAGCAGGTTTCTTTCCTTGGTCCACATCCTCCTACACTCCCACACATTTGTGCATCTGCAGGAAGTTACACCGAAAAGATGCAAGTTGATGTTGCTTGGGTAGCAAAGCAGCTATATCCAGCAGATGATTTTAGACGCATTTTTGGTAGACTAAAGATGACGAAATAATACTAAAGAGGTCTTTTTGATTCTTTATGCTTGGTTTGTCACAAGAATGGAAGTCCTTGTAGGTCAAGGCATGTCGGTTGCTCACCTGCTCCCTCAATGACATCGGTCTGGCTCTGCCGATGACGCCCCTGCAGGTTTTCAACCAATTCACCAATGGGGCCCTGGCAAACGGCCTGGACATTTGTTGCCGGAGTCCAAATTTCCTAAATCATGCAAGCTCAACATCTTGGTTTGAAGGCCATTGAGTATGGACCCATCTTATGGCCTGTCATGACATATATGAGTCATATTGTAAGTCATATGAATCATTTCCAGTAATTTGCCTAGGTACCAGAATACGTTGCAGAGCGTGGCTTGAGATTCTTTAACAAGTCGAAGGAGGAGAGGTTGTTGTTTTGCAACTAGCTTCCTTGAGAAGCATTCAACGAAGCATTCAACAAGCATTCAACAAGCATTCAACATGAGGTGCATGACATTCAACACGATTGTCAAATGTGTGAATTGTTTCGGGCAAAACAACATGAGCTGCATCGATGTGCATTGATGTGCATTGATGTGATTGGGAAATCATGGAATGTCATGGAGTTCAGCAATCCTTCTCTCATATCTACTCCCACATGGAGAGGCCATGGCTGCTGTCCAAACCTTGGTGATAAATTCGTGGATGACAGGAAATTAAGAGCGGAATGGAATCAGCTCCGTGGTGGCGTTTGGCAATGGCTGATAACTATGGCTCCCAGGCGCTCTCCGTATGGATTGGAATGGATTGGAATGGATTGAAGTATAGTGACGCGATGGTGATATATTCGATTTTGTGTCTTATCATGTCTTATCATTTTCATCCTGTTGTCAATATCATATATATATATATCACCAATGGAGGCAGGGAGAAGTAGCATGCTCACCTGTGCAAAATTCCTTCCACACATGGGATTTAGATGGATTTAGGAGATTTTGCTGATGCCGGAGAATTGTATTTTCGGTCTAGTTCCTGGTGGCCTCGGGGTAGTGCAATTCCCAAATTTTTGCTCGTCTCGTCTTGTCTCAAATGATATCAATCAGTGGAGCAACTCAAATTGGTCTGATGCTGGAATTCACACGATTCCGATATTTGCACCAATAAGCCCAGGGCTCGAGAGGTAGCAAACTTTTGGGGTTTTGATATGCAAAGAGCCCCTAGAGCATACTGTAGTTCTTCTAACCTTACATGGCTGGATTGCCATCCACACAGGGGTAAAGGGGCTTATTTAGCATATTAACCTTTCCCCCTTATTGTTGGGAGGTTGTTGCGACCTGACACATACACTGCATACACTGTAGAGGTCGAGGGGTACATCTTGAAGGTCTGAGACCGAAGATAAACTACATAGACATAGACGTCGAGAGATTTTTCTCGCAGCAGGTTCCATTGTTTTCTTCTCTTTGAATATACATACCTCGACGATCTCATGAATATCTTGAAAAGATTGCATCCGAAAAGCGTTTACTACTCAACACATGCAACAATTCAGATGCATGCGGGGGATGCAGAACTCTCGTGTGGATGAAAAAACAGCGATTTCGAAAGATTTCGAACAGTAAACTTCGCAGTTAACACCCCTTTTCTGTTTGTGGTGCAGCCGACCGTGAACAAATTTCCCTTCTGTCTTCGGTGTGCCATGTCGCCAGGCATGTATCGCGCTTGCTGCTCCGCTGAAACTCCTGGTAGAAGAGCGAGGAGACAACAGGTTTGACTCAAAGTTTGACAAGACTTTTGACAAGTAGGTTACCCAGGTTTGCCTGCTGAGGAGCGTGACTGATACCACACTTTTTTGAGTTTCAAAACTTTGAACGATCTCTGTTGAGCTGTCCAGTGGAAGTGCCGGGTGCATGAAAACATGACTTTTGCTTGAAGGAGATCATGCTCGCTTGAAACAAGTCAAGAAGACCACCATCTCATCTTTCTTGGACAATTTTAGTTTTGCAACTTGTCTTTCAAACTTCAGCATCAAGTGTTGCGATGTGTTGTGGGCTCCTACTGACATTTTCAATATGCACCAAGGGGCATGCTCGCCTGGTAAGCAATCTGTCCGCAGAGGAGAAGATGGACAAACGGTTGCCAGATTTATCCAGTTTTTTTTTTTAAGAATCAACAATGTGCTTGTGACGATCTTGGAAACAGGCTGTCTCAAAATGCCCACCCTTCTTCTCAAAGTGATCTCAGGCTGGCAACAACCTACAAGCTGAACCCTGAATTCATCGCAGAAGCTCACGAGCACTTCAATGCAATGGATCGGACAAAGTGCGGCTGACTCCCGAGACTGACCTAGTGAGAACCGATTCATATCGCTTCATCACATTTCCGTCAGCTTTTGTATGATTAGTGATTGGTGCATTTAATATATAATTATATATTTGCACTGCTTGGCCTTGCCTCAGGTCGCTGGGGTAAGAAAGACTGGCAGAACTGGATGGTTCAGTCACATGTCTCAAAAATGGGCACCAAGTGTGTGGCCTGGAGTGGGCTGACAAAACTGAATGCAATTGGAAGACTGGCAGCTATGGAATGCGCTCTGAATTTCTTCCCGAGTGGTTACGGTTCACCTGATAACTCTTAAGGGTCTCTGTCTTTACCTTTTCTGTGACAGTCCCCCGAACCGACATGCATCGGATGGGTAGGAAATCATGGGAAATCTATGAGCATCTCAGGTTCATACCTCCAAGGGAGCGCAACAAAGCCACCTCTGAGCGAATGACCTTCTTCTGGAATCGGATGGACAAGCTTCTTGACAGATTTCACCAGCTGTTGACCAACGGTTGACCAACTGGCCAATTGGATTTTCATTGTTTTTGGGCCAAAACCGGCCAACTCCAGCTTCTCCGCCAACTTCAAGCGCACCTCAAAAAATGGTTTGGTGATGGTTGGTAATGGTTGGTGATGTTTCACGGGTTTTCTATGGGTTTCTGCCGAGGGACGCTGACTTTACCATCGACTTCGAAGAGTTTGTGATTTTTTTGCATGTGCTGCACCAGACAGCGGAGGGCTTTCAGATGAGCTTCGGTGAACTCCTGTTCCCGGGCATCGTCAAGAAGGAAGTGCTCGAAGGCCAAGAGGAAGAAGTACAAAAGCCACTGGAGGAACTCAGCAGTCATGAACTGTGGTTCTTGCCCTCTGGGAATCAAAGGTAACAATGGGAATCCATGGGATAAGATATTTGGTATATATATATTAAGGGGCTACGCCCCCTGCCGCCGACCCCTGGAGTCCATTGAAATCCACAAAGTTTGTGGCCGCAGTTCCTTTTTGCAACATGCGTGGAGC
>BGPT01000400.1:186446-231479 GCA_003297045.1 Symbiodinium sp. clade C Y103
CTTTTGGCCCCTTGTTGCTGGTAATTTAGCCCTTTGTTGCTAGTAAGTGCTCCTCTAACGCGCTCCCCCTGCTGGCGGCAGGGGTCGGCGGATATATATGGATAATATATATATATATATATATATACATACTGTATATATCTATAATATTATATGGAGGGATGTCTTAATCCCTTCTGTTTGGAGTCCCATTGTGGGATGATCATTCTGCATACCCCATTTCGTGCTTCGCGAGGCCAACCCGGCGCACGGACTTGCACGCTTTGTGCTTCTCCCTGGACGGCCCTTCCGCAACGTGTGGGACATCCTTGCCGTGCTCTATTTAGTGCAGCTGGGACGGGAGCAAGAAATGGAGGTTTCCTAAGTCATGGGGGTACCCCCAAATCATCCATTTCTGTTTAGGATTTTCCATGAAAGAAACCTTCCAGCTGTTGGGGTACGCCTATTGTAGGAAACCACCAAATGCCCAAGCGACATTCACGTGGAAATGCAAGGAAATGCGTGGAAAACATGAACCAAGCTAGCGTGATTTGGGTGTCTGAAGACGGGGTATACCATGGTATACCTGTGTACCCACAAAATATCATAAACTGGATTCGCATGGCAGTTTTCAGCATCAATGTTTTGGGGTAGCCAGTTTCAGAGAAACCTAGCTGGTGCTTGGCAGAGGTGGATTGATACGTTCACTCCGAAAGTTCGAAACACAGCTCGCAGAGTCCAAGGCATGATATGATCGTCATTCCTTTGCGCTTCTTCGACATGCCAAATGCACTTTTGCTGGAGGTTCTTGCGTGGTGCACTCAGGCCGGGTGGAGTTCTTGTGAATGTGTATCAAATGAAGCAGATTCGCGCAGGCACTGCACAGATACATATTCGATATATTATGTATGTATATGTATGTACATATATATATATATATATACATATGATATACATACATACATACATACATACATACATACATACATACATACATACATACATACATACATACATACATACATACATACATACATACATACATACATATTTAATGGAGTTTCTCCATTGGTGTTTGATGGGAACAGATAGACAGACAAAGCCATGTGCAAGGATGTCGATGGATCAAGACTAGAGAGGAGATATTTGGGTGTGCAGTTTCAGTAAAAATTGGATACATAGCCATAGTTGCCATAGTTTTCCGGGGTTATATTCCAACTTCGGGGACTCAAAATCCCATGTTTGTTTTGCCATTTGTATCTACCCCAGCTGCAAACCCCCAAGTGGAAAGCTTCGCAGGTCTTTTGGAACTTGGACGTCATCGCAACGTTTATGACAGGCTACTATGAGGATGGCAACCTCATCTTAGAACCAGTCAAGACTTTTGCATGGAACCAGTAGACTTTTTCTTCGGATAGAGATTCTCTAAAGAGAACCAGGCAGATGCCTTGGTTGATTGGTTATAATAGAGGCTGCTATATATATATATATACCGCTATACTACCTGGTTTATTCGGGATTATTGCAACGCATATGGGATAGCTATCAACCAAGCAGTGTAATGGGATGGGTATTCATTTCTGACAGAAATCAGTTTCCAGCCCAGGATTGCTTGGAATTATGCAAAGACTTGGCTGCTGTTCGACATCATCGTTGTGAGTTTCCAGCCTCAGAATTGCAGAGTTTAGACCCTGCAGCTCTGTATTTCTTCTCACAAAGTATCGACCAAATCTGCTACGCACTTCCAATTCAGTAACAACCCAAAATGATTTTGCAACACTTCACACTGAGCGCTTCTAACAACGCCATTGAATGTTTGCTGGATTGAGTCCCCACTGATTGCCAGGTATTGACTGGATCATTCTGTTTCTTGCAGCTGACAGCGATGCGCAAGGAGTTCACCGCCTCTCCAAAACGGCTCGGGAGCCCAGCCCTGGCGGTGGGGCCGAAGAAGTGATTGGCCTTGCAGCAAGCTGTGCAATGAAAAATGGCTGCCTGGGAAATGCAGGAACATACATTTTCAGGGAAACAACCATGAATAGATGGGGGATTTCCCAGCCATGTCACTGAGTACCAGAGGATATGTTTCATTCATAACCATGAGTCACCCTTAAAATCCAGTAACCATTAATGTGGTAAACGCAATAATAAACCATCCGCAAAATCACCATAAATGATGGCATTTCCCACATCAATCATCATTCACAACAGCATAATCACCATGTATGATCATTAATAACCAATACTGTAGCCATTACTCATCATTGATACCTAAGAATCATTGATCATCATAAACATACTTAATAAACATACTTACCCTCCGGTAAACTAACATAGCTATTGAAAATGGCTATAGAAATAGTGGATTTTCCCATTAAAAATGGTGATTTTCCATAGTTATGTAAACGTTTACCAGAGGGTAACCAGACAAAACCCTCAAAATATTTGTGTCATTGCCAGGTGCGCTTGCTCCGTTTCCTGCGCATGGTGCGTATTTTGCGCCTGGCCAAGATCAGCCGAATGTCGGAGGCAGTGCAGGCGGTTGCGACCCGACGCCGATGTTTTAACAGAATGGGAACCACTGAGTAGAGAATGTGCCAAGAAAAATTGATGAAGTGATATGTGACAGAAAATTCCCAATGAAGTGATACAAGATATATGACTTGATAATAAATCGAATCTGACTTGATGAATACATACAGCTCATATATAAACACTTCAATCAATTGGTGGTCAGAATCAATCAATTGACCAGTCGTTGGGAGTCTGCGGCTGTGTCGCACCAGGAGCAGATCCAATCCCAGTCGGCCAACATTCACTACAGCCTCTTCAAGAGCTGCTGGGAATGAGGGAACTTTTGATGACTTTAGATATGACCCTCGATGGGTGTATCTGAAAATGGGGAATGAACCCTCCAACTACTGTAATGCCATTTTAATAGGGAAACATGATGATAATGCACTGGAATTGGGGATACATCGGATACACTATTTTCAGAGAAACCCAGATGACCTCTCTTCATGATGATGGATGAAGATGGTCAAGCAGTTGGAATACCGGTGCCAGAAATGAGGCATTTTCCGGCTACTACTTCTGACTCATCTTCTAGCTTGCTCGTGGTATGGCATTGGACGACTAAGCGGTGAAGAGTGGGGCAGCTTGGCTTCTTCCCATATTTAAGTCCGAAAATATGCTTAAGGAATACCTCAACTTTGATTCTTGACCATAATTCATCCCATGTTTTCCCATATTTTCCAATGTTTTCCCATGTTTCCCATATTTTCCCATGTTTTCCCATGTTTCCCCATGTATTCCAATGGCCATTTTTCCCATATGCCCATCAAAAAAAAGGGGCGACACCAGCAGTGCTCTGAGGCGATCATAGCTGGGTCAAGGAGATCGATTTGACTGCACGGACGTTGGGATACCAGTGACGTGGCAAGTGACAGGCGTGGCCTTTTTTTTTCGATAAAGATATGATGCCATGTTGATCTTCCAAGAAAATTCACATCATATAAACACCTGAGTGTATGTATGTATATATATGTATATATATATATACATATACATATACATATATGTGACTGATGATAAGCAATCAAGTGCACAATTGTATATGACAATATATATATATAATCTATTCATCCCAAACCAATTGTGTATATATACATATACATGTAATTATATATATAGGTTTATAGATATATTGCCAAATTCGTAGCCATTCACCTTTTGGACCCAAATGTATATTTGGCATAAAATCCTTCCGCCGTGCCATTGGTGTAAGGTGTCATGAGTCGTGAAATGAGTTGAACCACAAATGACGAAGTAGAAGGGTTACAACAGAAACCAGGGCTCGCTTTTTGGCTGGAAGCTTTATATCGTTTATCGCACAAGGAAAGAACATATCACAACACGGGTTGATGTTTCAGACGTTTGTCATTTTATCGTCATTTGGGATGATGACCCCCAATGACCAATAGTTCCGGGGGTCAAAGCCGCCTACCAGACCATGATGGAGCAGCACACTTGTGACTCTTAGGATTCTCTTCTCTCTTATGACATCTTATGACAAGATACATCCACATGCACTTGAAATACTTCCAACGAACACCACTTGCTGCACCCAGCCACCCTTTAGAGCCCAGGCGGAGGCAGCTTTACAATTTCACTTTACTTGACTTCCAAGGTACACTACTTGCTACCACTGGGCCTTCTGCCAGATGGGTGTGGGTGGTATTGCCATCTATCCGACCAACACCTACGAGCGATCCTTTGGCCGCTTTGACGAGGATTGACGAGGATTTAAGAACGGTATCAGTAAGAAACCGATGCGACGATCGATAGCTTTTGTCAAGATAGGGGCGTTTCAGAATCTTGCATGCCATTCTTCCGTATATGATGTTTACGCGCAATGTTCTTGCCTAGAAATTCAATAAGCACGTGTACGCGTTGTGCAGATAGAATTGCCATAGCCTCAACCCTCAACACTCAATACTCTCAGAAGATTGCAGCATCCTTTGCATGAAGCTTCAGTCGGATTTGCCCTCAAAAATTTGCGTCAGAAGACAAACTATTGCACATTTGCTTAAGGGTCGAACATGTTTGCCTCTTGACTACAAAGACGACAAATTGCAAGACCTGCCTGCAGACCCAACATGACCAAACATGATCCAACATGACTCAACACCCTTGCCCTGTCCCTGAGGCATTTTTGCAGCTTTTGTCGCTCTGATGACGTTCTCCACGCTTGTGAGTAAGATGACTTCGCTGATGTCAAGCTTAAACAAGTTGAAAGATGAGGAGACAGAGCAATTTAGATTCTTGCACGCATGAGGGTTGGAACTCAACAGCAGTTCAGGTGTAGGACTTTCTCCCAGATGTGTTCAATACCAGGCATATGCGTATCACGGTATAAAAGGATTCGGTGGCTGCGACCTAAGGACTCCTCCGGCGTTATCTCATTTACAACGACATCCCACTACACCTCAGTCAGCGCATTATCCGCTTCCTCCAACATGGGCATTCTGGCTGGTGGAAAATGCTTTCTTAAAGGGAAGAACTGATGACCATATGGATCAATATTGATCAATATCAGCGTGCTGCAAGTCTCAGTGTGAGGTGGTTTCCTTCCTCGCATCGTGTTTTTAATTGCCAGCACTTCATCAGTCCCAGCTGATTTTTTGAAGCGCCAAAGAAACATTCTCCATCCTTTAAGCTTTTGGCTGGGAGGATTTGAAGTTGTCCTCAATGATCCACATGGAAGTCATGAATCAACCAGCGCCACGCGAATCCTCGAATCCTCCAGGTATCGGATCCGCAACGAGGCCCTCTCGGCCGGGAGCCATTTGCCCATCCTGGACCTGCTCTCGCAATCACTTCGAGGCTGCGGCTAAACAAGGCAGCTTTTACCTGCAACTATCTTTGCATACCTTTGCCTGTGGTTATCGGTTATACAGTTATCCAAGATTATCCAAGTATCCATGGTACTCAAATGTATTCATGTATTAAACCAATCCATAGATTCCATGGTGTTCATTCGGATCTTAGACATAGACATACTGTTACAATCTGTTACAGCTGCATCAAAGCAGCACACTTTACCAAACCTCCGAGCGGCTCGTGGCGGTAGGTGAGCTGCAACTCGAACGCCATCGCAACTGTTTGACTGAGCTCCAGTTCATTCAGCAGCTGCCTCCAGAGAGTCGCATCATGGCAGATGGAAATGGATGGTGGCAGAAAAAGGAGGAGAACTGATGATTGACTATGACATTCTAAGGCATATTTCAGAGAAATTCAAAGAAGATGCCGGAGAACTGGCCATCCAAACAACTTTTGAAGATGTTGACGTTGTAAGGGTACAAGAGGTTGCAAAAGTGCGGTAGCAAGATTCCTGGAGAGCATCTATACAGGATCTAGAGATTGCGCAGAGAAGGCACCAACGGCTTGATTTTGTAGGAAAGTGAAGGCATCGTATGCCACGGATCCATTCCACACCTCAGAGCCGAGAAGCTGCCGTTTTGCATTTGCCAATCTTTGGTCATGGGTAGAGGGAGGTCTCGAGATCTGGTCTTCAACGAGCAAAGATACATATATATATATATATATATAATATGTATTTCAGATTTGTTCGGCGCGAGGGTTGAAAGCTTGATGCCTTCA
This sequence comes from Symbiodinium sp. clade C Y103, assembly GCA_003297045.1. NCBI lineage: Eukaryota > Dinophyceae > Suessiales > Symbiodiniaceae > Cladocopium > Cladocopium sp. clade C. The sequence continues at coordinate 192,588 of BGPT01000400.1, forward strand.
GACATCCACAGCCATTCTTTGATTGATGCTTCTGCATTTTCCATTGCTTTTCAGTGGCTGATCCCAAGGACAGACCATCCAAGTGATGCAAAAGTTGGCCGTGAATGCCCTGGGGGACACCGTGGTCGCTCATGATGATGTGCTCTTTGGCGCGGGCGATGCAGCTGAAGCTGCATACTTTGTTCAGAGCGGTCGGCTGCAGCCTGGCAGTTCATCAGATCCTCCAGGGGTTTCTTGAAATGGGGGATTCCCAAGTCACCATGGGTTTCAATACTCATGTGGTCTAATGACTTGGATGATTTGGGGGGTACCCCCGTTTTAGGAACCTGCCAGATCCTCCAGTTTTTGTTGGGAAAGGCTGGGTTGGGAAAGGCTGGGAAGGCCATGTGATGCGTTCGTTGCAGAACTATCTCTGTGAGGAACTATCACTGGGAGCAAGAAGAAGATAGTGATGGAGGGATACCTGTGAGTCGTTGCTTGGCACACCGGGCTGGGGGGGAAGGATCATCGCTGTGGATGGCAAACGACTGATGACAAGTATGGTAGCTCTAGCAATAAGTACAATTATGTAACTAATACTGTAATAAGAATAGCAATTATAAAGATTGCGGGGATATCATCCGACTATCATATGTTTCCATATAACTATAATCACCACTGTTATAATATGTTATAATTATCATAGTTACAATGACAATCACCATAATTTTCTTATTTCCGCAATAATTATTGCAACAAAAGACTGTAGCTCATTGATTCTGATTGATTATCATGCCTGGTTGTAAAGCTATCACCACTTATTGATTACCAGAACAAGAACACCAACAGTTGTTACATGAGTGAATACCGAAAACCGGCGATCATACCTAGTTTTTTTCATGATGCTTCATATCTTGATCATCATACTTTTCGCATCATGTTAATTTTCATGCTTCACCAACACAACTCTTCAGCCGTATCTCTTGGAGATGAAGCCTGAAATCCCAGTTGGGTGATGTGAAGAAACAGGACATTTTTCGCAAAAGCTGTACATACCCTCTGGTAAACGTTTACATAACTATGGAAAATCACAATTTTTAATGGGAAAATCCACTATAAGTGGCAATTTTCAATAGTTATGTTAGTTTACCAGAGGGTATCAATCATTATTCATGGTCAGAATTCGATCTCATGTCGAACTATGTATGATCATTGAGAATTCACAAGCTATTGATTATCAACATGAACGCGATTTTCATGTTATACATATATACGACATCCTTGGTACAACCATTAATCCAATATTTTTAGGTCTTAAACACCAAAGGTAGTTAATAATCTATTCATTACCTAGGTATATGCTTTTGGTTATTCCTATTACTGTATCATTATTAGTTTTGTTCATTATCTAACTAGTTTATCATAATTGCTATATACCTAGGTATAACGGTACAACCATTAATCCATCCCTAAAGGTGTTTGACCATTAATATACCATGAGATTCTATAGTATAGGTACACATTTTATTCGAAACAATACATAGTATAGTATATATATATAGAGCCCATTAATATACGCATATTAATGATTATAATTTAGACTATGAGTAGAAATATAACCCACGCTGAGGCAACGTTTGGATCGCTGAGATGTCGTTGTGGACGCCTTGGACTCACCTGGGAGATCTGGTGTCAGAGGATGTGAGTCGCCTGGTCGTTCTGCACGTGGAGCAATTCTGTGCCGCGGTTCGTTGCGGAGCGCAGCGGATGGGATGGCTGGAATTTTCCGCGAGTGCAGCAAGAAATTCGTGGAAACCCATGGGATTCAGTCAAGGAAAATTGAGATTTAAGCTGTAAGAATAGGGGAAGATTGGGATTCAAACTATTGAAATGTGCGATTTACTGTGACCCATGGAAAAAGGGGACAGTTGGGATTCAACCAATGTTTTTGAGATTCAACCAACAAACAGTGGGGATATAATGGGATAGAACCAACAATATGGGTAGCATACTTAAACAATATGGTAAACCCAATGCCATAAACCTTCCAGAAATCAACCATTTGGAGGTCATTTCAAAATCTCAAGTAGTTCATGGTGGTACCATGGGGGTATACTGAAATGTGGGTGTAATGGGGAGATACTACATCAAAAAATTGAGCAGTAACTTTGAATATAGTAAATTTATACAAAGTTATTTTGCAAACTGTTGCAATAGCTTTCAATTTACATTCCATGGTCATTGATTTTGCCTGTGGAATGCGTTTTGTTTCAAGCTTCTCCCTAGGCAAATGCGTTCGTGAAAGTGGTGAGTGTCAACCTGCAGCTGTGGCCTATGCGAAGGCTGCTGCCACCATGTATTTTGTTTGTATTTCCTAATGTGGGAAACCCTGGCAGCCAAAAACCTACCATTTGGGGATGGTTTCTACCACCTGTAAAAATGCTGATTTTGGGGATGGTTTACTATTGGGGCCAGATTAGTCAGCTACAATTAGAGGCCTCTGGGCCATATCCTCAGGACTACGTGGATGAGCTAAAGAGCAGAAACAGCAACATGAACGACCTCTTCATCTCGCGTCGGGACAAGCAACCTGGGGCCCGCATTTCGCGACAAGCTTCGAATCTAGGCCCAACCATGGCAACCATGGAGCAGTTGTGTTGCAGTTTTTTCTTCGAACTTTGGATTCAGTGTATATAGTCATTTGTTTTTCATGCTTTCCATGCACCACCTTCCCACCGCTTGAAGTTACTCTGAGGATGCAGTCAGCAATGGCGGATGCTTCTTTTGGTTGCTGCTGCCGCTTCTGGAGAACTTCGAAGATTTCGAAGACGAATGTCCATCCAATGAATGGCTGAGCGCCATGATTTTCAATCGGGAAAGATGAAGTGCCTGTTACTATCCCATTAGATACAGAATATATTGCAATATCATGCAATATCCATTATTTATTGGTTTATATCCGCTGTTTGTTGCCCTGACAGCCTCTTCCACGCAAAGCCATGAGCTTTCCGAGGGGAACAGTGAAGGGATTTCAACAATTTGAAGGGCCGACCTGTAAACACTATTCATCAGACGTTTTGATCCATATAGTTAAAAAGAAAGGCAGAAATACAGGGATGGATCACAACAGATTATACATTTTTTTTTTGAGATTAACGTCCATACATCTCAGCTATTGTGGAGTGAACAGAAGGGGTTCCATAGGTTTTGACCCATAGCCACAAACGTAGAGAAAAAACACCATAGAGCAAAATTTCCAGCAACGCTTAGTTGACGTTAGTTTCAGGTTGGTACCAATCGCAGAAGATGCTCCTGGTATTGAAAAACGGCCTGGCAAAGCCAGCGGCCACTGCATGGGGTGAGAGACTTGGAATAGAGAATTCCAAAGGATTACAGTACGTGGTCCCCGTGCCAGGAGGAGTTTGATGGAATTGAGCAGTTTTTTAAAGTCCATTTTCATATCTGTTTTCATCATTTTGTGATGAGGGATCTCGAATTTTGGAACCAGTTTGGGCCTTTGTAGATTTCGAAGCCAGCAGAAAACGGTTCGGGGTGTGCAACTTGTCCATTGCAGCAGGGTGCCTGCTGTATGCCGGCAGCCCTGCTGAAGGAAAAAGTCTCATGACCCTACTGCAGGCTTTGTCGATACCTTTCTGGAATGCATTAGGCTCTCTGGAAAGAGCGTATTCAGTGAATTTCATTTAAGGCGTCTCTTGAAATGTTGCCTTAGATGATTTCAAGCTCACGTATAAAGTTCTAGAGTAACCCATGTGCGATATCATTGCTAGGAACTGGCGTGGCATGAGCAGTGTCAGGAACAGAATCGCACTTTCTGGAATTGCCGCAGCCACTACGGCACCGTTTCACCAACTACCCGGGCGAGCAGTCAGTGAAAAATGAAGATAGGGATGTCGTGGGACTTGATGGGCCAGTTCAGCATCACATCTAAGGGTCATGTCAACTACGACGTGTATCATGGGCTGTTGACGTTGCTGGTTGCCACTAGCTTGCTGTCATTCAGTGAGTCATTGTGTTTTCTGCACGGGGCAAAACGAGGCTCAACAAGCCGAATGAATCAGGCAGCCATGTCATTGAACAATCGCTAGCCATCGACCAAGAAAATTGAACAGCCAACCAATCAATCAATCTATACATCAACCTATCAATCAATCAATCAATCAATCAATCAATCAATCAATCAATCAGTCAATCAATCAATCAACCACCCTATCAATGAATGAATGAATCAATCAATCAACCCTTTAATCATCAATCACCTGAACAATCAATCCGTGTATCACGCGCTGACGGCTTCCTGTAGACCGGTTGGTTGATTATGATACGGGATTATACTCAAGCCGCAACTTTCTGCACCGGGCCCTCATCGACCACTGAGCTTTGCCTCGCGCGATGTCGGGTGCTCCGTTGAACACGGCTCCTCCGCAAGAGACCCTGAAAGCAGGAAGGAAACAGGGACAATGCCGTATCTGCCTGGAGGATGGTGGACCAGATCTTATTGCTCCATGCCTTTGCAAAGGCAGTGGCAAATGGGTTCATCGTCGTTGTTTGGACCACTGGCGGGCACGTGGCCAAGGGTCTCGCACTTTCACTCATTGTCCAAATTGTCATTTCGGCTATTTGATGGAATTGATGCGCCCACCCACGAAGACCGAGCAGCGTTTGCGTGAGCGTCGTCGCGCTGTGCTGCGGCAAGCTGCTGCCCATTTTCTGTTGGGAGTTCTCGTGTTGCAGCTGTTGCTTTGCACAGTTGCTGTGCTCATCAGGTTGGTGGATAGTGACGAAGAGCTGGTGGACATCATGCCCTTCTGGAGTCTGGTTGTGCCCGGAGAGTCCAAGTGCTCCTTTGTGCAAGCTTTCCGATACCACAAGACCACCTACTACTTTGCCTCAGTGGTGTTCTGCTTGGCCATGACAGGTCTGGGGGTGATCATCTACTACACCGCCAAGCTTTGTGCCAAGTGCTGCGCGAGAGGAGTTGAGTCAGACGCTGAGGACTCAAGTTCGTCGTCGGACAGCATGGATGGGCGTCGCAACTGCGACTGCTGCGATGTCTGCGACACCTGCTGCTGGCGGTCCCCGGACGGGAGTCGCTCAGTCTTCATTTACAATGGTGGCTATGATGGCTACAACTACAACCGTGATTGGGACTGCATTTGCTGCAAGGATTCTTGCGACGCGTGCCGTGAGCCCTGCTGCAACAACTGTCCAACATTCTTTTCTGATCGCAGCAGCAGCGACGACAACAACAGTTGGGTGCTGGCACTTGTTTTCTTGGTGATCTTGGCGTTCCTGGTCTTAATTGGGCTTTTCTTCGCTATGGCAGCCTTGGTTGCCTGGATCCAAAAAGTGGCTCAGAAATACCTTGCCTTGAAGGAGCTCCAAGTGCTGACGGGGGAGTACATTGTCAAAGACCTAGAGCTGGAAAAGCAGTACAACAATGGCCAGGGCGGACAGGATTTGGAACAAGGGCAGAATATCGAGCCCTCAGCTCCTTCAGCTCCGATGTGGGTCCCCATGATGCCACAGGAGGTTCAGACCAACTTGTACCGTGACCTTCAAGCAGTGTATGGAATGGAAAGTCGTTGAACTTTCTCAACTTTCTGGAAGCTTTCACCGCGCCTAAAGGGCGCATTCATCCGTCGAAAAATGATACGGGATTGTACGAAGCAATATCTTGGGGTTATCAGAATCCATTACAGGAATCCCCATCAATCAACCAGTATAAAGCAACGGCAGAGGGTTTTCAACACTGCCCGCCATATTTGGCTATGGGTCAAAACTCATGGAATCCCGTGGCAAACCCTAAAATTGCTGGTAAATGGGAGTTCATCTCCTCAAAATATGGTATGATTGGTTCCGAATCATACCCACTTGGGATTACTCAATCCTTAAATGTTGAACAGGAGCATGCCTGGTTTGGAAAGCAAACTATAAAGGCACCACGTGTTGTTTAGGACGAGTAGCAACCTGACAAGTGGACCATGTTCTCGCCATTGGCCATGGTTGCCACAGTCCTTCGCTTCTTGTCTTCACAATCCGTCATAGGATGATTAAAAAGCTAGCCATGGAATGTTTGCAGGATTTTGCTGGTGCAAAGCATGAAGAGAATGATTGATTGCGCGATAAAAATGGAATTGAGTGCGGAGATAGAATTGCTGTGAGTGATCCCACCAACCCTTCCCTGCAGGAGCACCATGCACGCCTGCCGCAAAGCTGTTTGCTGAGCCTGGCATACCCTGCATATGCTTGGCATTACTGTTGAGGAGAGGGTGGAAGAACACAACTTCACAGTCACAGAACGTCCCAGACACACGTGTTTCTCATTGTTTCTCATTGTTTCTCATTGTTTCTCATTGTTTCTCATTGTTTCTCGTCATTTAACCCATCCATAGGAGGCATCTCCAGCCTCTCTAGGGTGTCGGTGAACCGACCGGAAGCAAATTGAGGTGAGATCCCATGCGAAGACGGGCGGGGCAAGAACAGCAGACATGCTTCAAAACCTGTGAAGCATCAGGAGTATTTGGTAAGGCGTTAAGATAAAGATTCGAAACTCACTGTTCGTTTGATAGAATAGAACCAAGAAGGATGTCAGTTGAGTATCAACATCACCTATGGATATCCTGGAATTTGTCTCGGTCTATGGCTACTGAAGCCGTGTTTGGTGTTGCCAGCCCGCATGGGTCCCGCCATGCACGCATTGGCACCGGGCAAAGCTGGCAAAGCTGGCAAAGCTGGGAAGCCCAAAGCGAAGCGAATCCTGACATGGAAGTTTTTCCACCTCTGTCAGGAAGCTGGTTTGCAAGCGGGGCCCAATGATTTGAAGGATGGTTTTATAGTTTCGAACGGGGCAGAAAAACATTAAGCAAAGATTGTTTGATGGTTGCTATACCTCCAGGGTCATAATTGTTTGGACCCAATCTTTCCCGCAATGAATAGCAGGACACTTTCTTTGGCGAGGTCGAGATAATCCATTGTTGAGATGCCAACTGATGGAATCATTGATCATGGATGTTTTGGACTTCCAATAGTCCAAACGAAGGACACCTGAGCACCATCATCGTGGATAAAGCGAAGCATATGTCAGGATTGAAGCCAGAAGTGCCCGGTTGCTGCAGTTCGTACATCACCCTCGGCTAACAAAACAGAGACCTCTTGCTGCCATGGTCAACAAGAAGCATTCTAGGATTGTGGCACGTCCATCCTGAGACGGAGGTATTCGGTTGGTTTGTCCAATATGCATACCACGAGATACCCCAATACCCCTCAAACAGTGATTTGCAATGGTTTGCCCCATTTTCAGACAAACCCCCTGTGCTTCGAAGTGAACACATGGGATACTCAACCAGGACGAATCCGCCTGCCTCATCATGGTCTTTCTTTTCCCTTCTGCCGAGTCTGCCTTGCAGGTCGACAACGGAAAGTCCATGGAGCATCTGAGATAGCAGCACTCCGCAAGTCAATATTTTTTCGGTATGCTTTCCAGCTGCGGGAAGAAAATGCGGAAGCTCAACTGCCAAAGCCATGGATTTTTCTCATGTTTCTTTTGGAGGTTTCCGAAAATGGTGGTAACGATTTATTATCATCCATAGTTTTATGGATTTACAGTATACACCAACCAGCTATTGGGGATACCCATGATCGCGCACCTCAGTTTCTTTGGTAAAAGGGCCCCTCCAAGAGGTACCGCTGGGCTGTGGCTACCTTGAGGGAATTGCAGCGTCGAAGCCTCGAATTGAACTCTCTCACTGGTAGTTGATGGCTTGACACGGGATTTATTGGATATTATAACAATGTATAACATATGAAATCCCCAAATAGGGATCTTACCACGCAACATTTTATTGGAGGGGAGAAGGCAATTGTTCATAGCTACAATGGGATTTAAGCAATAACAACTTGGATTTAATGTGATTTGAGTGACTATCATGGAGATAGAATGGGGATAGAGGAATAGGATCTATCCGATACATCACTCAGAACATTGGGGATTGGGTGTGTCAGAAAATGGCGGTGTCAATCCCCCGGAAATGATGACAAAGCCATAGGAGAATCCTACGATTTGCCCCAACTCCTTTGAAAACTGTCTCTGAATCCTAAGAAGTCGTAACAACACAAGAACTGAACGAAAGCAATCGTGAACTCAGAAGTCATCAGAATTTCAGCCAGACTCGTTTGACTTGATTCAGCGAGCCCGGTCTTTGCCATGTATTCTGCCCTTGTGAGATACCCAGGTAGCTTCACATCTGAGCTCTGCGGCGAGGGGCTTATGAGACGAATGTCAAGCTGACTACTGAGCAATGGGCAAAGCTTAAGGATGTTTGCTTTGTTGCCCAAGGCTCCTAAGAAATGGAACTTTGACATATACCTATACACAGACGGACATATGTATATATATATATATATATAATATATATATATATACATACGACATATGTATACATACACTGTAGCCACAACAATATATATATATATAATATACATATCGGGGGGGTTTCCAAAACTGGGGGGTACCCCTAAATCATCAATTTTATTTTCGGATTTTCCATTGCAAACCATCCAGCTATTGGGGTATTCCCATTCTCCGAGATGCGGTGGCTGAGCTGATGCGGCTGGTGGTCTGGCGCGACGAGATGGGCCGGAAGGCGCACGGCCGCGCGGCACGGCGCTGCGGCGCGGGCGGTTTCCCAATGTTGGGCGAGAACAGGGGAGTCCATTAGTGGATGATCATGGGATAATAATAAGAGCATAATGGGATAATACTGGGATAATCATGGGATGAGAACGGGATAAGCAGAAAAATATAGGAGCAAGTGACAGGATTATCATGACAGCGGGACAAAGAATGGGATAATCATGGGCATAATGGGATAATCATGACAATTATATCTATAATGGACATAATGGACATAATGGAAAAATCATGGGATGAACATGGGAGAAGAAGGGGATCATCATGGGATAATAATGAGACTAATTGAGCAGTGGCTGCTAAACCCTTGTTGGTTGATGAGTTCAGATGTTTAACATTATCATACTATCCAATATATAGGATATTATCACAATCCATGTCCATGAACTGGAAAATCATATCAAGCAGTTCAAGGGGTTCTCCACTTTCTGGAACTTCTTCCACTGAAGAGGCAATTGTGGTTGATGGTTGATAGATGATTATCAAAGCAATACTAGGGGTATCGAACCACTTTCTGGAGTTCTGGAATTTTGTTCCAATTCTACATGTCTGTTGATGAAACTTTTTTCCATTTTTGCAATCAAGCTGGGCAAATTTCATGCACCACAATCGATGAGAATTCTCCTGGTCAGGTCCTGTGCAACTTCTGCACAAAGCTGCATCAGGTGGCGTGAAATGCAATCAATCACAGGTTGTTCAAAGCAGGACAAAGAGACCTTTCCTCTCACTTGATCCCTTGCTTTGACATTGTGGTGGAACCTACAAGCGCTGCGTTTGTGCCCAAGAATGGTGGCACAACTTGAGATGAATATGGTTCATCCGTCAAACTGAATACGACAAGACCAATCATTTCTGGACTCAATTTGATGTGAACGTGCAGGCACATTTTGCCAATCGCCTCTTTTGTATTTTTTGTTCACAGTCACCAATCCAGCAAGCATCCCTCCGAAAAACAGCATGTAATTCTTCAGCAACGCAGCATCAATCACAAACATACAATTGGGGAAGATCCTCAAAGCAGCTGACGCATTCTGGCGAGCATTTCAGATTGTTCCAAGCTAGAGCCTTAGAGAAGGACATGTCGTCGTCGTCGTCGTCCTCCTCCTCCTCCATCGCCATCGCCATCGCCATCCTCCTCCTCCTCCTCCTCCTCATCATCATCATCATCATCATCATCATCATCATCATCATCATCATCATCATCATCATCATCGTCATCGTCATCGTCATCACAACCAGCTTCATCATCATCCTCCTGCTCCTTCTCCTCCTTTTCCTCATCCTCGCTTTCAGGATGGCACACCAATTCACAGGTTCCCTCCAGTGGCAAGGATCAGTCGTGTAGCCAAGGCTGATGGCAGATCCAGCTGGTGCAGATGGAAGCATCTACTGCTTTCTCGAGGCCAAGGGGGCGCCGTGGGGTTGATAGATTTTGACGGATTTATTTTGCCTTTGTATGCCTGGTTTCTCGGGTCATGGTCGTGTCTCCCTTTGGTTCTCTTGGGTGTTTTGCAGCTGTTGGAAGCGCGCCGATTCAGGAAAAGATGATGTACTGTGAAGGTTTTACTGTTAACCGCGTTGCATCAATCAAACGCAAGATTTTGTCAGCAAATTGTTCGTAGCTGTTCATGGTGGCACAAGCTTCCACCTCTCAAGGCTTGTAGCCTTGTTACATTTTGCCATGTGGCAAGCCCTCTTTGGAAAGAAGACACCGGACAATGAGCACACCATCCAGGTGCGTTTCACCCCGGGCTGGAATTCTGCCTCCATCGAACAACGCTCTATGCAGATGCCTTCGAAGTGGACAGAAGACACCGAGGAATGGCTCAACGTGAGCTCGATGGCATGGCATGGCATCATCCGAACGATAGAGGAAGCCTTATACTGCGAAGAAACCAAGGCGATCCAGAAAAAGATCAGGCCTGGAATCGACTTGGTGAGGTATGACTGTGCTGTTAAGATAATAGCACCTGGCTGGCAAGTACTAAAAACACCCTGGAGGATGTGTACACTGAAAGAGTCTTATCGCCATTCATCACGGAATGTCTTACCTCAATCAGAAATGTGTCAAATTCAGAGTTCGCAGATGTGTGCAGCACCGCAGTGCCTCTTGTTCACAGGTGTAGAGGATGCGTCATCATCCTTTCTTTAATTGGCTTGGTCCTAGGCCTGGTGCAGGGTCGCTGTGCGGCATGGGTTCAGCAGAACACAAGCACCAACCGGTACCTGCCCTAGGCTTCATGTGCGGCTTTCTCATGAGCTTCCTCGGATGCTTAGATGGAGATGCTGGAGTGTGCGCAACAGGTCTAACCTTTGCTGTGATTTTTGTTATCTCGCTTGTGAGCTGCTTGCTTGAGTTAAGCCCGTTCTCAGGAGCCAGCAGCTGCGATGAACAGATGTCAAGTGCAGGGTCTGCTAGTACACAATTTCTAGTACATATAGACAATGTCTGTGTACAGTTTCCGCACATTTGTAGTCATCATTGAAGAGTCAGAATCATTCAGTTTGGTCACGGAATCGACAAGGCAGAGGGTCAACCAGCCACTTGACCACCACTCCAGACTTGTAATGACCTGTACACATGCTGCACATATGCTGCCCATTGCTTTGCCAAGGTCTTGTTGCTTCCTTTCTGTCGATGAATTGCCTCCTGCCTGCCTATGCGCGCTTGGTCTTAGACAAGTTAGAGCCGCAGATGCCGCAGCTGCAGGCAGCGAATCCCAACATGAGGCAGGGATGCTCCCAGGGATGTTTACAGGGATGCCACTCTCAAGGCGCCAGGTTGTGTTGCGCAAAAATGAACCTCTGAAGATCAGAATGGCTTCCCGGTTTCCATTGAAACAACATGAAACATGGCGCCTGTTTCATCCAGATTTTGGTATGAAAACGGGGGATACCATGGTGATACCGCTTAAAGTGTCTATCTTCATGGAAACATGATGAGAAATATTGAACATCATCAAAATTTTCAGGGTGGTTTTCCTTTAATTTTCAGGTACCATCAGCCCATGCCATGAGCCGAGGTTGGACCTGATGAATATCAACTTGCAAGGCGCAGCTCAGTGGCTTGGCTGAAATTGCCATTGAAAAGGGCTCGACTTTCTCGACTTTCAGACACACCCACGTATTGCAAAAGCTGTTTGGTAGGGAAGTTTATCACGTTGTGGGAAGCACACCATTGTGATTGAATGGCGAAAAAACTGTAACACTGCACAAAGCGGGCTGCGCCGAGGTTTGATCTCCGTGTGAGGTTGAAGAGCAGAAAAGAGCTGCTTGGCTAAAAGAAATCCAACCATGGCATTGTGTCGCTGATTGAAGGATTCCATGACCTGGGTAGATCGCCCTGGGAGGGGTTCCATGCCGCGTTCCAGGTGTGAGGAACAACGAACTAACGAGAAGCCGATCTCAGAGCGACTACCAGTCTCTCCCAAACCTCAGATTGTGGGAGTTGCACCACTCCCAGAATCCGTGCCCACATATTGGACCAATCAGGACAAAGCCGAAGAACAGTGACCATGGCTTTCATGGCAGGAGAACAAGACATAGTTAGTTATATCAGTTATATATATATATTAATGATATATATATATAATATATATATGTATATGTGTATATCCTCCTTCCGGTAAAGACTGATGGATTGCCGGGAATTCAATGCTCTGCCGCAACGCTATGGTTACCTAGTGCAGGAGGAAAAAAGTGTATGTATATACACACATATATATATATATATATCTATCAGCCCGCCCACTCCTCGTTAGTTGACACATCGACACATCAGGACCTACGCGAAGGGCATTTTCGACAACGCTGCGAAGTATCGGCGGAGTCACGAGAGCTCCTGCAGGCAGTGGAAAAGATCTGCAGAAGTTCACCTAATCAAGGATTCACCAGATACATCGAGATACCATCAGATACCCATTTCAAAAACCCATCCCTATGGTCCAGATACCCATTTCAATCCATTTGAACACTTGAGATCATGAAGGTCCGAATGCCGCAGGCACTCTTGGATGAAACTTTCAAGACTCGCAGCACCAGAGATCGACAAGGGAAAATGCCACGTCGCCTGCGTGTGGTCAAGTGCCAAAGAGTAGAGGATAGCTCGCTGTGGTACTGGTACCTTTCTGGCCCCTCGGATCATTGTTGGAGCGCTGAGTTGGGCGGGAGGCAACTTGCTTAAGAAGTGCTGCATGTCAGCAGTCCCATAAAAGGGTGGATGAACTGGAAGGTTGTGATGTCACTGACATCCTGCTAAAGAGTTGTTTCATCTTTTGTTCTCATGGACAGCTCATTAAACGCTTAGACATGAACCGGCTGGAGATACAAGAATGGCACCAGAGACAAACAATTCATTGTACATTCCCACTCTTGTACATGCCAAGGCTTAGAAAAGCTGAAGACAAGCTGGCCGAGTTGCACTCCCATCAGCGATCATTATACCGCATCTCAGGACATTTGTTTTGGTGTTTGTTTCCTATATCATGACACTCACACTGAGCATCACTAAGCTCTACTGGCACCACTACACACATAAATGGCATCGCATCACCACTCCCTCAGCGTTGCGTCGTTTGTTCTCTGGATCCCGTTAACATTGACTCTTGATATGGCTTTGTATGAAAATAGGCTTTTATGAAAAGTTGATGGTGTATCATTTTCCCTATCAACCATGGACAATTGGATTTTTACCGTGACATATTCACCAATTTCAATAGCAATTCGCATAATTTGGGGGTGAACCTCCATGTTCTGAGCCACCGAGCCACATCGACGCGTTTCGAGGATGCCGAAGCTCAGGCAGGTGATGTTTGCACTCGCCAACCACTGGGTGGATTTGCCAAACGCTTAGATCCCAAAGTGAACGAGCTCCTCGGCCAAAATTGGCGACCAAAAAACGCCACCATCGTTGGGAAATTCGACGCGACACATTGGCAGTGTTGGGATGTAGCTGTTATTGATCCAGATTCAATCGTTTGAATCAGCAACTATAGTTATCATTGTCTTATTTCATTGTCATTTATTTTATACATACCAATATAACATCATTTTATCGTAATGTTTAAACTGATGATAACATAATCATTTTAACATCCACAATCATTTCACAATCATGTCGCACGCATTTCATATCCGTGCATGATGATTGTTTTTATAGTCGTTTCATATTCATTTCATGGCCTTACAGCCTCCTGTAGTGAAACATGGCAATGGACAATGCCCCCTGTAGTTCATGGTTTTTTCCCAGCTATAATTCCCCATTTCCTCAGAGATTTCCCCTCCATGTTTGATGACACCTAAGGGCAATTCCATTAATCACCATTATATCATCACCATTATTGACCATTATTAACCATTATTATCCATTATTATTCACCATCATTAAGCATCATTCTCCATCATTATCCATAATTATCCACTATTATCCATCAAGAATCATTGTTAACCAGCATCATCCATTAAAAATCATTGTTGTCCACTATTATCCATCATTGACCATTATTAACCATTATTAACCACCATTATCATCTATTATCTATACACTATACCCATTATTGCCCGTTATAAATGGGGGTTTCCCAAAATGGGAGCACCCCCAAATCATCGATTTTATTTGCAGATTTCCCATTATAAACCATCCAGCTATTGGGGTACCCCTATGGAACCCTCACCATTATCATCCATGAAAAATCGTTGTTATCCATCACTATCCATTATTATCCATCATTGACCATTATTAACCACCATTATCCATCATTGTCCAAAAATTTCTCCACTATTATCCATCAAAAATCCATTGTTCACCATTATCATCCATTAAAGTCATCATTGTCCCTATGGGTTTTAGTCATTGTTCACCATGATCATCACTGTTATCCACTATTATCCATTATCATCCATTAAACATCATTGTTATCCACTATTATCCATTATTATCCATCATTGACCATTATTAACCATTATCAACCACCATGATCATCACTTGCAACCGACAGGTTTTACCTCATGCACGGTACAAGCCCCGATGGCGCTTTGGGCATCACCGATGGTGGCTTTCGCCTGGATCTCACGGGATCCCATGCGGGGACGATGTTCGGACGCTTGGGCCCCCCTTTTTTTGGCCACGGTTCGGAGTGAGTTTTGGAACTACATGAATAATAGATATATATATATATACTATAATTGTATATATAGATACATAGTCAATAGGTATGTGTACATATGTACATTTTCAATATGTGTACATATGGATATACTTGTGTATGTATCTTTATATGTATGTATAGTACGTGTATCTATGCGTCTGTACATGTATATAGACACATGCAGACCCTGTATGTACACATTTCAAATAACCTATTCATAATCATATCCTTTGCAAGTGTAACATGTGTGTATATATACATATATATTATTGTATATTCTAAAGCAATAGCTCAAATAACAACTGACGCATTTGGGCTGCCCAGGTCAGAAAACAGAGAGTTGCATTCCCCGCAATTGAACACCCCAAGTGAAGCTAGGTCCAGGTGGAAAAGCAGAACTGCTCTCCGCTCGAGTCTAAGGTCTTGGTGTGTGGTTTTGAACATCCCTAAATGACAAACATGGTCCGCAGTTTTTCTAGGAACCCCAACATGGCAGAAAAATAAGTGCAAAATGGCTAAATGCACAGAAAAAAAAATACCAAGATGAAGACAATGGAACCCAAACTTGGCCTTACTGAATTGCTTCATGCGGATTCTTTGTCTTCAGTAGTACTCTGCAGCAAACAGACTTACTTTGCGATGCCCGTTTCCTGGCCAGGAAACGGAGCATACTTTGCAGAGTGCTCTTCAAAGGCAGATGAGTCTTGTGGCTGACATTTAGTTCATTTAGCATTTGGAGACATTTGGAGACTCCTATATTTTTTTTGCCAGTGCTCAGAGATGTTGACTGAGAAAGGACAGCTAAGGAATCAGCATCTTGCTCCTGTGCCGAGGTACTCCAGCGCAGGTGAAGGGATCTACGAGGGTGTTTATGCCATGCTCTTGTGCCGCGTTGCTTGCGGTCAGATGCTTCGCATGTTGCGTCCAGACCCTCAAATGGTGGAGCACGCCATTGGTAAAGTTGCTTCCGCAGTTCTTGGGGATAGGGAGGCCGGGCATGGCCGACTGCATTCTTGAGCATCTTCATGCAATCATGTAGTGTATATATCGCCAAGAGATTGTATGTGGGTCCTGGCTTTCCTCTCAGCCATGGCCAGGCCTCTGTTGGCACCTACCGAGAATTTGTGGTCTTCGATGCATCGCAGATCTATCCAGAATATGTGATCCTTTACGAGCGCGAATTCTGAGCCATTCAGAACCTCAGGTCTGGTGGCTGTAGTAGGTATCTTTTCCCTTGAGTTGACATCAATCCCGGGATGGCGAGGAAACCTGCAAAACAGCAGTGGTTCGCCCTTGAGTTGGTGACAGTGAAAGGGACCAGAACTTGAACAGACCATCTTGAAAACAATACTTGATGGAGACTCTGTTCCATTCGGATAATGCCGTTGTCGTTTGTGCCTGTGGCACTGAACCTCCAAGAGGCTGGAACTCAGAGCGAGGTCAAGCGAGTCAACAAACATTTGCTCGCGGCGGTCCGGGCTACCTGTGATTCAGCACTGTTAACGTCCTGAGTTTGGGATGATTCAAGTGCCATGGCAGTCAAAATTGATACCCCTTTAAGAGCAAGAAACAGGTTGTTCAAGGAGTGGCGACAGTAGAAACAAGTCCCGTGCAAACTTTGGAGATGCCAGGTCATGGTGGGAAACTTGAGATCACGAAACTCGTTTCGCATCCCTTGTCCTCTGTCGGTCCAAGTTGTCCCTCCAAGCTACTGGCAGGTCGAGATCAGTGGTGTGAACATTGGGCGGATGATCTTCAAGTGAATCATGCCTGTTTGTTCCATTTGTTTCCACTGATGGTGAACTCATAGGCGACCAGATTCTTTGGAAAGTAGCTGGAAAAGGTGAAGTAGTAAACTCATTAGCACTTCGAAACATCCGACATGTATGTGTGTATGCTGTGCAATATGCATGTATATATATATATATGCACATACATAGTGTGTATATGTACATATATGATCCTGTGGCCGCAAGAAACAATCTAAGCTCTTCAAATATTCTCGGCAGGTTGAATTGCCAAACAGTAGATGCAGTTCCTTTTGGTTTGTCTAGAAATGGGGTATAGCCACTAGAATAGGGACAATATGAGTGAACATGTCATGCCATTCATAAACCATCACAAACCATTGATTGGATTTGGGCCTTGGGGGTGCCTTATTTTTGGGCAATCCTATTTGCCAGGTTGTACGACAACATTTGTCCCAAGACGGCAGAGAACTTTCGATGCCTTTGCAACGGTGAGCGAGGTGCTTGAGCTGAGTTTGTCTGCTGCGCCGGAAGAGATGGATGAGTTGATTTGACCGTGAAGGCACTGGGCTGATCACCAAGATGCCCTTGAACTTCCAGGGTTCCAAGTGCAGAGCTCAAATTGCATGGACACGTGACATTCATAGGTGTTTACCTACTGGAATCTCCTAGATGTGGCCAAGGTTCCACCGTGTCATTCCCGGTTTCATGGCACAGGCGCAGAGTAGAAGCCAAGTCCGGGACATTTCCAATATTTCCAATGTTTTCTTGCAGATGTTGCAGCCTGCTTGTGGTGCTAAAAAACGGTATTTCGAATTGGCCCAGAAGTGGGTCGCACACTTTTCTGCCTTCTGTCGCTGATCCAAGTGTCTCCCGGACCTCGAACAATGCGCCTTGCCTGTGGCCTTTTGTGCTCAAGCACCGACACTCCAGTGCTCAACGAATCAACGAGGCATGGAACTGTTGGTCTACTTGGGGGTGCAGTTGGGGTTGTGAATGGATATGAATACAGTAACCATGGGATTTAGCCTCCATAAGTTGGGGTGTAACTCCTATACCTATGGTTAGTATCTCCACTTCTGACATCCTATTGAAACTGCACCCCAGTTTTTTGCAGTCGGGTCCCAGGAGAAAGATGATGCGATCAGGGTACAAGATTCCCACGGAGATGGACTTTCAGAGTGAACGAGCTCTCTACAACATCCTTGAGCCAAGGAACGGGGACACCTGAGTTCTGCTGGAAAAGTGTGCTGGAAATGTTTCCCTTTCTGAAATGACGGGGGATGGCCAGCTACTCTGAATGATAGAGAACGTATTCTTTGCAAGAAATCCCAATCAAAGGTGCACCGAATCGTGTAGCAGAATGCAGCCCTAACATGTATTTGGAGTCTGTTTGCAAGACATCCAACCAAAGCTAGCCAATAGGTTCCTGTCTGCAATGTGTTGCGTTGAGGCTTGGGTCATGTTCGATGATGACACTAGGATAATGAAATCATGACATGTCCTGTTTGCTTTTCAATGTGCTCTCTGGTTGCCTTTTGGTCCGGGAAATTCTGTGGGAATAACATGGAATGACAGGTATCACTACTTGGTGCCCGAGTGGATGAAGACTGCCTCAGATGCAGAGAAGCGAGGTGTCATCAAACTGGCCAGGTGGGGGGGCCACAGGCCGCAGGGGCGGGGCCATGGATAGTAAAGGGCCAAAGGTCTTTCAAGTAGTGACGATAAGAATCAGTCCGGCCAAGGAATCTGTTTCGATGAGGAAGCTCAACCAGAGATGATATCATGATGAGGATATCAGCGCACTTTCCTGCCAAGTCCTCTTATAATATTATATATATATAGATGGGTGTGTCTGAACATTGGGCATACTCCCAAGAAACCATGGTTTGTCATCATTTTCCCCAATGAGATGGGCATTCCATTCCCATCATATCCCCAACGTGATTGGTGAATATCCCTTCGCTGAACGCCGTCGCTTGTAGGATTGCAGAGCCAAAGCTTCTCAAGACCATCGGACGGCCCAGGTGGTGTTTGGGTGGGCTCCAGATGTGGCTTTGTCCAAACATAGGGGATTGATGCCCAAATTGATGGCTGTTTTTGTGGGAAATTGATAATAAATCATGGGATGGGCCGTATCCTGTTTCCAGACAAACTCATGTGTAGAATATTTGAATATTTAGTGCGAGCTTCCTGCGCATCATTCTACACCAGTTTGGTGGCTGGATCTTGCAAAACGAGGAGCGACGCTTTTGAGCCCATGCTGAAAGAGCATCCCTGGTTTCACAAGCGAGGCGGCCTGCCAAACAGTGGGGAAATCGGACAATGTATTTGAGCTCCAAGCACTTAAATCGTTCCCCTCCATCATCCAATTCGCTTCCAAGAGCCGTGGAACAGTTGACATACTGCAGCTGATGGGCTAAGTCTAAAGTTGACGACCCTGTCTTTACCCTTGGCGTCCTAGTCAATGAGTGCACTTTTTGATACTTTGGGGTACCGGAGTTTGGTCTCTTCTGGAGAGACCCACCCACAGGCAATCCTGTGCTTGAGCAACGTGTGGATGTCATCGAGAAATTCCCAGTGGATGCTTCTGAATATCAGGTGCCACGCCACACCTTTCACTTGGCAGTGCGGAATTCTTCCAGAAACAGACCAAGTTGTTTGGATTGAAAGTTCCTGATTCCAGATTGTGATTTTCAAGAGCCTTCAGACGAGCACGACCTTGCGCATTGGCTCTCTACCGCATATGCAGTGCATTTAACTTGTTCCCAGCCAGTTTTACCACGACTCCAGCCAGTGGTGTTCAGGTACCTTCATGGATGAATGACGATCTGTATGAAGCTGAGCAGATCCCGAAGCCCGGTGGCTGCATCCTGAAGCTCAAGGTGCGGGCGCAAGACAGCGAGCCAAAGAAATGTTGCTACAGATTGCATCAGATTGCCAAAGTATGTTTTGAGAACTGGTGCAGTGGAGGGAGGCTACCTGATTTTCAAACTTATTGATACTTATTGAATGATATGTGTCCATAGTTGACAAGCTTGTTGTCCTTGCTTCAGTGGCAGGACAGCATCAACATCATGTGCCTCGTTTGCACGGCTGGTTCCAGATAAAGGGCAGCTTCAAATCTGAGCTGAGTCTTCCAGTGTTTATGGAGTCTGTGTAGGCCTTCTATCATTTATGAGGTCACCCTTCAAGGCAAAAGGTCAAGTGTGAGAAAACACGACAAGAATTGAGATCAAGCGTTTGGTCTTTGACTTCACAACAAAGCCATGAAGAATCCTTGTCTCTGGATACAGTAGTTTTTTCTTTATAGATATCTCCCCATTATTTACAGATATTTCCTGTTAACTATAGATATATACCCCTTAAACATAGATATGAATGTATCCCCACTAGGTTTTTTTTTTTTGCGGTTTCCTATTTGTAAGCCATCGCCATGGTGGTAGCGTGGTGGTTCCCTTGAGGCGCCAGAAAAACTGGACGCGAAACCAGGGCACCTATCAGATGTTCAGCGGCTCCTTCGATGGTGCCACCACGACTGGCTCCTGCCTGGATCCTGAGCAGAGCTGGTGTGATGTGCGCTGATATATATATATATATACATATATATATATATACACATGTGTATATATATATATATATAGTAAGTGGTAATGATTGATGTATACAGTGAAAATAGTGATATATATATATAGTAATGCTTTATGTACACAATGATATGTGTATAATGATATGTGTCTAATGATATATGTATGATGACATTTGTATAACTATATTTTTATAGTGATATATGTATAGTGATATGTGTTTGATGATAAGGTCAAGATCTTTTTGGAGAGATCTGCAAAGAAAGATTTGCCAAAGATATGGTAGTTTAGTAAGACGTTGATGATGCTAAAAGACAAATGGAAGGATGTTGGTCCATAGAATACAGCATCCCTGCTCTGCATCAGCACCGATCTTTCGATGATTCCTTAATGACTTATATAGGTGTTTCCTATGATCTTTGTGTTGCCATCCTCTAGAAAAACGTAGCTAAGAGCGGAGCACACTTTCTGATTTGTATTTGCTGGAGAAAGCGTGATTTGTCATGCCTTCAGGCTACACCAGGGAAGCAATTGGACTTGCCCCAATGACGCAACCAGAGTGAGTGTTACTGGGCAAATCTGGGCAGGGCTGCAGGATTGGTGGGGACATGTTGGAGCTGTAGCCGTGTTGACGAATATTTGGCTAATTGAATGCTATCCCACGAATCGCTGCGAACAGCGCCTTCCCCAAGAGATCCATGTGCAGAACTGAACGTGCCGGTTGGTCGGTTGTTTCTGAGGTTGGCATAGGTCGGCTTGAGTGTAGAAATGCTTTGCGTGTTTTGCAAAAACATCAAGTCTCACCAGTCGCGATCAGTGCTTAAAGTACGATCGCCAAGTGCCAAACATGGCGCTCGAAGAGGACTTCAGGTCACTTTGTTTCAGTACGGACAATCATCTGGCCGAAGACACACAGAAACAGTTGAGAAATCAAGAGCGATTTGGTGTGCTCAATTTTGGGACATTCCCATTCTTCAGTTTTTGTGATGTTCTTCCAATGTTGAATCATCGCCAGAACAGATGGGGTACCTGTCATTCTTCGATTTGTTGGTCGCACTGCGTTTGGACTTCTGGACTGAACCCCAGACGCAGAAAGGATTCCACCGCGTGTCACCAGATGTAGCTGTGATGAAGGCTTCGAGGTAGACAGCACCGAAAATTGCTCCGCGGCCCCGCTGGGGATATCACAGTCATTCGGGGTCAAATCAAAAGATCCAAAAGTCGAAATGGTACTTTGGCCTGCTGGTTCTAGAGTAGATTTGATGCCTCTGCTTGTACTCAAACGATCTCAAATGTACGCATTTTGTCATACTTTCGAAGCATGGACTTCGTGGTTGCAGCCGGTTGTAGCCCTGTGACTTCCGGCTTCTCTGTTGGTTTAGATCAGCGGCACTTTCCAGGGTGGAGACTTTGAACTGGGCGACGGCCGCGGTGGGGAGGCCATTGGTGTCTTGTTGCATCTGTTTGGGCAGGGTTCAAACTCATTGAATTTCTGCCAATTTGATTTGTGCTTCAACTTCAGATATCACCATTCCATAGCTGTTGTCTTGTCCATCTGCAATTCAGACGAGGATTGTAATTGGTTGACATATCTAAGGATGGGTTGAGTCCCCAACCCATTGGCAATCCAAGTTGAGCTGTGAATGGTCCGTAGCTGTGTGGATCCTCAGCTCCCTTTTGTTGGCGTTCCGCGGTGGCAAAATGCCAGAGTTCTTTCCTGCGTTCCGCGCAGAGCGGAACAAGAAGCCAATCCTTTTCAAAAATGCCAAGATCTATGATGGATCAGAAGTGTTGCGCGGCCCCAAAGATGTGTTGGTGGTGGGCAATTTGATCCAAGACATTGGGCAAAGCATCAGTGGTGAGAATTGGGGTGCCGTGACCATCGACTGCAGTGGCTACACCTTGATGCCTGGATTGATTGATATGCATAGTCATTTGTGCATTCAGGAAGGTATGCTGGAGGGCAACACAACCTATGACCAGATGGCCATGGGTGCCATGTGTGGCCAGGATTGCATTGATTACTTGTTGCAAGGTTTCACCACCTGCAGGGACGCAGGTGGCAACGTGCTAGGGATCGCCAAGGCCATCAACAATGGGCGGATTCCCGGGCCTCGCATCTTCGCGTCGGGTGCCTTCCTGAGTCAAACTGGTGGACATGGAGATACTGGATGCGGCTTTGACCAGCCAGGAGATCAAGATACACTTGAAAAAATGGGCTTTTCACACATTGTGGATGGAAGGCCCGAGATGTTGAAGGCAGCCAGGAACAACTTGAGGAATGGAGCGACCCAGCTCAAGATCATGGCCGGTGGTGGCTGTGCAAGTGCCTTTGATCCAATCCACATGACTCAGTTCACCGCAGATGAAATGCGTGCAGCAGTGGAAGTTGCTAAAGACTATGGCACATACGTCTTGGCACAT
Organism: Symbiodinium sp. clade C Y103; assembly: GCA_003297045.1. Classification (NCBI taxonomy): domain Eukaryota; class Dinophyceae; order Suessiales; family Symbiodiniaceae; genus Cladocopium; species Cladocopium sp. clade C. Next base: position 215,182 of record BGPT01000400.1, read on the forward strand.
GCTTATCACGATGACTCAATCAACCGGTGTTTGGATGCAGGAGTGAAGTGCATTGAGCATGGCTTCTTGATGTCTGACTCGACCATGAAGCGAATTGCAGATGAGGGAGCGGCGATCTCTCTGCAGTGTGTTATGTCCATGGAAGCCTTTGCTGACCCAGAGAAGCTCACATTTTTCACAAAGGATCAAAAGAAAAAGGCAGCACTTGTAGCAAGTGGAGCCAAGCAAATGATGGAGTATTGTCGCAAATACAAACCGCTGACCGTTTCAGGCGGAGACATGTTTGGAGGAATCGCTCAACATCGCCAGGCGGACAATATCATTTGTTTGGTGACCCTGGCCGGCTTTTCTCCAGCAGAGGCTTTGAGGACGGCAACGGGTGATGCTGCCAAAGTCCTTGCGTGGAGTGGCGGGATGAATCCCTACAAAGATGGAGCACTGGGAGTCATTGCCACTGGAGCCTATGCGGACCTCATCCTAGTGGATGGAAATCCCTTAGAGGATATCAGCTGCTTGAAGCGAGATAAAGTTCATGTGGTGGTGAAGGATGGGGTTTGCTACAAGTACAGCCTACCAGCTGGTAGGGCCCCGGAAAGTGAGCTACCAGCAGAGTTGCTGAAGAAGTGAGAAGCCAAAGAGCTTCGCACTGAAATTTGCTTTACCAATGACGGGGAAGTCAATGGCCTTTACTTGTCATACTCGTAATTTATACGAGCAATTTGAATTTCCAGACGAATTTCAGTATCCCATGTATATATAACACTTGCTGAAAAAGTTGCCTGAACTCGATGGACATCACTTGCGTACTAGACCTGATGTCATGAAATCAATTGGCCATCAGCGGTCCTGGCCTCAGTCCATCTACGGTGGCAAGTTCAATGACGAGGCGGGACTTGCGCCAAGCTGTCTGCGAGTTTTCCAAACCATCGATGACCAGCGAGGATGTGCTGGGTGGTTCTCTGTACGTATTAGCCGCTGCAGGCGGGTGGCCTAGCTTTGCGGCATGCAAAGAGGCGGTCCAAGGGCTTTGAAAAACCCGGGACCTTGGACCCATCGGATGAGGAGACCTTGGCGATTTTGCAATCACCCAAAGTCAACCATCTTTGGACACACCCTGACTGTGAGGTTGATGATTCTGGTAATTTCTGCCCCTTACTATGAAATTATTGAATTATAGCAGGTAACCCGTGACTACTAAACCCATCGCTGTTTTCTCTTGAGACTTTGGATATTGAGGGAGGCCAGGGGAGGCCAGGCGTGTCCAGTACGGTCCAGTGCGGTCCAGTACTACGACGTCTCGTTTGAGTTGTTCGGAATGTTCGATTGTTGTTCGATTGCAGGGGTCTTCTTAGCATGGCCAACAGTGGCCGGGTCAGCGCCTCAGATTGAAGTTCAGTATGGTCGTTTTTGGCAACGCCTGCATTTCAAGTGGCTCTAAGGACACAAATGGCTCACAATTCTTTATCCTCTTCAAGCCTGCGCATCACCTGAATGGTGCGCGACAGCGGTACAGAAAACATCTGAAACTCTTCAGCCAGCGGTGGCGTGGATGGTGGATCATGATGAACTTATGATGATGGTGGATCCACATCCTTAGCCATGATTACTAGATGCATTAGAAGTATTGTGAAAAACCCAGATATGATCTATAGATGTATATAGATGTATAGATCATGTGATTTATTATACGTAGGTGGATTATGATCTGATCACCACATCAGTTCCTTTAGTTCCGAACTAAGCCATGCACAAGAACTGATTCGAAAGCCATACTGCCAGGGAAGCACTGTGTCTTCGGTGAGCTGGTGGAGGGGCAAGCCACCCTGGACTGGGCAGACGGCTTGAGCCCGTTGACGTATCGACAGCTGGTCAGATTACCAACCTCAAAGATCCTCAAAGTATGCAATGAACAATGAAGGAACCCATACGAGGTATTTATATGTATTTAAGTATGTATATTTAGTATTTATGGTGTTGCTTGCCACTCTTCAGTCTGTGGCACCTGCTTAAGATGGAGCTTTTCATATGCCTATGATATGCCTATCACGGCTCTTGCCAACGTGGGAATGAACTCAGCCTTCATTCAGAGTCCGAAAGTTGTCCAGTCTGTGTTTCTCACAGATTTGCTCTCGAACATTGTCAACTTGTGGTCACGCGGAGGATGCAATAGAAGGTGTGAAGACCACATCTGATGACAAGCCCATTGCGCCCATCACCATTGCAAGATGCGGTGCCCAGAAACTAGAATGGTTTGTTGAGCTGGTTTCCACATGTTTCCACGACACATCGCCATTTGGAATCGTTTGGAACAGTCGAGTTGGGTGCTAAAATGTTCCTACTGCTGTACTGCCATTTGTTTATTCTGCTGTGGTTTCTTGCAGGTCAAGTAGAAAGACGAGTGGTTGGCGTTCGGCCAGTGAAGAGGAAGAAGGCGGAAGCAGCACACTGCCTCCGAAGCTGCTGTTTGACCAAACATGGATCTGGGTTTGTTTGAGAATAGGGTATACCATGGCATACTGGTATACCCCAACTCCACTGGTTGAGCATCATTTTTTCCATGACATGGCCATAAAGTGGGGAAGCCTATTTCCAGACAAACTCAACTGACTGCTGAGGCGAAGGAAGTGAACTCAAGCTCGTCTGAGTCATCGTCCAGCGAGAAAAAGAAGAAAAAGAAGACGAAGAAGGACAAGAAGAAGAAAAAGAAGGACCGACCCTGGATGATCATAGATCTGGAGATAGATGATCTAGATGCTGACTATGATATACATTTCCTGGGAGCTTGGCGTAGTATACTCTCCTTGATCCAGGTTTATAGCGAGAAAATGAAGGGTTCGCCGACGATTGCATATCTGAGACTGTCTATCTTTGCTGCTAAGCAACAGATGCAACGGATGCAACGGGAGGACTGAGCCGTTGAGCCACCTTCTTGAAAGCAAACCTTATTCGAGGTGTGGGTAGGAGACTTTTCAAGTCTTGTCCACCAATGTCCACTATCCATGCAGATGTTTCATCAAACAGGTTGAGTTTCATTCTGTCGGATGCCTTGCGATCAGGGTCTCCTCCAGTGCAGCGCGGACATTGGAAGACTGTCCAAAAAAGCGCTAGCGCGGCTGAGGGCTTTTGTGAGATTTGAAGTGCTGGATCTTAGCAGTGACAAGCTTTGGAAAATATCAGTGTGAAACCAAATGCAAAGCTGACTTCTTGCGTCAGACAATTCCAATGTTGGATGATGTTGGTTGTATTGATGCTACAATACAACATAGCACACATGTTATGATACAATATGACATCACAGAACACAACACAACATAACATACTATGATATACCCTCTGATTGTTTAGCGCAGCTATGGAAAATCACCATTCTTATTAGGTAAACCATCATTTTTATCATCAATGGGCCATTTTCAGGTCGAAACCTCGGTGCAAAGCCTGGCCAATGACGGCATCAAGGCCATGGCAGGTGGGAGTTCCAGATCGGTACAATGGGGGGGCCCTGGTGGTTGCTGAAACGCTTTACGAACTGGAAAATCACAATTTTTAGGTGTGTGTATGTATATATATATGTATCATATATATATATATATATATATTATGATATATATATATATATGTATATATATATATACATATATATATTATAGGGAGATCATCCATAAATTATCATAAATGGGCCATTGTCCATAGCTATGCTAAATTACAGGATTGCATGGTATATATATATATGTGTATCCACATCTATGAGACTCTATATGTTGGCTCATGGTATATCTAAGGTGATCCAACTAGCTAGATGTTTCCAACTGCACCGTATCACCTATCCATAGAATCTCACCTTAGACAAATTATGGCTACCTTTCTACTAGTTTTTTCCAACTTTTTTTTGGAGGTTTCCCAAGTCATGGTGGTACCCCTAAATCATCCATGTTTTTCTATGGATTTTCCATGAAATAAACCATCCAGCTATTGGGGATTTTCCCATTTATTGAACCACCCATAGCCAGGTCAACATGGTGATAGCTTGGTGAAGTCGGAACTGGAGAAGGCGCAAGAAATACCTCAGTTGATGGGTTTATATGATTTTATATGGCTATGGCTCAAAATTATGGTACCATAAAAGTGTAATTTTTAATGGTAAATGAACATAAACCAACCAATGATAGGGTTGATAATTTTGAGCCATAGCCATATGTATGTTGCTATAGGGATATACAAACAAAATGGATCAACAAAAAAGTATTCTACCTAATACGGTAGCTTCAGCAAAATCCCCTCTTGTTTGATTGTACTAAAAATACGTTACTGGGGATGGTTATATCCCATAACAGGAATATTTACTGACCAACAAATCTAATGGGATGGGATAGGGGTATTGTTCATGGCTCACATACAGGCTGATTCCGATTGCATTGACATCTTCGTTTTTTGTTGTCAAATTTCATCTCTACATCAAAATTGGTGCGCCTGTTTTTTTTTTTCTTATGTGGGAAAACCATGAACCACAAGGAAACACGAGAACCAGCTGTACTTATACATTTACCAGCAATGTCGTGTATCATGATGGACTGACGCTTCCAAAGTCGTCTCTTTTGCCCAGCACAGGCCTTGAAGGAAGACCTCTCAGTCCCGGATGTCCAGGCAGAAAGTGTTGCGATTGTTACATGTCCTTTGTTTAACCCTCTGGTAATCAAACGTGGCAATTGGAAATCCTCAATAACTGGAGGTTTTAATGGGAAAATTATCTACAAATGGTGGATTTTCCATTGCCACGTTTGATTACCGGAGGGTACCTTCTCCTTTTTTTTGATTTCTGCTGCAGAAATTGGCTTCACTTTTTTTGAAGGGGGCTGTCTCTTTCCTCTTGTCCTGGGAATGAGAGGTGGTACTTGATCCTTGCCCTTGCAGTGTGATCATCAAAGGTTCTTCTGTTGTCATTGAGCACAGCTACTCTTCTTCCAACCACCGGCAGCAGCTACAGCAGAGCATCCCATTGCCATCATCATGGCCATGACACTCGTTTCATTTGGGTTCGGGTCAGGGCATTTTTTGATTTTGAATCCCTTCCGTTTCTCCTTCATGGTCACTGTGTATGAAGTCCCAAGGAAACTCAATCAACAGCAGATTTCCCTGTCCTTTTGCTCCATGCTCCTGGTCCAAGGTGGAGCATCTGAAATTCGGCTGTCAAACCCAAAAAATCCAGACTAATGCTAAAGGATTTTCCTTCCACCGCCTTGCTTTGCTGGATTCGTTTCCTCCATGAAAAGGCCAGTTGCACGGATTTGCTCATCTGACTTGCCAGGCCCCAGTTCCAACCAGCGCGGATGAGAAGGTCTGGGATGGAGATTTTAATGGCACTTCAATGGCACTTAAATGATTTAGTGGCACTTCTAGTGAAGATTCCAAGGAAGACTGGGAGAAGGGACAAGATCAGCCGGATGCCCAGGGATGGCCTGCCCTGACTTCTTTGTCTGCGCTGTCACGCTTGGCTCGCCGGCCACCAGCCTCAGCGCTCGGAAGCCAAGTTTTTGAACTGATATTCCCATGATATTCCCATGTCCATATGAAGGTCCCGGAGTAGGAACCATCCCATGAGTGCCCATTCTCTTTGCCATCGTTGTTTTATGTTGCTTTTATTCGTTTCCGTCCTTTTTCTCTAAGTGTGCGTTTTTTTTAAACATCATTTCTCCATGTTATCCTTGGCGGTTTTGATGTGGCAACGGGGTCATGGGCAACTGGCGATGGTCTCAGGCTGGGCAAGTTCTCGGGAGCACTCCAGGCTCGAAGCTTGGGAAGCACTTCTGAGCACCAAGTTTGCTCATCAATGTTGCTTCAAAGGGTTCAACGACGTTTGTCCTTTTGATGTAGACACTAGGTACAGTATCACTAATAATGGCTAGGCATCACGAGGTATCACTGGCAATCACCTCGGTATCACTAGGTCAGCATAGGTCAGCATCGTCTTGTCTTGCTTAAATCATTTTTTTCCTTCGTGTTTTTTTGCTATGAGTCTTGCCCGTTTCACTTGCTTGAGAAAATTAGCTTCCAGGCTCAATCACACATCGATTGAGCCAGCAAACATTTGGGAAGAATCCTAAGTTTGGCAGCTAGAACAGAGACATCACAGAAGTTATGCATCCTTCTTGCGTACTTTTCACCCTTTCACCCTTTAGCAACACGACAGAGCAAATCCTTGCACTCAGCTGACACGTTCTGAAAGAGTCAATGATTTTAACAGCCCTTAGCAGCTAAGCGGTCTTAGTGGTTCGTAGTTGGTCAAGAGTTGGGCGCTTGGCCATTCGCACCTCATGATCGGCAAGACCGTGCTGTGGCAGACAAAGGCAAGTCTCTGTCAGCTGCTGAGATTTGAAGACGGGATACCCCCAAATCTACTGGTTAATCTGTTTTCCCTATAATTCCCTATACCAATTATTTGAACATTATATTCCTATATGTATGATTTTCATTGTTCCTGTCTTATCTTCCTATCAATCCCTTGAGCATTTATGGGAGGTCCTGCAGCGAGGCCGCAACTTGTCCTCAGAGGCATCGTTGGTCTGACTGTTAAAGAAGGGGTCTGGTGTCATGAAAGCTAGAGACGATGAGGGCACCATGTATATATATATATATATGTATATATTTATATATATATATATGTATACATGGGCAGTATCATGTATATATATATATATTATACACATACACATGGATGTGTGTATCTACAATATATATATATATATACACAGCATCAATCAGCGCAAAACTGAAGAGTTTCAGAATCGGTGGTTGCACATTCCAAGAGATAGCAGGCCCTCATGCAGCGCTTGCGGGGTGAGTCCACAGCTCTGGCGGGGAGGCTTAGGGTACCTCCGAACTGGATAAGCTGGAATTTCTGAACGTTGCAGCGTGCACAAATGAAGACACATGATGATGAACAGACGTGGATGCCAGACATGGGATCAAGTTGTAGATCAAGTTGTACTCTTGTGGTTCTGTTTTTGATTGGTCAAAACCATAGGTTTTTGAGGGTAAAAAACAATTAAAAACAGTGGTTTTTGATGGTGTCTCAATCTGCTGTTCAGGCACCACCTGATGAAATCCGTAGTGGTTTGTACATTTCTGGCCTGTCGCAGACTCAGGCGTTTGAACCGTCGTCGCCAATGATAGGCTCTGGTAATACTCTCTGGTAATCGAACATGGAAATGGCCAATCCATCCCCCCATTTGTAGATGAGTTTCCCATAAACAAACATCATTTATGGATGATTTCCAACTACTATGTTTGATTGCCGGATGTTAATTTTGAATCGAAATACATCAGTTGAGGCCATCTTTTCTGGATCACTTTGAGGAGCTGAAGCAGCGCGGCGTGTCGCTTAGCAGAAGCAGAACTATTGGGGACCCGTTCTGGTTGCTGGGGAGGCTCCTAGGCTTGAGCGATCACAGTTGAGTGATTCCCGATTTTTGGGTAATTTTTTGTCTCCAGCAAAGCAAAATACCCTGTACAAGACATGAAGTAGCCACCGCATGATGTGATGGCCGCCTTTCATCCCAGGCGCCACATTCTGAATGCAGCAGATAGCTCTTTGCACCGTGCTGCAGGCCATGGCATTACGAGTCGCCGCCATTGGAATTGGAGGATTCATGAGATGGAAATCAACAAGATAGAAACAGATGACTTTCTTCACAGGGGACAAAGGAATGCAACAATGGAATGGACTTTGCAGGTCTTGGGAAAAAAGACTTTGCTGAGGTCAATGACCAAAGTATACCAAAGTGTTTCGTGCGCCGCAGATGGACTTGCGGGTTCACTCTTGGCATCTCTACTTCCTGGACCGATTGGACTGTGCAAGTCCGAATTGCACAGGGGTTGCCAGAATACAATTGTCCCACTCTCTCTTGAATTTACTGTCCATGTTGTTTCTTCCTCTTGAAGTCTTAGCGAACCTCCTTCTCTTCGATGTCTATTGTGCCTATTTTGGGACCTGGTTTGGCAGTCCCAACCTGACAGGTCTTGATGTAGAAGCTGCTGGCATGCGCCTGCACACTTTCGAGGTTGGAGTTGTTGGATATTTCACAGTGACAAGTCGAGTTCCCTTGATGGAAAACACAAAATGCTCTTTGGAGATTGTCTCAGCCACATCAGCTACTTTCACGGGACAAACATATGCAGACATGAGATATTACATGATCAAGCCTATTGCATGTTATTAGGGGATCGAAGGAAACAATCTGTTTCGTCTCGGTGCGAGATGTGATTTTCCCAGCCTGATACGAGAAGCATCACCAGCAGAATTATGACTTTTACTATCAACCAAATTAGGAAGTTGAAAGACATGTCATGTTCCATGACGGAAGATAGTAACCAGTCACTTCCAAAAACGTAATACATTGGCTTTAACCTTCCCAGGGTATGACATCACTTCCACTTCAGCAGCTTTTCGTTATCAGCCACTCCCACCAAATGCATCACGACGGCGAGGCCGATGATCACGATGACGGCATCTCTCAAGCGGTGCGCACCCAGACCTGGAGCACGTCGGGTTGACAACTTAGGAGAACACCCCAAGATCCATTCGTTTATCATGAATTCTCATCATTTTCATTCATTTTCCCCGTAGTCTCCCCAGAAAAAATGACAATTTCTTGGGATTTTTCCATAATTTTTCCACCCAAAAATTTTGGAGAGTCCCGACCACCGGTTCCAGGGCGACCTCTTGGCACGCTTGCGCGCAGCATCGGCGTTTGCAGCGGAGGGTCGACGAGCGAATAACGGTGTTGGGTGGCCTAGAGAAGGATTGGACCGGGAATTTGATGAAAGACCTCTTTCGGTACTATCCATTTTTCACGAACTATCCTTCAGTTTGATGGTGAAAATGTGAAACTCGCCATTGTCCCGATATTTTCACTTGAATTTAGTGGTTGATCAGCTTTAAAATTGGGAGGTGTGAACATTTATTGACAATGAAATCAGGTGTAAAATATGGCAATGAATTTTGGGGGATCAATACCCCAATTCTGGGCCACAGCCAAGTTGGCAGCTAGAGTTACAAGAGGAATGGGGTGAAGATGGGGCTGCCAGGATACCAGTCCCCTCACACTCAGGGATGATAAACTCTGCAACTAACACTCTTCACTTGGGATTTTTAGGGGTGCTTTGGGGTTGGATTCAATACAAATATATATATATATATATGTATATATATACACATAATAATGTATATATATATACACACACACGCATAGTATGTATATGATATAAAATACCTCAAACTTTGATGGTTAATCATCATTGTTCCTATCTAAAGAAATGCCATTTTGAGGTATCTGCCGCATCCCCCAATATTGGGAAAGCGGAAGCACTAAGCCTTGAGGTTCTCGTCCACTGCGCCTCTGGCATCTCTCGCTCCAGCACATTGTGCATGGCACATCTGATGCTTTCAGAGGTGACGGTTTTGTCTGATGGGATGAGTGGTTCATTTTTAGCTGGGAGTCAATATATGTCAATATGATCTTTTTGAGAGTCAACTTTTTTGGGGAAAATTTGGGATCTTCTGATTCTTGGTGGGGTCGGGACCATCCCGACTTGTGGATCGTCAGATGGACCTGCGAGGAGTGGAGCCTCAACGCCGCAGCTCGGTTGGTTTGCTTGGCCAGACCCTTTGCGCGACCAAGTATGGGATCCCGGACTGGGAAACCTTTGGAAAGATACCATATGAATCCATATGATATCTTGGGTTAAAAGTGAGAGTTGTGAGAATACTGGGCACACTTGGCCCACGGATGAGAACGCAATACCATTGGCCCCAGGCCCGGCTCTTTGGCGGCAACTGAAATGGTTGGAGGAGCTTTAAACATTGGCTTTGCCTGGCTGAAGCGTAGATCTATGATAGGCCAAGCACTTTGGGGGTTGGTTGTTTCGCATTGACCGCAGTGAGGGCTTTGCTTCTTGTCCTTTGACAGTTGCACCTTCAAGCTTTGGATCAAGTCGATCACACATTCCCATGCAGCAAGCAACAGGATCAGGAGAAAGTGGTTGAAATATGTTGAAACAAGAGATCCATTGATGCAAACAGTTCTGTTTGTAGCAATTTCTCGTCTTCGCGCAACAAGTTTACTGGATGGTTTTGGAACACCTGGCCAAGAAATGAACCAATAGACCACAACTAATGGAGCTTATGCGATCGAGTTGTCTCCACTGGACATGTTGATTTCATTCTGTCTAAAAGACGGACTAATATGATTACAGCATGTGTATTCAAATATAGATAGATAGTGTGACTACTGTCACTGATATCAATAATATGATTTTATACACATACCTAAAGCGACCAGGCCGCAGTTGTGTCATGGAGCTATGGCATGCCGAGGTCCTGCCAGTATCTTGACTGAGAAACAGCTTCAACTTGAGATGATGATCTCATCATCTCTCAACTGAGGAAGGATTCATCCGCGAAGGCCAAAGCCACCAACCAGAGAAAAACACAATTTCAATCAATTTCATCTGATTTCCCCATCAGCTACAGCTATTCATGGAGTACTGCATTTTTTGGATATTAAGCCCATTTGAACACTGAACACCATACTTTTTGGGTTCAGAGCAGGCCCCGGATGTCCTGAACCGCATCCTGAGGCAGACAGCTTCGCCCCCCCACCGCGGAGCACGTGCAGCACGTGCAGCACCCGGCGGCGAAGCCGGCGAGCTTCGCCTCGCGCTGTTGCGGGCTGGCTGGCTGGAGCCGTTTGTCTCCCGCGGTTGCGGCCACGGAAGGTGCAGATATGCCCTGGTTGGAGGAGTTCATGTTGAAATCATGTTGAAATCATGTTGAAAATGGGGAAAGGTGCAAAGCAAAATCTCATGGTAGATCATGATTTTTCCATGTGAAAATAGCAATTTTATGCAATTTTGGGGTATACTGTATACCAGTATTTTCAGGCATGCAGGTGTAAACCAACTTTGTGGCATTCTCAGATTCAGATTGTTCGCTGGCCCTGAAGCTGTTGGAGGCCCTTGTGTCAGTAGCCGAGCCAAGCACGTCTCAAGAGGTGACTGATTTGTCGGAGAAGTTGCAGATGCTTGGCCGCATGAAACATACCCATGGCTTTACTCGTAGCGATCTTTCAGTTGCATATCAAGGCTTGGGATGTCCTTTACATTCTCTCTCCCTCTCTCCATCTCTCTCTCTCTCTCTCTTGCAACACCTTGATCGGATTGAAATTTCTAGAATTTCCACGGAGTTTCTTCACATCCCCGCGTTGAAGTGAAACATGTGGAGGTTTCCTAAAATAGGGGTACCCCTAAATATCATCCATTTATAGATGGGATTTTCCATTATAAACCATCCATTTTGGGGGTACCTCCATTTTGGGAAACCTCCATGTGGAACCCAAAACCGCCATAGGAATCCCCAGGCTACGCTGAGGTCCTTCCGTCAGGCAGCCGAAGAGGCGCTGGAGCGAGATCCCCCGCAGCACACCTGGCTGCCGGAGGGGTGCGAAGACGCACCACCGGACCGCGATGGAATCACACCTCCATCCCCATCCCCATTTGGAATTTCTTAGGTTTGGGTAAACTCCATGATAAACAGATATAAACAGCAGACTTCATTCACTTGACACCAAAATCTTGAGTCATCATGGCTCAGGAAGATCATTCTGTGTGTGAATGCACTACAGCGGTTTGTGAAACCACATCTCCAGGACATTTTGGCAAAATTAGTGCAGATGACCGCTGGTGCTGGCATGTTTCCTGGAGATGACGAAGTGGATCAACTTTGGATCGAAATGGATGCTGCTGCACGTGCTCCTGACAAAGGCAAAAATGATGTAGAGAGATGTAGAGCGCATTCAGTGTGGAGTGTCTCTTCAAACAATGCGACAAGGATGATCTACATTTTTTGGCAGAAAAACAATTTGTCATGCTCACCTGCATTATTTGTTTTGCTCAAGCTCAATTCTTGGCTTTGCAAAAGGACATAGCGACATGATTTTGTTGGGAAAACTCCTGAAATTTCTCCCATGGTCGTGCAGGTGAAGAGACCACGCCTCGCTGGAGTCACGCGCGTTTGCGGGAGGAAGGTTTGGTACTGGACATGTGGAGGGAAATGGTTTGGAGTTTCAAAACGATTGGATCATTTGGATCAAATTCAAATCACGAAAAGAATTGGATGGTTGGAAACTGTAAAGTTAAGTCAGGACTCAAAAAGGAATGAAGATCATGAAGAACATGGGTGTCACCACTCTGGTGATTCTGTTCGTACAGGTTTTCAGACTGTGCCAAGGAAGGGGAGTGCAACAAAACATGATTCCACTGAAGAATTTCAGTTTTTTGACAGATATCATGAATTCCACTGATAACCAGAGGTTTCGTTGCATTTCGCGGTTTCTCATCAATGGTCTTTTGCATCCAGGTGGGTTGGCAGAGTCTGCCTTTGCCACAGAGTTTCTGAGGAGATCAGAGGCAGTTCAGGACGCTATGATGCGTGGGTTCTTGGGCTTTGGAACTGCGTTTTTGGCTTCGCATGCCGCTGCACCCCATGGCATGAATCGTTTGCAGCATCATGTGGTTGTTCAAGAAGGGGATTCCCTACGTATTATATATATTATATATATTATATATATATATATATTATATATATATATGATATATATATATATATATTAAAATCATATACATATGTATATATATATATACACATATTCATATTCATATTGCTCAGTAAAACCTCCGAACTAATCATCAACTATCAAGGATTGAAGAGCCACTGTTCATCCAAGGCTTTGGACTGAAATCCCGGAGTCCGTGGACCCTGAGCTTCTCGAGGTCTACGTCACGCACCTCACGAACGATGTCTCCTGGCAGCATTTCATTGGACCCTTCGCAGGACGTGTGTTGCAAAAAATTGGGTGTGTTTGATCATGGGGTATACTGTATACAGCCAAAACAAACATCTTTTTTTTGGGGACCATTGTGATGGCGAAGCAGCGGACCCACTGGTACCCTTCTCCAGACAAACCCTGAGCCAGGACACAAGGATTTGGCAAACAAACTAAGGACTACGTGGTTGGAGCTGAAATACTGGCTGCATCCTTGGCAGCAACAGGCCGGGAAATACCAAGACAGACCTCCATGCATTTTCGCTTGGAAGTCAGAGCGTTTATCGCCTCTAAAAGTTTCTTGGAAATGGTGATTTAATAATCGAAGGAAGTTTAGAAGCTAAACCTTCCGACAATATGGACAGATGGAAAAGCACAGCCATGAAGAAAGTCAGAAGATGAAGAAAGTCAGAAGANGCGAAACACTGTGTTTTTCCAATGTTTTGTGGCTCCGGAGGGTCGAGAAGTAGGCTCGCTAAAGCGGCGGGTGCAGAGACATCTCGGCAGATGAGAGATGAAAAATTGCACGCCGTTGTGGCGCGAAGCACATTTGGACGTAAAAAGCGTTAAAACACCTCAGCTTCGGACCACTTTTGGAAGTTGCGATGTGGAAAAAGTGGACGGCGCTGTGGCGCGAAGCACATTTGGAAGCAAAAAGTGTTAAAAACTGTCAGGTTCGGAGCGCTTTTGGAAGTTGAGATGTGGAAAAAGTGCACGGCGTTGTGGCGCGAAGCACATTTGGAAGTAAAAANNNNTCAGGTTCGGAGCGCTTTTGGAAGTTGAGATGTCGAAAAAGTGCACGGCGCTGTGGCGCGAAGCACATTTGGAAGTGAAAATCGTAAAAACGTGCGGGTCTCGGAGCACTTTTTGACGATTCGATGACGACTCGATGTCGAAAAAGTGCGCGCCGTTGTGGCGCGAAGCACATTTCCATGTCAAAAGTGTTCAAAACTGAGGGTTTCGGGACGATTTTTGAAGTTTGGATGTGACTACGCCACAGCAACAACAACAACAACAACAACAACAACAACAACAACAACAACAACAACAACAACAACAACAACAACAACAACTACAACTACAACTACAACTACAACTANACAACAACAACAACAACAACAACAACAACAACAACTACAACTACAACTACAACTACAACTACAACTACAACTACAACTACAACTACAACTACAACTACATGACAACTACAACTACAACTACAACTACAACTACATCACAACTACAACTACAACAACTACAACTACTACAACTACAACTACAACAACTACAACTTCAACCACAACTTCAACTCCATGCCAACTACAACTACGACAACTACAACAACTACAGCAACTACAGCAACTACAGCAACTACAACAACTACAACTACAACTACATCACAACTACAACTACATCACAACTACAACTACAACAACTACAACTACTACAACTACAACTACAACTACTACAACTTCAACCACAACTTCAATTCCATTCCGACACAACTACAACAACTACAACAACCACAACAACTACAACTACAACTACAACAAGTACAACACTTACAACAACTACAACTACAACTGCAACTACAACAGCTACAACTACAACCAAACTAACCACTACAACTACGCTACACTGCACTGCTTTACAAATACAACTGCAACTACAACTACATTACAACTACAGCTACAACCACAACTACATCTACAACTACAACCACAACTACAACTACACTACATTACAACTACACTGCGCTGCCTCCAGCCACTTGTCGGTCCATGGGTGTGTTCGCTCTGCCATTCATCATTCACAGCAACGAACCTCTCCTATAGTTTTCCTATTCTTGAAACTTCCGCCACCGCCTTGTGCGGTACTACCGGTAGTTTCTTGCAGCAGTCTTGAAGGTTAATCGAAAAATGAGCAGTGACCAGTTTAGTTGCAGTTACTCACCTATCTTGATCTATCTTGTTATTCTTGTGGATCAAAAATATGATCACCATCGGGGAATATCACCATGGAATCAGGCACCACTCGACCCCTGGTGGCTCTGGTCACCGATGAACTCAGTCGTGCTGCGCGTGAAGCCCTCCGCCGTGCCGGGTGGCTGCTGATGGAGGTTGGCCTCATAGGGCACGAAGGACCGGCAGCCGCTGGGAAAGAACTGAGGGAGGGAACGGCTTGGGGAACTAAGCCCAAACCGTTTCAAGTCATGAATCATCTGTTTCTGTTGTTCTAAATTTCTAAACTTCTAATTTACTATCCAAAACAACAACACTTGCTTGGTAACTAAGCTGCGGGAGAAGCCATGCAGTTTTCAAGTCTGTTAAAACCATTTTTAGTAAACATTGCATTCTCCCCAGGAGTTGACACTCCTCAAGCTCGTGGCTTCTTCTCCAAAATTTGGCTTTGGGCACTGCCATTCCACAAAGTCATCTACATCGACACGGACATTCTGTCGCTCGGACGCCGAACTCCGCGACTGTTCTGGTTCTCTGCACGGAAGAATCCTTGCTATCCTTGCTGGTTGTTGATCAGCTACTCTAGCTGGGCAGCTGGGCTCACGAAATCGGCAGTTGTGTCACGTTGCCAATGTAGCCATGGCACCAGCGTTGACACCAAGGGTCCTACGCAACCTGGACAACGTTTTCCAGGACTATGGGCATTTTGGCTTGGCGGCCGCAGCAGATTCCCAGCCACATATGGATGGCGAGATGATTTCTCAGACAGGCAACTGGGGCAGCAAAAGTATGATGGCCATTAAGAGATAGGCCAAAAAGAGCTGGCCTTATCCCCCGAAAATTGGGAAAGTAAGATCCACAAGTGCGATACATGGTCATTTTGCGGAGGAACATGAGAATCCGTTTGACTTGGGGGTGTTTCCAATTTTTTCAGAGAAACCCAGTTGTCACAAGGCTGCCAATTGCCAAGGCTTCCTGGTGTTGCGACCATGCCCTGAGCGTTTCTCAGAGCTTTGGGTGTTGTGCCATGGCTCTTGAAACGAGCTCACCAACCTGAGCCTGGTCATCAGCATGATGTTTCATGATTTTTAATGATGTTTAATGCTAATTTTGGATGAGTTTTGCTGGAACACAGCTGATTTTTGTTGGGTTGTTAATTGCTGATTCCCTGGCTGATTGGATCACGACGTTTTGCTAGGTGTTCAGGTTCCGAGCGGCCAATGAAGCTTGACGACTGGAAGCACTTTGAGCAAGGCTTGCTGCGGGTTTGCTGCAAGTTTGCCGAAATCCATTGGCAGGTTTTCTGAAAGCATGTGTGTAGAGGAGACATCCCGCTGGCAATCAGAATACATCAGCCAGATACTGTATGATATACATACATACATACATACATACATACATACATACATACATACATACATACATACATACATACATACATACATACATACATACATACATA
>BGPT01000400.1:231485-311485 GCA_003297045.1 Symbiodinium sp. clade C Y103
TACATACATACATACATACATACATACATACATACATACATACATACATACATACATACATACATACATACATACATACATACATACATACATATATTCGTATGTGAAATATGTACACAAGATCTGCTAACTTGGAATTTCAATCCCGTTGCGACGTCGTGACAGGATTCTTCACCATCTACTTTGATTCAGGCCAGGCCTGCAACGAATCCAAACAGGATGGGGTTCCTACCATCAAGGTCAAATTTTGGGGACTCTTGGGGTCTTAGCATGTCTTAGCAAGTTGGAAACACATCAGGATGTGGATATCTGATGATATATGGGCATGAGATTCAGCTAACGTGAAGAAAACTGGAGTTATGTGGAGGAGAGGAGCTCGCAGACCATGGTGGTGGTTGTGGACTGGGATGGCACGAGCTGAAGCCAGAGTACAACTTTACGGTGCTTTGGCCGAGCAAGCGGAGTGCGTCTATGGAATCTGAAAGAGGCATGTGCGTTTTTTTTTTTTATTATTTCTACTTGTGTCATGCTGCTTTGATCCTCTTTCATGTTTGCTTTCAAATTGTCAGAAGCTGATAATGCCAGGAGCTCATGGGAAGATGATCTCCACATATTTCAAGAGTCAGGATTACATTTATGTCATGCAAAACGCCAGAGGTTGCCGTTTGCTTGAGAATCCATACAGGACCTGAATGACAACGACTGTCCTCATTCGTTTCAATACAGTTTCGTAGAATTGGATCATGGGAACATTGACAGCAACCGCCTAAAAATGACGGGAAGACAACAGCTTCCTGTTGATTTTCACATCATAAGCCAGCTGGCCATTTTCCGATGTTGCAGTGAGGTGCGCTATTGCAAGCGGCCCTTGTTTGAAGGCTTGAGCCCCAAAAACGCCGCGGTGGTTCACTTTGCATGTGCTAAACCGTGGGATTGGCGCCTTGCACCAATTGGGGGGATTCCAGGCAGGGGCGAATGGAAGGATTTCATGGGGATATAATCATCAATAGGCTATTGATAGGGATAATTCGGATCCTTGAATACAATATAACTATGGCTATGGATCAATACCTTTTACTATCCCTTTTTTTTGGGGGATGAACCTGATGAACCTCCATAATTCCCAGCTATCTTGATATGAACGGAAGGGGCACAGGGTTTTGACACATCCCCATAGTAGAATTTTCGTTGCATGCAAAATGTCACAAGTCCATCTATCCTGGCCAAAGTCAAGACGACATTGAATTTGCCATTTGCAAAGGACTGGGACGTTGTGTCAAGTTTGATTGGAACTAGCAAATATGCGCATGAACACAAACACACACGCACACACACACACACCCAAACACCTGGCGCTGAAATGTATGTGCATTTCCTCGCCACTGCTTTCTGCTTCGAGGGCGCAGAAGAACTTCTCACCTGCGCCCTACGTGAAGATGTATCTTGAGTTCCTTGGCTGAGCTGATTTGACAGAACGAATTGGATGGGTTGTCAATTGCTTACTAACCACTGTCAACAAATAGAAGTTTTCTGAGTTCTGAGGTTTGCCAAAGCAGCAGGCATCGTTTGGAAAACCGTGGAGTGTTCTGCGGATAGGGCACGTGATCGCGTCAACCAAGAGAAGATGCGCAACTTGCTCTGCAAACCTTGGGATTTTTGTGAAATTGTGGTACTTTGTGCAGTAGGTGTGAGATAAGAGGAATGATTCAAGAGATCAATATCCTGAAGGTCGATTGGAAGAGTATCGGTGCACCTTGCGGTTTTCTTGTAACGCGGCGAGTTTGAGAACACCTTCCATGGGAATGGTGCCGTTGGGATGGGATTCTCTCAGATACAAGGTGAAATTCAAGCTCGGGGAGGTCTCGGCTGAGCTTGACCGGTGTTACTCCAAAAAGCAGCCGGATTGGTCTGGATCCCGGGTTTGCGAATGCAGAGGTGACGACTGATTTTTTTTACACATGCCTGCAACTTCCAACAGCATTGAATTTCAGCTCTGCCTGCAGAGATTAAGAGGTTCGGCTTGGCCGAGTTTCCTGATCAAAGTGTGTGATCATTTGAGGCTCCTGCCATCAAGCGCAAGACATCCCAAGCTGTTCAGAAAAGTGTGTGTTGCATTACTTTGCCGTGAATCTTCAACAGATAGCTTCTAATGACAGCTGGCGCCAATCTTGACTGGTGACCAAAGAAGATTCTTGAGCAACTTGGTTTCTCTGAAAATCGGGTCCCCCAATTTTGATTCTTCATCATCATTTTCCATCATTTTCCCGGATGTTCCCTATTGAAACTGATTTTTTTGGGGGTGTACCCCATTTTCGCCCGGCCCCAAATCTCTCGGAGTGTTTCCAACCATCTGTCCAGTCCTGCAGGAGCGACTGCTGGAAGAAGGCGTGGGGGTCCGTCGTTGGATCACAGCCAGTGTGAAGTTGGCCCATATAAGTGAAACATATTCATAGTATACACGTATGTATGTACATATACATATATATATATGTACATATGTATACAATACCATGAACATGTAAACACATTTACATATTTATATGTACACATGTATTTGATATATATATATATATATACATATACATATATATATAATATATGTATATATGTGCGAACATAGTATGTACCACGTAGCAAGAAGGCCGATACTGAACATGTTGACTTTTCTGACTGCCCGGCTAGCTTGAAGTCTCGCAGCATCGGGAAAGGCTCCCTGCATGAACTGCCAGCTCCATCTAGTGCTGCTGAAGCACGAGCAGCTGCATGGGTGCAGGATGTGGGGAGACATGGCAATATGGGTCGATGGAAAGATAGATCTGTAGTGGCTATAGTTAATTTAACTCGCAAAATAGATCAAAGTACAGTATTTGGGGATTTGGGTTGTCACAATTTTGGGAAGGCCTGTGTGAGGATGTCTTGGGTTTTCGGCAAGGTGCGAGATGTAAGTTCATTGTCCGAGGAAAAGTCAATCAAGAATCAGATTCCTGTGTCACCACACAGATTCTTGCTTCTGGATTATATAGTCTATATATACATGTCGTCGTGTTGAATCCCATAGCTTCTGTTTATTTCTGACCACAACCACGGCAGCACAGTCCTGCAGGAGTTCGATGTGTCAAGACAGCGGACTAAGCTGAAAAAGGAGTGTGTACGCATGAGCATCGTTTTGTGTTGCAATATGTTGCAATAGTTGCACTAATATGTCAACATGTTTCAATTTCTCTACATGATCTGGCAGAATGAACACATCATGTCTTTGCGACGCATTGAACTCTTTTTTGCCACTGTTGTGTTGCTTTCCAGTGATATCTCTGATCCCAGTCCCCTCGGCGGTGGGCATCACCGCAGCTTCGAGTGGTAGTTCTGAGCAAGGCACGGCACGGACTATGAAGCGTTAGATGATCAGAAGTGGTTCGTGGTTTGAAATACCTTTACTTTTTAATCTTAAATGATACTCATTTTTCTTGTTAGGACTGACAACTAAAGTCGAACCCCCTGTTTCCTCTTGTGCCTCGTTTTTGTGGAAGGGTTTTAACTATTTGTTCAATTTTCCATCCAACAAATGGGATATAATAAAGAACATATTTATCAGGGGCTTGCAACCACCAACCAGAGAACATGACACGGAGCACTTTCAAGTGTCAACAACATGGGACAAGAAATTTGATGGTACGTTTTGTAGAGCTTGAAGCGCTGCGGGTCGCTGAGTCCATTGTTGAAGTTCGTGCCAGGACCACTGGCTACACTGTTTTCAGTTAGAGGCCAGATGCTCCAAAGTCCGACCCTGCTGAAACACCTCAGAGAATGGTCCTAGGCCTTTCACCTCCATGCCATTGAGAGAATTTAGACGGTTTAAAAGGTGCCAATCCACGCCTTTTGTGTGAGGCAAGTCGGCTGCAGGCTCTTTCATCTGGTGGAGGCAGTCGCATGCGCTTCCACTTGGGCGATAGACAATAAACAACAGAAAAACAACAGAAGCATCAGTGAGTTTGCAGGAAAAAACATAAAGCATCAGAAAGCTCTGTATTTCCAGACAGAGATTGTGCCTGTTAACAGACATAGTTGAGCTTTTCTTCATGTGTGTATGGGTCTAAACCCTTGTCACTTGCCAACATCAAGATAGCTTGTAAATGGCCCGGATTTATGGGTGCTCATGATGTTCATCTCCCAAATATATCCAAACATGGTGTCAATGGCCTCATAGCATGTCAAAGCAAATCATGGCTATCAACATGTTTGGTTCCTACTGCTTCGTCCCCACGTGATTCTATGACTTGTGCCTCACAGGTGCAGCACCAGCACATGGCACCGGCATTGAAGGCCTCGAAGCCCTGGAGGCCAAGCTGGTCAAGGTGGTTTGTTCCTTCCAGGAGTTCTTATGGTTTTCGAGAACATATATTGATGGTTGTTGATGGATGTTGATTGATGTTTGTTGATTTTGAGTGATGGTGATTCCTTTCTTAGATCTGCGAATCAAACAAATTAGTCGCATACTTTTTTTTTAAAGATGCACAGCGGCAGCCCAGGCAGAACCACAGTGGTCCATGTATGCGCCCTCCATGGCAGTACTTCCGGTGCCCGGAAAACCCAGGTGCCCCCTGTGATGCCGACTGCACGGAACGTAGCAGTGGCTGTGATCTACCCCATTCTACACCGATTGGTTGATGATTATATATAGGGGCCTTATCGGAATCCATTATTGTATAATATGGGAAATCCAATCTCAAGTGTTTTTTCTCTCATAAAACACAGTGCCGAATTGGCATTTGAAGTTCTTTCGAAATGTTCAGATATACTTCAAGTGGCACGTAAAAGCATGGAATTGTACGTGAAGGTCTCTGTGCCTCGTTGTTGAGACCTGACCTTAGTACACTGGAGGCTTTGGCTCAAAGGAATCTCGAATTTTTTTTACAGCACCACATCACATTGAGTGGGATGGCCGGATTGATCTTCAGCTTCCTCTTCGAAACAAGAACGGTGAACAATGGTTGCACAAGGGTATGGAAAGGTTTTCTTTCCCAGGTATGAAATGTGTCACCTTCAGCCACTCAGCCATGGTGGCTGCACAAGACATCAGTCATGCAGCATCACAAATAGAGAGGATTTGATTTGCAAGGCATACCCTCTGGCAATCTAACATAGCCATGGAAAATGGATATTCATGGTCCATTTATAGATGATTTGCCTATGTATTCAAAACTGTGATTTTTTGCATTGCAGACTGTTGAATTAGCTGAAGGTACATGGTCGAATCCTGTCGAAACTCTTCTGCATGATGTGCTAACTCGGTTCCGCCATGCCGGCCATGCCCCATCGAAGCCTCTCCGGTTTGGCCGCCGAAGTCCAAGACATTCAGTGATTCTGGTGATGTTTTGGAAACCAAAAAGAAATTGATCTTACTTTCAATGGATTGGTTAATGGGAAAATTTACAGGAAAACCCCATATTTCATGGAAAAATCCATGGTTTCCGGTTACAATTTTCCCTTCAACCAATCCAATGATACTTGAGTGTGGATATACCGTATACCCTCCAAATGGCCATGTGCTAGTAGGTATCCATGGGTAGCCTATCTTCAGATAAAGCCAGCCAATCATTAGCTCCTTTATCGGCTCTCTTCCAAGGGACTAGCTGAGGCAGTGGCTTTCCTTGTGGCCTGTTGGGGATCCAGCACCTTCTTGAGGCTTCTCCTCGGCTCACGCTCATCTCAGATACTCATGATACATGGAAGACTTTGAATCATCCTGAGTCTCAAAAGAGGCCACCCGCCAAGCCAAGTAGATTGCAATGGACACCTATGAAAACTGGCTAACCCTCGCAATAAAAAATCACAACGGCCAGCCAGGCCGATCTATCCAACATTGGGTGCTCTTCCTGCTCGGCCTTTGGCGTATGGCCACGTCTTTCGCCATGACGAGCATGGGCACGATGCAAGGATAGGCTTGCAACAGCAAGCCCTGAGTCTAGGCGCTTGGATTTTGAGATGGTTTGAGGGCAAATGTGAGGTAAAAAGATGTACACAGAATATGTGAGTAAATCAAACAAGCCTTCTGGAAGATAACATATTTCTTGAAACGCCTGGTGGTTTCAGATGGTTTCAGCAACAGAAAAAATGGATTCGGTTGTGGTGTCCAAATTACTCCAAGGTTCGGCTGGACCAGCCTTGCCAGCTCCAGGTCAAACTTTGAGTGCCACTTGTTTGGGACCGACTTTACTGGGCCTATGGCGTTCAGAGTGCGCCTTGAAGCCCTGCGTTTGGAAGGAACAAGTTCTAGAGTCTAGAGTTGTGTTGAGCCTACTCTGCAGAGGTGTAAGGGAGACTATTGAAATGCAATTCTTGTACTATCATTATATTTGAATTGAACTCGATGATTCTTGGGCAACCAACTCCATGAGTTAAATTGCGTAAATCATGAGAGGTCACTTGGAAAGACCAAACGATGAGAGAGGACTGACCTCGCAGTGAAGAGGTACGGAGTCTCCTACGGCTACGGCAGTGCTGTTGTGCCCCTCTCAGTGGGAATATGTATGGCAACAGAGGCTACATTCACCTGCCTTATTGAAATTCTCATTGCACCTTCATGTACACACAAACATCATGCATGAAAAGTTGGTGAGCTTTCACAATCTATTCGCACACGAGTTCTAGACTATGTTGGTGAGTGCTCATTCATGTGTGTACATTCTCAAGGCCACATATATAATGTACTTGAACGCTTTCTGAGTCTGCTCCAAGATGATCGTACTTTAGAAGCACATACCAGCCGAATTGCGCCATAAAATGTTCAATACATTCCCTGAGTCTGATTTTCAGAAACACTTTGATGGATACAGCACCAGTGAGGCGCTGTCAGCCTACCTCCTTTGGCGAGATGCGGCTGGTCTTGCAGCTGTGCATCTGTTTTGCCTTGTCCTGTATGGGGTGAGGTGCTCACCTGAGTCACCTCGTCATGACAATCGGTCCAGTTTCTGTTTCACAGGACTGAAACGCCAACAGACGCGGTTCACCTGACAGAAATGCAAATCACGGTCACACCATGTGCGAAGAAGACATGTTTTGTCAGAATTCCCCAGTTGAAGCAGGTTGCACAATGATTAAGTCCCATCAAACCACCATTAAATCCCATGCGATCACCATTTTCTTTGGTCGGATTCTTTTTGCCCTCGTTGAGCCAGGCTCAACCTGTTTCTTCTTTGGCGAGAGCTTTGCATTCCCAGGCTTGGGCCAAAGAGGGGACAGGGCGAAAAATCTGGATGGATCTTTTTCGGCCCTGAAATACATGGGCAGTTTCAAACAAAAACCCAGTTGGTTGATGCTTAGTTCGGATATTTTAGAGGGTATACTACCCAATATGAATTGGGGACTATCATAATCCATTATAGGAAGTACCCCAAACGTGCCCAATGCGAAAATACAACCCATAGTCCGTATCATTCCATACGCGCCTATATGACAGGGCGTTCTTCCCCTGTCAGACGAAGCAGGTTTCGAGAGATGCGAAACCGGATTGAGGAGCGAGCAGTGCAACAAGGTGGACGCCTGAACCGGCCGTGACCTCAGCGAGAAGAGGTTGGTTTGCCCAAAACTTCGGTACCCTTAATTGGAGATTTCCATAGTCATGGGGGTAGCCCAATAGCTGGATGGTTTATAATGGAATATCCTATTCAAATGGATGATTTGGGTAACCCAATTCTTGGAAACTTCCAATTATCCATAAAATATCATAAACTTATCCCAAATCCAGTGATGATCATCATTTTGTCTACAAACAAGCAGAGATTTATCATGATTTACACCATGCAAAAATGCCACTGTGGGGGATATATCCCATTTCAGGACAAAGCCTGTGGCAGTCTTTTGCCATTCTTTCGCCTTCAAGATGACTGAGACACCACCCTTTTCCATGAGCACTATCTACCCATCTTCCTATCTCCCTATCTATCTACCTATCTACCTATCTACCTATCTACCTATCTACCTATCTACCTATCTACCTACCTACCTACCTACCTAGCTAGCTAGCTAGCTATCTATCTATCTATCTATCTATCTATCTATCTATCTATCTATCTATCTATCTATCTATCTATCTATCTATCTATCTATCTAGTGTATCTTGAATATACATATATACTTGTGCATGATATACTTATATAACATGTACACACACACACATTACTTCTTATCCCAATTGTGAATGTTCAAGCTGGCATAGCAGTCAGATCACTACATGTTTTTCAGGCGATTTAAAGTGGGTCAACGAGCTGACGAGTTGTGGCCTAGGCTGCCCTTCATTGTGACATGTGCTCTACTATATCTGGGATTGGTGGCACCAGGCGTTCTGGTGTTCAAGGTGCGGGCAGCTTGGGAGGCCACTGGACTTCTGATATGTCCAATTAATTTGATTCACTGGTGCTTATGCAGATTCCTTCAGTTGACCAAAGACTTGGAATTATATGTAGCATGGTCAAAGCATGGGATAACCCCATAGAAGAAGGGGATGGTTAATCAATCCGTGAATAGGGATTTTAGAAACCACACGGCACGTATCCTCCTGATTCACTGCTGTTCCACTAGCGAACTCTTCTGCACTGGGCCACGAGGCATCTGTTCGTGGCGCCCAGTTTGGCAGCGGTTTTCGCTTGGCTTTGCTTGGGATGTACGTTGGCAACCCAGCAAGGATGACACACCCTTTTTGCTGTACACACTATGAGAGAACTATTCTTACACAGTCTTGTACAGTTGAACATTTGCATGCGTGTTTTCTTTATTGATCTGATATGATCAGACATGCATGCATGATTGCAAATGTAGATAGGGATTCCATGCATACATTGCATTTCGCCTGCAGCTGCAAACATTGTGCCATTTCCCAATGCTGACGAGCGTCTTGCTTCATAGACTTAGAGACAGCAGTGAACGCACAGAGACCTATCACCTGCACGTATGTCTGCAACAAATGTTTGTTGTCAAATTGAGCAGCATCCAGAGACTTTCCCACGCGAGAGCCCGAAAGCAAGCTACCGTATCCAGAAGGTTTGTGGGATTCTCTTTATTGTTTGTGCCGACAGCAGCAACAAAAAGCTAAACTGATCACTCATATTTCTATCCTTCCCACTGGGACAGCCAGCACTATCCACCACAGCAACTGAACCAACGCGGGTTTCATACGCTCCGCGTACGCAGAATGTACCGAAGTGTCTCGAGTTCCTGACGATTGACGAAAGCTCATGATGCCGTATCCTGCAAGGAGGCGGCTCGGAATGGTTGAAATTGGTTGAGCCCCCCTCATTTGCAAATTGCAAAGTCCTTGGGAGTGTGGGTTTGTTCTATGCTTTCGTGTTTCCCACATGATTTTTGATAGAGATGTGGAGGGATGTAGCAACACAGCATGTTGATATGGAATGTATTAGAATGTCATATATGAACAATTTTGAACATATTTGATACATGTTATGTATCTGATATATTTCTAATATATTTCATATATATCAAGACACATATGTTGCATAGCTATTCGAATTCGACCCCCTTCCTCGTGGCTATCGAGGCGCAGCAAAGTCATGGCGCGGCTCACGAATTTATTGTTGGAGGTCTCGATCGCACCAGGCGATGCGGCAGCGATGTTTGGATGTTGGACATGATGTTTACCCTCTGGCAAACTAACATAACTATGGATTTTCCCATTGAAAATGGGTGGATTTTCAATTTTGACCGATGGTGATTTACCAAATTTTGAGCCATACCCTCTGGTAAACGTTTACATAACTCTGGAAAATCACCATGCTATTAACGGGAACATCCACTAATTCTATGGCCATTTTCAATAGCTATGTCAAATTACCAGAGGGTATGTTTGAAGATTCCAAGTGTGATGATTTCTGTTTCGAAGATTTCGGAAGTATGGTGTTGCTACACTATGTCACTATCGCTGGTTCACATGGATTTTCTGCCAGGTACGCAACAAGCGAGAAGGTTCTTGTTGTCCTTCATTCTTCTGCCACTTTGCTGCAGAGCTTCAACAGGACCATGCCATCACATGCCACATGCCATCAGGACCAGCACCCGTCACTCCCGTGCTGTCAGGGTTGCCTGGATTGGACTCTACGGAGACCTTCTGGGCGCTGGCCTGTCAGACCAGGGCTTGCGACCTGACAAGGACTTTTGTGCGAGATGGATGGCAAAACAAGTCTACAAACAAAACCCCATGCAGATCTGAAACACCTTTGTAGAATGTTGTAGAGTGGGTGACTTGATATGAATTTTAGCTGCCAACTTGGACTGCGACAAGAACGTCCAGAAGGCATACACAAAGTTTCGACCTGCCTCACTTTTTCCTACTGGAGTATCTCAACTTTTGTCAAGACACGTCATTTTCTTTGAAGTATTTTCATCTTGTCTTTTAAGTACTTTTAAGTGCTGTAGTTCCAAGTACCTCATGAGTTTAGACTAACTAGTTTAGCTGGATTCCTGCACTTGTAGCACTCAGAAATATTACAGCAAGCGAATGCAAGAGATATTCAGAGTCTTCCGGTTGAGTATTCCTTCTAGAGTCTCCCATCGATACTGGGCTCTGCAGGACTCTTTTTTGGCCCGCATGGGCTTCCGTATCTCTGTCCTAGTGGCAACCCTTCTGGTCACCGAAACCACTCTTATCCTTGTGATGCTCGGCGATTTCGCACGTTTGTTCCCTCCTGGATCATTTTGTTGATAATCACGAATCATTTTTTTCCTGGTCAAACTGCCATTGTTTCCTGCAAAGTCCCATTCTCATCATTCTCTATGTGCGGTAGGGCTATCTCGCTACCTTGCTTAGGAATGGCACAGTTGTCTACGGATCTATGTTCTTACATCAGAAGGCTGGAGAATAATGCCACCCTCAGAGTGAGGAAGCTGGAGTTGCCATGGCCTGGCTTCGAAGACGTATAGTCATGTATGATATGTGATATATATATATATGATATAATGTATATATATATACATAATATATATAATATAATATATATATAATATAATATAATATAATATAATATAATATAATATAATATAATATAATATAATATAATATAATATAATATAATATAATATAATATAATATAATATAATATATGTATAATATAATATATATATATATAATATAATATAATATATATATATATATATATAATATAATATATATATAATATAATATAATATATATATATATATATATGTATATTTATATATTATATATATATTATATATAATATTATATATATAACATATATAATATATATAATATATATAATATAACATATATATATATAATATACAGATACAGATACATATACATAGACTTGTGTATTTTTTTAAAGGTATGTACATATATGATGTATAGATATGTACACACAATGTACTATGCATACATGTATATACATTGTCCCCGCAGACCGGAAACCTACTAGAATATTGAGAATGTGCGTCTTTACTCTTTTGTTCGGGCAGGAGTGGAGGGTTGAGTGTGTGTCTGTATCTGTACATGTGTTGGTTCATATGGTACCCGGGTACCCCCCCTAGAGGCCCCAAAAAATGCCTTTAAAAATACATCTAAAAAATAGGCTACAAACACCGCAAAAACCGATGGAAAATGAAGACACATAGGTTTGGGGCGTATTATATATATAATATAAATATACAAAGGCTTGTGTATACTGTCAATGTATGTACATGTATGATGTATCGATATGTCATATGTACACACAATGTACTATGCATACAAGTATATACATTATCCGCGCGGACTGGAAACCGAGGTCGTGAAATAAGAAGCCTTTTTTCAGCAATTGCATTCTCGTCACAGCGAGGTGACGTTTTTGTTTGACCCAAATCCATGAAATTCGGACATTTGATTTTAGTTTTTTTTAAACTTCAATCGTGCTTTCGCTATGGGGAAACACATTTTCTCTTGATGTGTGTGCTTGAATCCAGCGTAGCATCCAGTGCGTGTGCAAGTTAACAGCTTTACTGTCCCACCCCACCCCAACCCCAGCTTAACATGTGCCCACAGGACCAAACAACCTAATCAACAAGCACTGTTTCGCGAGCACGGTTTTCGGTGAACTGGCATATACACATGTTGTAATGCGCACATACATACATGCACGCATGCAGACATACAGACATGCAGACATACAGCCATCCATACATTCATATATGCATACTTGCATAAATGCATACAAGCATACATGCATACTGCATACATGCATACCTGCATCAATGCGTACATGCATACATACATGCATACATACATGCATCTATGCCTGCATAGATACATGCCTACATACCTGCTTACATGCATACATACATGCATACATACTGCATACATACATGCATACATACTGCGTACATACATGCATAGAAACATACTGACATACTGACATGCATCCATGCATGCATGCATACAGACAGACAGACATACAGACACACAGACTCACAGACACACAGACACACAGACACGCAGACACACAGACACACAGACACAGAGACAAAGAGACACAGAGACACACAGACACACACACACACACAGACACACAGACACACATACACAGATACACAGATACACAGATGCAAACATACACAGATACACAGATACACAAATACACAGATACACAGATACACACATACACTAGATTGGATTAGACTAGATTACATTGCATCACATTGCGTTACACACACACACATATACATATATATATATACATATCTAGCACCATTGTCGGAATCGCTTCTCTTCGACCCATCCAAGAAAGCTGGAAACTTCACATCTTTACTCGTGTAAAAACCACGGAGCCAATCGACAAAGAGTGTTTTGCAAGTGACACTTCAGGATTTTTTTGGGAGGACAGTGTTTTGTCACTTTCACCAGGCCTTTGTGCTGGGTTTCTTCACATCATGGGCCATCTTTGCTGTGCTGATCTTGGCGCCTTTGGTTGCAGCCATGACATCAGCGTTGTGTGTCCTCAGTTTCCTTGGCTGGGTCGACAACGGCCTGCGGCTGCACAGGCACACTCCTCAGAAAGTCGAAGCTGGCTTTTGTATGTGGTGCCCATTTGCGCAGCTGGCCGACTCTTGATGATTCCTGCAACCTGGCAGGGATGGCGTTGAGTTGCTTGCTTCCGCTGACCTGTGTGAATTTGTTTTAGACATTTCTTGTATGTGTGAGTGTTTGTGTGCATCAACCATACACTGATGGTCTACACAGACCCACAAACATCATTTTTCATGCTACTGAAGGATTCCAATTTTCCAATCGTCTTCACAACACCAAACATCTAGGTATGCTGCCAATACACAGACCAAGTCTGAGGCAGTGACAACTGACAAGTTCTAAATCAGAGAATTGGATCCCAAGCCCGTGTCTTAGCCTTTGAGGTCATCAGAGCTGAGCGAGTAAAGTTCACTCGCATGGCTGATATGGCCAGATGTAAGAGCATCTCTCTGGCGACGTGACTCAGCCTGTGTTGGACCAGGGAGTAGGCTGAATAGGCCTTATTCGTTGAATATAGACCTGGTCAGACCTGCTGTTGTTTTTGAACTTCGTGGTTTCACATAAGATATCTTGCTCCGTGCGAGGGATGTGTTTCTGGCCAGGATCCAAAAAGCCATTGGCGAGACGCCGGAACGGGAACTGAGTCAAAAGCAGCGAAAGCGCTTGCTGCGCCTGGCAGAGCAACAGGATCTGAATCAACAGCGACCTTTCTGGGAAGAGGTGGATGTGAGGCCTGGGTCAGCTTCATAGTTGCTAGTAGCATTTGCCTTCTTTGAATTATGGCTTTGTTTGCAAATTTAGTGGAAAACCTGAAAATCCAGTGATTCATCATCATTTCCCTCATTCACATGGCCATTTTGGGGTATATCCCATTGGGGGGGTTGTGGTTTCTCATGTTGCGCGCCTTTTCGTTTTGGAGAATGTTCTACGAAGCAACTCACCCAAAGCAACGTTGCATCAGCTTAGAGTGAGGTACATTGTTTTTTCATGGATTGCAATGACTTTATCCCTGTTTCAATGGATTTATAACATATTTAACTTATAGTTTTAGTGCATTTTAGTGGATTTTAGCGAGCTTCACCGGGCATTTTTCTCACTGGACAGCCCTGCAGTCGCTTCCTACGCGATGCTGGTGCTGAGCTCTCTGAGCACAGCGGTGCGGCTGGCACGGCTGCTTTGCTGACAGGATCCTACCAAGGGCTGGGGTTTCAAAATGAATGAGTCATGAAGTGGAAGACATTGGAAGACAAGGTTTGGAAGCTGTTTGTGATAAATCATCACAATTTGGCTTGTGAGTGTGATAGGATAATAGTGGATATATAGCACGTCCAGAACTGATCGCTGGAGATAAAAAGTGTTGAACTTCGATGCACACCCTTGCACCATCCCCATGCGTTGAATGTGGGCAGGAGTTGTTGCCCGAATCGGTGGCACATCTGCCTTCAACAACTATGGTGGCTCAGATAAAACACATTGAAGATTGCGCGCTGGGAATCGAGCCAGTGAACGTGTCGATTAGAGTTTCAGAGTCCCCACTTTGGAATGTGCAAAGTGTTGCATAACGTGTTGTGATGTGATGTGGGAACACCCAAGGCATTTTCGCCACCTTTAGCAGTGGATGTTACTATTTGCTGGCCAGCGACACCACAAATTTCCTTCTTTTCAGCATGGCTTGCTTTCTGGACGGCTGCATCGGTCCATTGTGCCCAGACGCATTGGTGTTACTGCCCAGGGCAAAAACCTTGGAGCTGTATCTAAAGCTCAACTGAGCATTGCGTCAGACGAGGAACAAGGGATTTCTTTTTTTTTTTAAAAGCAGTTTGCAGCAAGTTTCAGACCATTTGCATCTGTGAGCACAAAGCTGAGTTGGTCAGTATACTGATTCGTCGTGACCCAAAGCACTCGTGGAGACCATGAGACCATCGGTACTTCACCCCGCGCATCAGGCAGGCTGACTTGATCTCTTCATTGACCAATTCCATCATTGGTCAAGATGAGCATGCAGCGCTCCGGCATATTGCTTGGTACTGTGGTGACCCAGTTGCACTTGATTCGCTGTTTGGCGTGCTGTCACCATTGAACCTGGGGACAACGTCACAGATTGATGCTGATGCTGCTGATGCTGCTGATGCTAGTGAATTTGCTGCTTATCATGATAGTGATGGTGCTGATGCTGATGCTGGTACTGCTGCTGGTGTCAGAGGCAGCGGTGGTCCTTGATGCATCTTGATGCATCTCGATGCTTCTTAATTCTTCCTGATGCTGATTGATGCATCTCAATGTTTTTTCTTTTGGCACGGGACTGAGCTGGATATGACCGTTGTTCAAACAATCCAAAGACTGCTGCAAGCAAAACTTGACTTTTGGACCATATGCTCCAGTGACTGGACTAGACACTGATTTTTGTCGAAGTCCATTGTTCACCTCAATGTAATGATGTCTTGCCAGCAAAGCCGCATCTCCATTTACCCTTTGGTAAACTAACATGACTATGGAAGATCACCATTTTTGATGGGAAAATCCACTGTAAATGGCCATGTTCAATAGCTATGTTAGTTTACCAGATGGTAGGTGATTTGCAGGACACTCGCAATTCGTGCATATGTGTGACAGCCATGCCCAGCTCATGCACTGTTTTTTTAATTCAGGTAGTCTTCTCTTGAACCTGCTCTGCTACGGAGCCCTTGTCAGATCCTATTCGCACATTTTGTCAAGAGGCGTCGCCCTGAGGGATACTGTAGCTGTCTGAGAAATTCCGATGGGAGATGATCGACCCCCAAGTTGTGGCAGCAAATAAATAGTTAACAATAATGATAGGAGACTGATAATGAACCATGTTTTGACCATTTTTTTCCCGCCGAGCATGTCCAAACAACCTCAGCCAGCCAGGCACATCGTGGGTTCAGATGCAAGTGGCTGAGAAGATGTTAGCCATGAGCTCGAAATACGTGCTGTGGCCAGGAGGGAAGCGGTGTTGATGGAAATCCAATCGTTGGTTGGTGATTCTGTAGTTATTTCATGGAGTTTTTTTTTGTGATTTGAGCATCATTTATGAGGTTAAGAATGAAAAGTATCGGTGTATATCGTGATACAACCATCCATTTGAATAGGATTTTCCATTATAAACCATCCATTTTGGGATACCTCCATTGATGGAACCCCCCATATAAATGCTGGTTGGTTGATGACCATCGGGGATTTTACTAGCCAAGAATGATGAATAGCTATGAACAAGAATATTCCAACACCACTGGTGATACTGTTATCAATGATTATGCATAACTAGCCGCACGGAATATATGAGATTATATGAGATCAATTGATCAATACTGATTATTCATTGTCTGAAACAAGATATCATTCTTTTCCCGCTATTTGGTTGATGAATAGAGGGGTCACCTCCATTAAACAACCAATATGGCAATGGCAATACGTTAAATTGATAGCTAGTATTGTATACCAAACCGCCTGCCTCTCTCCTTCTCTCTCTCTCTCTATATCCTCCCTCTCTCCCTCTCTCTCTTCCGCAAAGGATATCATTTGACCAAACAGCCCTATTTTTTTGAAGCCTTTGCCTGACTGACTTGACGGTTCTGGGGAGTGGAGTGGGTTTCTTGTAGTTGGACGGATCATAGGTTCAATGAGTCGTAGCCATGCTGTAGCCTTTGTTGAAGTGCTCACCTGATCTTGGCTTAGCACTCCTTCATTTAAGGATTCAACCCCCCAGGCAAAGGTGACCCTCCCAAAAAATACAGGTTTATTAAGGGCTTACTAGGCACCAACCACAACAAGGGCTTCCCACCCATCCTCTTGTCCTGCTGAGGCGAGCACTTATGGCTCAGGCTCCATTAATGCCACCTTCGCATCAGATATTCTGCGGCTGCAGGATCTTTGGACAGGTATCATGTGGTCGCTCCTGTCACCTCTCTCTCGCGTCTTGATCACCATCGTCTATGCCTTCACTGTGTCGCCACAGGTACGATCCTTTCGACATGGACAAGATCGGATTCCAATGATGTTCATTGATGTCCAATGAATCAACCCCGCAAAAAAAACACCTCTCGAATGTCCATGCGACATGTGTCCAGGTGGGAGTTCTGGCCCTTTCAGTCTTCCCGATCATCTTTGTGACGGTACCACAGGGCTCTTCCTCTGTTCTTGCAGCCTCCTATTCATTGGCAGCAGCTGAAACAATTGATCCTTGGCAACTTCCCTGCTGTGAGTTGAATCTTCCAACCATCTAAATCAAGGCGAAATGGGAAGCTGTTTTGTTCGGGTCAAATCCATGCATGATTGGCATATAACACGGCATCGAACATGATGAACATGCTCGCATGATTGATATGGTATGACGTTTCGCTGGCAGTGATTGTTTATGCCCCTTTGCGCAGAACGGATGAAATAGACAGGTCTATATGGTCCATCATACCGTGGAACACCTCGTGACCTGCCACTTGTGAGGACATTTTTCAGAATGGAGTCAGTTGCCAGCGGATGCTGTGGCAGTGTGACCGACAGCACTACTGGTTTCTCACATATTTGCCGCTGAACTGAATCTGGGTGTGTCTCTTCAAATAGTAGCCCCTTGAATAAGTTGATGTTTGAAAACCTCATGGACAGCCGAGGATGCCCTTGATCAAAGACCAGGAGACAAAGCACTATGAGATGCGGAAGAAGGGTGGCATAGTGCAGGGTTATGTGCAACAGCTGGTCAACATGCTCCTTGGATGTTCAACATGGATGATACAAATCATCTTTATGCTGTGAAACTATACTATGATGATCTATTTGATGCAAGATTTGGAATGATATGCTGTATTTTTGGAAATGATTCTTTGCACCAATTTGAACTGATATTGGGAAATAGTTTTTGTGCACCAGTCTCTAGAACAGTTTTTTATGTCGCCGTCTTCGCCAGACTTCAACGATTTTTGGATTTCCTCTTTGTAGAGCTTTGTAGAGCTACTCCCATCCTGCATGCCTACCACTACTGAATGTGCCAAGCCTCATCGATTCATTTCAGGTTTGTAGCTGTGCACATTGTGCTTTTAGCAGCCTGGCCAAAATTAAGAGCTGCACAATTAGATGTGTCGAGATGTGTTGTTTGCCATGTTCTTTCGAAGGACCAGTGCCAAAACGGGGCTAATGTGGGACCCGGACTTTAGGCTTCAAGTAAAAACCAAAGAAGCACGCACGGCGCACAACTATCAGTAAGACAATACTCTACCCGTACTATACTGTTCCTCACCCTTGGTTTTACTTGGCGACAGAATTTCTTCCACATGATTGGATCTTCTTGACAGTGTCCCAGCTCATTCACACAAGATCTTTGCTTACCTTCTAAGTTTCACACAACACGTGGCCGGGAGCGGAGGGCCTTGCGTTAAACCATCCTTTTCTTTCAAGCGCTGAAAGAGCCTCGCTGCTTCGCAGCATTTCCAAGCTCATGAGTTTCCAATACGCCCAAGAAATATCTGAGAACTTGCATTTGTCATCATTTCTCTTTTTAGTCTCCATTTCGATATTTTTTGGAGGGATCTTCAATGTTCGTAAGAAGTTCATAAAGTTTATATATATTATATATATATATGTATAACTACATATATATATATATATAGATATATTATAGAATTATAAAATCCCTATATTTTTCCCGAGATATCTGATGGGAAAAACTGTCAGCTCCAGGCGTGGTTGGCGGTGAAAGGAGGGATCACCGTCCCCGAATTCACGGGCTTCGTGTCGTTGCTCTCGTCTCTGGCGGCCCCAAGCATCAGCTTGGGCTCCTTCTATCGAGTGGCGGTCACCTGGTGAAATGGGGCAAAACTTAGATGACATGGCTACACAGACAGCACCAAAAAGATAGACATGTTATTTATCTCTGTTTTTTGAGGGTTATACTGTCATTTTTTTCATTTTTTGGGGTAATGTGGGCCAGATGGGATCGATTGACTCCCTGACAGAGACACAGGCCTTGCTGCCAAGCTGTTCTGTTAGTTTAGTCCAGTCTTTTCTATTTAAAACATCAACCAAATAGAGATTACTGGGGGGCTCCGTTCACAGACATGCTGTGTGACATGCCACATGCCCATGTTTGTCTTTGTTGTCGTTGTTGGTGTTGTTGCTGCGGGTGTTGCTGTTGCTGTTGTTTCCCTCGTTTCTTGTTTTTTCGGCGACATGCTTGGGACGCCATTGGGAAACAAGTTTCATGTCGTTGAGGTGAGCTGTGCGGGCTCTGTACAACGCATCGATGAGTTCCTTGACCAGGACGGAATTCATACCTTGGGATCAAAGCTTGGGGTATCTAAGTTGAGCTCATATGCAAAGCAGAATGGGATGGTTGACGAACCAAGAATTTTGACCAAATTTTGGGGTCCGTAATTAGTCTGCGATAGTCCGCTAGTTGGTACCCGGTTTGGAAATGTTTTAAACAATTTGAACATACTTAAAACCCATCATATCCAGCTGGACTTGGACTTTGAACGCATCAACATATCATCCAGTCAGTACAGGAGTCTTTACCTTTGCTGAAGACCAAAGTTGTCCTGGGTGGGTCCAATGGTGGTGAGAGCCCCGTTGCACAGCCTGACTGGGAGAGGCGGTCGTGGGGGGGAGAAAAATCGGGGGTATGGCGAACCCTAAGTGGTTGAAGTGAGATAGCCCTAGTTAGGACACTTGGATACACTTAGGGTTGATATATGGTGATTGTATCATTTATTTCCATTTATGCTTGGCGAATTTTGGCTGTTTGTATCATCCATATGTTGGTTCGTATACAAGACCTATTTGCAATCTCTTTTGCAATTGGTTGGGACTGGTTCCGGTGCAGGCAGATCTCTCCGATGCAGTTTGGGGATCTTGATGTGAGCCGAGACCTCAAGTTGGGGCGCTAGAAGCAGATAGGTTGGCAGGTAGGTTGTCATCCCTTGTTCGGTTGCCATGGCTGGAGCAAGGTCATCTCTCCTTTCGGTACCCAGAAAGAAATGAGACTCTTGGCTGCAGTGATTATGATCTTTGTGAGTCGGAAATCACTATATACATTTCTGGAAGCAAATAGTATTTGTAATCAAAGAGAAGTGACAAGACAAACCCTCAAAAAGCCGAAAAAACACGACCAGGTTTGCCATTCGAGACGTGTCCTTCAACATTCCGGCTGGGAAATTTGTGGCTCTGGTCGGAGGCAGTGGTTGCGGCCTGGGCCCCTAGAGGGATTTTGGGACAGGCAGAAGGGACCTGCTTTGAATCTAAGCCTTCGACCTGCCCTCCTCCTACTTTGCCAAGTGAGTTGTTTCTTGGTCCTTCTTGCGTCCTAGTATATACATGTATACATAGTATACCCTCGCATGCTCTCGATGCACTGGAACTAGTGGCATCCAGACTGCACTGCTCAAGATGAACCAGTGAAAAAGTGCCTAAGTATGCCTAAGTATGCCTAAGTATCCCTAAGTATGCCCAAGCATGCCTAAGTATGCCTAAGTATGCCTAAGTTGCAAAATCCCCAAATGTCCCAAGAAGTCTTTCCGCCCAAAGTACCGGTCCTGCGCTCCAATTCCCTCAAGAATCTCAGAGCCGCTCTCATCTCACCGCCTGAATACTCCCCATGACATCCCCGGAGATCCCCCGGGATTCCAGCTGAGGCAAGTCAACTCTGCTGTCTCTGCTGATGACATGGCTTTGTCCAAGTATCTTGGAGCACGGAAGATCGGTCTGGCAACCAATGTTTCTTTGGATCCCCAAGACACTTAGATCCCTGGCGAGTTTCAAAGTGGAAACGAGAGAACGGATGGTCCAGTGAAGGACATCCTAGGATGCCCGTGCGAGGACCTTCCCAACCTTCGACCGATCCATGTTGTACATGTGGATAAGGGGCTAATTTATCATATCTTACAACATGTGTATATATATATATATACATATATATATATATATGAGATGACTTGCCATACTTTACCTAGTTTTTTTAGCGTGATGCATGGTTCTCCAGGTCTCCACTGTTTGGCTTGTTGCCAGAATGGCCCTGCCGAGTTGGAGTATTGCCTAAGCCATTCAGGGAATGAGCGAACTGAGGCGATGGCACCATCAGCCTTGGAGAGGAAGTGAGCTTCAATCCGCTCCTAGGAGTGGCCCTGATAGTTGGAGAACGTGGTGCTAGTAGAAGTCGTGGTCGTAGAAGTCTGCGATTTGCTCTGCTTTTGTGACCAGGAGATTTTCACAAATCGGCACGGCGCTTACGCAAAAGCATTTCGGTTGTCTTCCAGGACGCAGGGCCATTTTTTGGGAGCTGCAGGGTCACCAGGTCGCTTCATTTTTGGAAACACCGCGGCCGCAAGTAGTTCCCTGCGAAAATGGTGGATTTTGTGACTTCTCAGGGTCCTGAGTTTTGGACCGAACCCATGGACCGATAATAATGATAACAATAGTCTAACATGTATGTGTGTATATATATATATATGCATATATATATATACATATATATGAATAAATGGTGTTAAGATATCAGGTGAAGTCAACTCTGGCTGGCCTGAGATCTGCGCAGATGGAGAGGACAAAACTCTTCTTCGGGGCACTGTCCTGGACAATATCCTGATCAGACGCTTGACAGCAGATGTCATAAATTTCTCATAGCTGACACCGGTGAATCTTGCTTCATTCATTGGATTGGTTTAAGGGAAAATCTTAACCGGAAACCATGGATTTTCCCATGAAATATAGGGGTTTCCTGTAAAATTTCCCACTAACCAATCCACTGCTTCATTTTTCAGAGGCGGAAATGTGTTGACAAAAATCGAAGGCTACTCATCTGCTCAGTTGCACATGTTTCCCCAGTTGCCACAGCATGCCACAGCATGCCACAGCCCAGTGCTGGGCCCCAAGGTGCACCGAGTGGTACCACCCGACAAGATGCTTACTGGGCTGCTGAGTTGGCAGGCTGTGCTGAGTTTATTACCAGCAGTTTGCCAAAGGCCTATGACACCTGGCTGATTGGTTAGGGGATTATAGGGGATTATACCATTGTTGATTGGTTGAGTTATTATTTGTTATTATGGTTTCTTTAAACAAATACAATTGGTGATTGGCTGTCAAATAAGAAATTAAACTACCTGGTTGAATGTAGATCATTACAATCCATCATAGGAATAGTTACGAACCAACCAGTATTATGGGTTTGTCCGAAAATTGGGGGTAACCCCCAATGGATTGTCATCATTTTCCCCATTCAAATGATTCCAAATGGCTATTTGGGGTATGTCCCGTTTTAAGACACACCTATATCTATGTATACATATATATATATATATATTTATAGATGTTTCAATAGAATATGGATGTGTCTGAAAATGGTTGATTACTTCATATTACCCCCCTAAATATACGGAATTTTGATTGGGAAAATTATGATCAATCATCAAAATCGAGCGGACCCTATTTTGAAACAACCCCCATATGTTTCGACAATAGAAACAGCTGGAGAAGTGGATTGAAATGGGCATGTCATGGCATGTTTTCAAAAAAAAATGGATGCACATTTAAGGGTTGAGACAGACTCCCCAAACGATGTAATCACAGTGGACGGACACTGGTGCACAAGATTTTCGCCCAATCAAATATGATTGTGAAAACTTGACTGGACTCTAAGCTAACCCTTCTAGCCCATGATACAAGTGATGGGTTCTTCAAAGTCAGAAGCAGGTAGAATGCACACTGCCCCAGTGTACCAGCCCTAGGACACAATGCTGGGTGGGGCTGATGGTGTGACTCTGAGTGGTGGACAGGCGAGGATGGTTTAACGCTTTCCGTGGCACTATTTGTTGCATTTGAATGCGCCAGCGGTCAATAGGTTCAAAGTTCAATTCAAGGTTTTGCCCACTATTAGTTGTTAATTTTATTACTATTGTACACTATTGTTATTATGACAATAACTATTATTATGATGATTGTTATCATTATTGTTATCCTTGTTTATTTTCAAATGATTATTATCACTATTATTATTGCTATCAGAGATTCAGCTACCCTCGTAGGCACAACGGCTGTGCATCGCGCGTGCACTTTGCCGAAAGCCAGCGCTCCTACTACTCGATGAAGCGACCTCTGCTTTGGATGCTGAAACTTTGGCATGTTTGGGAAAATATGGGTACGTTTGGGACACCATGGGTACGTTTGGGATAATATGGATTGATTTGAAAATAGGGATCAACGTCCAACGTATGGTATGTTTGATAGGGAAAATGACGATGAACCAGTGGATGGAATGGGGTACCCGATGTTCATCGATTTTCAGA
Source organism: Symbiodinium sp. clade C Y103 (assembly GCA_003297045.1). Taxonomy (NCBI): domain Eukaryota; class Dinophyceae; order Suessiales; family Symbiodiniaceae; genus Cladocopium; species Cladocopium sp. clade C. The sequence goes on from BGPT01000400.1 coordinate 254,796, forward strand.
CAAACCCATATGTTTTGAATGGTGACTTGTGGCAAAACAAGGCCAAAGGCCACGTTGATGTCATTTGATGCAAAGCAGACTCTCGCAAAGCCAGGCAACTGAGCGACATGTCTTGCAGACCATCTCCAGCCTACGGAGTAACCATCCAGAGGCTGGCGGCCAATGCAGTCACTGGGGAGCTTAGTATCCAGTGTTTTTCCTGTTTTAATTTGACTCCTATCTTCCTCAAGTACATTCATTTGTAGAACTTTGTTGGACACATGAACTTCTTGCGGCTCACAGAAGTGGTGACAAATGCCATGGACCCTTCGCCTTCCCTTGGTCGAATCTGGTTTGACACCGTTGAAAGCCTCACAGTAGTGCCAAGTGGCAGGATCAACAAATGCACGCAATAGCCAAGTCGCCGTCAGGAATTCGGCAAGCTTACCATCATCTCGGTAACGCATCATCTTCACACTCTGGAGTACTGCGACATGGTGGTCCACCTAAAAAGCGGCGGTTGCATTGACCGCATAGAGCGCCTTTGAAGCATCTAGTGCTTTCTGAATCTTAGGAGCAAGATGAATCAATGACTCTCGATTAGTCCATGGCTCTCTTCAATGATTTCCGGGAAATTTGAGCAGTGAGACAAATGTGTGCACAGTGAAGCTTCGAGGGACTGCACCAAGTCCGGATGAGGAAGATGATATTTCGTCCGCTGTTTCAGACATGATGAGAAAACCACCTTGGTGCCATTCAGCAGACTTCCATGCGATGAATGAGTCAAACCATGTCAAACCAAGGAATGGTAAAAAGTAGTAAGACCTTCATTCTTTACAGTGGCGCGGGCCATGTTTTTCAAGAGCTGTGCCAGAGATTGGGCAAAATCTAATATTTGAGCAGGGAACCGCCGACTTCTGTGGTTTGGACATTGCACAGTGCTCTGGACAGCTTCATGAATTGGCAAAGGAGGGGCAATCCCTTTCAACGATAGTTTCTTTTTCACAGTTTTGGGAGCCAAGTAGATCCATATATTTTCCTGTTCGTTTCGTGCAAATTCGCCAATGAAGCCCTCCTTTGCCATTCCATTTCTCGTCACTCAGCTCGCACCAAGTGCGGGTTGACATCAAATTGTCGCAAGCCTCATCCACAGGGATTTTGGTCGGAAATCTCAACCTTTCATACCACCAAGAACTCATGAGGCTTTTCTAATGCGGTCATGTGGCACAATGCTTTTGGATCTTTTGGCAAGTCATGGTATCACTATTCTTCACATGAGAACAGGCCAAAGGACTTTGACGTGTTTCAGTGTGTTTCCACGTATTTCCACTTTGCTTTTGTTTCCAATGCAGGGCCACTTTTGTCAAAGATAACTGAGGGATGATTCTTGGGACAAATGGTGTGGCTGGACACTCCAGCCACGTAAGGTCAGCCATCAGAATGCCCCACTGCCCCACTGGGCGGCCAAATGGCGGCCAAAACCTGCGTTAGCCTATGCACAGTCAAAAAAACACACATCTTTCAGTGCAGGGATCCAGGAGCTGAGGAACGGAATAGCACTGATAGATACTTATAGAATCTTATAGAAATCCGTTGATTTCATGTTCGACGACGTTGCCGAGCTGCTTTCAAGATGTTGGAGTCAATGAGCGCAGACAGCCTGCACAAAATCTATGGTGCACATCGCAGGACAATGCCAATTTCTCACCCCAAACCTGGGTGGTTTCAAAGTATGCCACACACATTCTGGATGTTGCCTCCAAGCAAGTTCTGATAGCATCTCCAAATCCCCTCGATGCAGATTTGGTGCGCCACCCGGGCTTTCGCAGAGGTTGGTTGGGGCGTTGCAGCTTTCGGCGATCTCTACAAGTCCGTCGTCAAGGCATAATTAGGAGATGATTTCCTCAGATGAACGCCTGGATGCATGGAATTCTCATGACTTGGCTGCCTTGGCTTCCAAGTCATGATTTGACCACCTTCCAACCAGAAAAAATTGCAGATCTAGCAACATTATGCAACATTTATATAGCCATATTTAGCCAACAGAGTTGCCAATTCGCCAGCTGTTTACAATCAAATGACACGCTCACTGCGCAGGCAAAGGAAGGAAAAGATGCCATTGTGACTGGTGGCCCATATGCTTTGCTCCGTTGCGACCTTATGATTTGCGATGAAACAGACCCGCGCATTTGGGTTTGTCTGAAAATGGGGGCTAACCCCCAGTAGTTCTGGTTGTTTTAATTGTGATAATGATGACAAATAATGATAAACACGTCGGTGGCATGGAGTGCCCGATTTTCACACAAACCCATTTGGCTATGAATCTATGAATCTGGGAATACATTGTGACTGACTATCCTCATATCAAGCTGCCCTCAGGTCATCCGAACTACACCGGTGACTGGCAAAATTAAGCAGAAAATAGGGACCGTTTGGCAAGAGCATCCAGCATATCCAGCTTTGAATTCTAAGTCGACGCATCACATACTGCTTACGCTATTCGGCTATATGTCATTCAAGTTGATAAGACGTAATGACTCCGAAGCTGTTGAGAAAAGCTGAGTCGACCTTGGCCGAAACAGACACGTCACACGTCAAGGCGAGCAGCTGCTGTGGAGCGCCAACTTTGTCGCTGGACTTTTGGCGGCCGCAACTCTGCATCCGGTGGCGCGCTCCCGGCATACCAAGCATTTGCTTCAGGGACTTCATGGATTCCATGTACTTCAAAGTCCCAAGGCCTCAAAGATCCAGTCAACGTTGCAGAACCCTCCATTTGTTGGTTCGAACAAGTGCGAAGGGTAAAAAGGGAAACCAATAGGAACCACAGAGGATTGCCTCAGCTTATTATACTTGACACGCATTTGGAGATGCCATGTACTTGTATGCCATATGGCCAGTCATGAAATTTGTGAAGCAGTTGCACCTGTATCGGGCGGCTTGCATGATGCTATTGCTGCGGCACCAAGTTATGCTCCGCCATCGCAGGCTATCTTGCTCACATGGCTACCGCTTTCCGCGCTGGGTTTGCTCGGTATCATCTTCGTGCTTCTTGGCTGCTCTTGGCTGCACCACAGCCACTGGCTAGCTATTGCTAGCTATGGTTAGGCTGTTCGCCAAGGCTCATGCAAGCGACTGCTGGTCAGGAGCACAGATACAAGAGCTGTTGCGGATTGATGATCACTCATGTTGAGAATTGTTGAGATATTCCAAGAACCTGCAGCTGGCTTGTCATATAGCCATATACTGTAGCTATTCTTTCTCTCGTGTTCTGTCACATTGCTCAGGCCTCGAAAAGCGCCAGCGGGAGAAATATGGCGAGGAGGAGAAGTACCGAAGTGCCTTGAAAGGAAACGTCCCATTCCCGAGTCATGCGAAACCAGGGCACTGCAAATCAGTGCAAATCCCCAACACACACAAATTTTGTCAGGACATCCTACCTGAAATAACAAAGTCCTTCAGTATTTGGACGTTTTCTGTTTCTATGGAAGCTGGCGTGGAAGGGCTGGCCATGGCATTCCAAGAGTTCATGATGTGGTATGCGGTCCGGGTTTGCAAAATCTTAGGTTGGTTTAGGAAGACGTGGCCTGGTCTGGCTTTACGCTCCTTGGTGCAAGGTGTGTCTCAACCAACAAGCAGAAACACTCAAATGCAAAACACACACGCACACATTCAATTTCAATCTATACTCAACGGTAGAAGATTGCAAGCGGCTCCTGGTTGACTTTGAGGTTCTCCAAGAGTGACATAGCAGCAATGAGACGTTGCTTTGACTTGTACTGGTGATCAATTTCACTCTCTTCGCAGTTGTGAATCTTCAGCAATGCAAGCTTTCGGTGCAACCCCTTAAGGTCACACCTGAGTCCAGCATTTGAAAACGGATTCACTTTCACTGGCGCAGTTTGATTATTTTGAATTTTCTGGCGCAGTGAAATACCCTGCGCTGGATGTTCCCCACGCTGCGGGATGCTTTGAAAAAGCGGATTTTCTCTTTGCGCGTGGAAATTGCCTTGTCCTGTTTCATATCATCCCAGTGTTGCTTCGTGAGACCCTACTCGTACCGTATAGAAGAGTTTCTTGGTGCTTTGTTGCCGATATAGACATGGTCAAAAGATATCGCAAGCGTTTACCATCATTTACCACGTCAATTTTCGACTGAATTGTTCTCAGAAGGTTGGCAGCACGCAGGTGCTTTGAGGTGGAGCTGACGAAACGCTCATTCCTTGGCTTACGCTCGGGGCCTCGGAGAAACTGCGGCTGCCACGACGCGCCCTGGCGACGTTGTGAGGCAATGTGAAGAAAGAGGTCCTTCAGGTGCAGAGATGGACACGGGCTGCCCTGGATGAACATGGCCCATTCGATGATTTGCGATGATTTGCCAGTAGAAAATGATTATTTTCAATAGCGAGCTGATATACATTATTACTCGTACCTGATATTACCAGATTGTAATCAGCGTTTGCGCATTGGGTGGTGATGGTGGATGTGGCGAGTCTTGCGAGTCTTGGTCAGGCGGACACTGACGATAGTCTCTTCCGTTGGGTGGATGCACTGGTGCAGGTCGGGCAGCTGTGTGTTGAAACATTGCTGACACTTTTGGAGGCGTGATTTGTCACACAGAGCATCTATAGTGTATGACATAATGATATATATTAATATCGATGTGAAGGAATCGTTGCAGAGACTCATTGCTGAAAAAAAAGCACATCGACAATGCGTGGTTCTGTTGAAGTTATTGGCTGAACCCTTAAAGCTCGGCATCAAGCTGCCAAGAATGTGCAATCACAGCAACATGCTGACAGACGGTAAGGTGAGACATTGATTTCATGGCTAAAAGCATCTTTCAAAAATGCAGTATGTAGAGATGAAATATGTGAAGGATAACACAAGGTATGAAAGAGTATCGTCTCCATGATTGATCCAGAGGCAAGGCATTTTCGGCATGTTCAACACAGCATGCTAGTCGTTAGCAAACATAATGAGACATAATGAGACTATGTCTACGTTCCAGTGAAGCCAGATGTCTAATTCCAGTCAGTTGAGCCATTACTACACTTGAACTATGACAGAATCTCCAAGCCCTACGAGGCTCGCAAATCGCTCCGCTTTTCGACGATCAATTTCAAACTATTAGACAGAAAGGTGAATGTTGCAGTCTTTGATGTGTAGTCACAATGTCTTCCCCCTATATGAAACCTTGAATTCCTGGTTTTTGTAGTGATCAGGCTAGAACAAAACATCTTTCACCTTCAGCACCCTTTGGTGATCCTTTGGTAGCCAGGATGTTGGAGGGACCAATCATTAAAAGAAAAGGCCGTCGGCATGCAGCAGGCGCTCCAAGTCAAAGAAGTACTTGCTGGTGCAAGGCTTTCTGTGCGTGCTGTGTACAGAGACTTGCCCTTGAAATAGATGGGGATGGGTCAAGTCAACCGTGAAATTACTATATGACTGGGAGAAGAACATCCATAAACCAGCAACGACTTAGGGTGCCGTTCGGGTACCAGGGTTTTGAAACAAGGCGCAAGTCATTCTGCAAGAAGTCTTCAAGTAGGCGCATTGATCGCTCACTGGATGGCACCCAGAACCAATCTGAGTGCTGATGGCAAGTCTTCAAGGAACTTCAGGGTTGTATGGATCCACAATTGTCATCCCAGAGTTGTGAAGGATTGGTTTACAGCTACAGGTATCGTATTTGCCACATCTTGCACGATACCTTGATTTAAGGTGGTGGGCGCTTTCTACCCAACGCTGTTGGACTGGTCCAAGACCGCTTTGGAAACCGAAGTCTCTTTACACGGGAGCAAGGATGGCGTGACAGGGCTAGCGGCTAGAACTATGCTACCTGTTGATTGATGTTTATTCTGGATTATTAAAACTCATCATGGGGATATGCATAATTATATATATATATACATACTGGTTAGCGTCCCTCAAATTGCTGCATTGTACTCACTAGCGCTGATACTGATAGTCAAGGAGATGACCCATTGTGATTCTGAGTTTGCAGAACAGAAGTCAACACTTAACATGCCTCTGACCCCTAGCATAGGGTGAGTGCCTGATGCAAATCTTGGTGGACTGCGTATGTGCCATGGTCAAGAGTTGGATGTCCGGGGCAGTGTCATTATGGACCTTCGAGTTCATGCGAGAGTCGAGTCAAGAGTTGGATTGTATACTGTATACTCTGTATACCCATGATGGGGGATGGCCTTTAGAATAAATCCCGCCCGATTCAGGAACCAAATCTGGATGCTTCAGAAACCAAAGTCTAGTCGCTTCAGAAACCAAAGTGTAGCCATTCAGAAACCAACACTCTCCATTTCAGAAACCCAAATTGGCCCACGTGGCTCGAATGATTTCATGCAAGCATGGCATGTTATTCCATAAGGGGTTAAAGCCCCCACTGTCAGGGAACACAATAGCATAACCACTGTAAATGCTATCCATAACCCATTAACCCCATGTAACTTGACCATGGTACATATGATACCCCCTTTGCACGCCCTCCATACACTGTAGCGCCTCTAAAGTGGGAGTGGTTCACTGTTTTGCTTCATCAGTGTGGCAGGAGACGCGTGCCTATCCCTTTAGCGCTGCTTCAGTGGTGTTGGTGAACGATGCCCTGCAGCTCACGTTGGCACTTCTGGCTGTCTCACTGAAGTTGGGCCTGTCGTCGATGTTCAAAGATGGGAGCCTGGTCACTTGGAGCTGGGAAGCTGAGGGAATGCTAGGGATTGGTCCGGGATTGGACATAGCTGAAACTCCTTGTTAGTAGTTCAGATAATGATGATAATGGCATATATATGAATATATATATATATATATACACATATACACATATACACATATACATATATACATACATATGTATATATATATATATTTATATATATATATATATTTACTCTGGGCATTCATTGCGTTCTGCTACTCAGAACATGAAATATGTGCTGCGAAGATGCGGCGTCCCAACTCTTGTTTGCACTCGGCTGACCCTACCACAACCAGTGAACTGCCATAAGCAAACATCAACAAACGTTTTTTAGAAAATCACAAAGCCCTGATGCTCTCATTGCGGCCAGTCATGACATGTCTTGGGCGAGGTTCTGAAGATGCTGCCTTTGGGCTTGATCTACGCTGTAGGAGAGCTTCTAACCCTTCGCTCCGTACAAAAGGCAGACTGGTGTAATGCTGTCAATTTCAGTGCAAGATATAGAATTCAAAACAGAGGGTGGATGCGATACATTGCCATGATGTTAGCATACATTACTATACTATACGTATACCATAATGCCATATATACAATATATCGTTACTACCCTGAAATCGCCATGTTTGCAGTTGCTTGTTGGCAGGACAGCCACTGGGATGCCATTTCAAGGGGTTCGTTACGCATGTCACGCCTGACAGGGCTCTGGGCCTGTCTACGTGGTCATCGCCAACATGAAGCTAGTTGCTTGGCTTGGCATTGGCTAGAAAATTCCAAGCAATTGGATCCAGTGCACAAAGAGATCTTGTAAACTGGTCAATGGTCTCCGTTCGCCCTACGTTTTTGATTGGATCAACCTTGCTGTTTGTGGCCTTTAGAGGCTTTGCTAATCTGATGAACATTGCTGAAATCTGGTAATCTGACCGGTGGATCAACCTTCAGGTTGTCGCTGCTGTAATGTCTCGGATCTTCTTTGGGCAGTCTCGTTCTTTGCCATGGCTTCACTGGATGGACTGGCCCGCCGCGATAAAAATCGCTGTGGCATGACACGTCCAGTGCTTGTGGCTTTTCTCCTTGTTTTTTGAGGAAGACTCCAGGAAGACTCTATATATGTGCATGGTCAAAAGATGAATCACATTATACGTACAGGATTATACACATGTATGATTATGCACATGTACAAGTATATATGGATGATTATATGTATATACATCAATCCATTTATAGGGACTTATATCAAATCATTTTGAGTCCACCAAAATGGCTGCAGTGACTGGAGCGAAGCACGAGCACGCTCGTGAGGAGCTGATTTTCATCAGCCTCCTTGCAGCCTTGTACACCGTGGCCGAGGTGCTCTTGGTTCAGCAGCGAATGCGGTAAATGTCATTTTCAATGGACGTGAACCAGAAACAATGGGAGATATATTTGTATATAAGGGGAATATAATGCAGGTACAATCATTTAATGCGATGTACCCTCTGCGAATTGAACATAGCGAACTGGACAATCACCATTTTTAAGTTCGGTCAATTATCATTTCTCATCTATAAATGGGCCATTTTTCATAGCTATGTTGAATAACCAGCGGGCAATCGAGGTTCGTTGCTCTCAGATGCGTTTCTCCTGAGACCCTTCAACCCAATCTCAACGCCTGAAAGATTGAAAGTCCTCAGCCACCTGTAGCTGAGGAAGCTGCAAACCGCTCAGTTTTATACAGTTCGATAGAGTTCAAATCATAATTATATGCTCATGATGAATAGAATGTATCATGACCTATACTGACCTAATACATCCTAATTGATATAATAACCCCCGTTGGGTGCTCCAGTCTTAAATCATGGGACTTGAGCCTGACCTATTTTTGAAAATAGTCTGGTAAGGGTTGTTTATGGAGGGTTGGATCCACTATAGGTCATAGCCCATAGGACCACTATGGGATCTTGGATTGGATCCCCGTTGATTTTAGTTTTGAGAGTCCTTGGTAGGACCTTGGGGCCCTGTTGATTTTGGTTTTGACAGTCCTTGATTTTAGATTGGGAATTTGCTGATTTTTTAAGCGATAAAAGGGGGTGGTTTCTTAATTTCAGTCCTGCACTTGTGGTTTCCCAGGTTGCGGTCCTTTAATTTAATTCTATTTTTCAGGGGTCCAACCCCACCCCCTGGCACCACCAGGGGCTTACAATGGCAACATACTTATACTAAGATGATGTTCGATTCTTTCATGTCTGAATGATATTGATATCATCATATCTATTTATTTACTCGATATCTATACACATGCATGCATGCATGCATGTATGGATGTATGTATGGATGCATGCATGCATGCATGCATGTATGTTATGTTATGTTATGTTATGTTATCTTATCTTATCTTATGTTATGTTATGTAATGTAATGTAATGTAATGTAATGCAATGTAATGTAATGTAATGTAATGTAATGTAATGTATGGATGCATGCATACATACATATAGATACATATAATATACGTGATTTCTTTAGTTTTTGTGCGTCATGGTTCCAGGCTGGCAACATGGGCTCCTCTTGGCGCTGGGAAGGTGCTTGGGCGGCCTTGGCCAAGAGCTCCTTAGTCGCCTTCAGCTCCGCGCCCTGGATGCAGTGTGGATCTGGAGCTGGAAACGTCGATTTTTTGGGGTTGGAAACCACCTAAATTTGGGGAAAAGTTATGGAAAACCCCCGGAAAAACCCACCGGAAAACCATGGAACACCGCAACATGTTGTGGTAAATCCTGATTTTTTTTGGGTGAACACCCAAATTTGGTGGTTCATCGTCAGTACCGTATTGTTTAGTGGTCATTTGTTTTGATTCAAACGTATCTTTAAGAGAAACAACAATAATTTGATACATATTGGGAACATCTTAGGCAACAGGCAAACAACACTTCGAATAGTTGGAAAAATATACTGGAATAGGACAAACAACACTTAGCAGATCTCGCAAGATAGTCTCCTGGAAACCTGGGTTTTGACTGGTTTGCTATTGATTGGTTGCCATGTCGCGCTGAGGTATTCTGTGAGCATACTTACAAGAGCAACTCCTTCTTGGTGGTCTTGTCTTTGCAGGTTCTGGGCAAGATTAAAAATGTGCAATGACGTGTGCACAATGCGGGCACAAGTTTGAATTGGCATGAATTGGAAATGTTTTCTACCCAGCTGTCAAATTGTAGCGCCGTTTTGAGGCTTTTTGGGGCCTTGCAACCATGCTCTTCTTGCTTCTGGGTGCATGCTTGTCTACCCCGGGGTCCGGCTTCTTGGGTGGGGTCTCCCTAGAACTTCGTGACGAAGAAGGGCATTGGGTGTTCTTCTCAGGACCACTGGGACCGATTCAATCAGATTCCACAGATTTTCGAAGCGGGTCAACGTTGAAAAGGCACAAAGTGCACGAAAGAGCAAGGGAGGCGCATTGAAGGGTATAGATCCGAGTAGAACTGCAACCGATTTCTTTCATGCTACAACATCATTAGAATCATGAGACCATGCAATACAAGGGCACAAGGCTGAACCAATATTGTATGACGTCTATGATATCGGTGAGATATCTTGAGACAACTGGAGCAACCCCAGGAGGTCCTTCGCATCCACTTTGTGATTCCTCAGAGCATTTGAATTGTCTGGGTCATTTGACCGGAGCAGCATCCTGCGTTTGCATCACAGAGCGAGGCATTGTGGTGGGAGAATCCTTGTATCACCTTGCAGGATGTTGAACCCCACAGTAGTGGCAGCCGGCCCTGGTAGAACATCGATCCTACTTTCCAAATGAACATTTGTAAGAGCATCCAGAAAAGTCCATCAGAAAATCAATCACAGATTATAAAACCGTCAAACATTCATCACAAGTCTATATAGTCTATCGAAACGATTCCAAACAGGTCAAAAAAACAATCAACAACCACTCACAGTTCATTTTGAATCCATCAAACATCCATGGAAACTCCACCAAACATCCATCCATGAAAACATCAAACATCCCAATCATGAAAACATCATTTGTTGGAGAATAAACAGGTCAAACCATCTTAAACCAAGTTGAACCATGTTAAACCCATCAACCACTCATGAAAATCCTTGCTTAAACCCATCATCAAACCCACCAGCCATTCAGCCTGGGATTCGCATCATAGATCAAGTAAGCCATCAACCAATCATTGGTCCTTGCGGGACCAGCTCATGTTTAAACTCAGCCAAAAAGGCTGGGATTCCTACACGTTCCTGGCGGTCTTTGCCGATTTGAGCAACGCGGTGAGTTCTGCCCTCGTCTTTCGCCGCCTCAGCGCGGTGGCCAAATATGTGTGCCGCGCCTCCTCAGCGGTGCCTGGTCGTGGGGAGTTTTGCCCGAAGAAAAGGGAGGGTTTCAATGGAAAAATCATGGGAAAATATGATAAAATCATAGGAAAATCATAGGAAAATCATAGGAAAATCATAGGAAAATCATAGGACAATCAAGGGAACATATGAAAAAATAGATGTTAAATGGATGTTCATAGCTGGGAAAATAATCCATACATGGACATAAATGGGTGAGTTTCCCATGAATGGTTTATTAAATGATGTGCCGTGTAAGATGGCAATTGTGTGAGAACCATGAATTCAAAATTGTTCCAATTCAACTATAACTGGGGGATTTTGAATTGCCGTCTGTGAGTACCAGAGGGTACTTGATTTTATTGGATAGTATATCATACATTCTTATACATGTTTATTGCAAATAAACACATATCAAAAAATATGGATGGCTTCTTGCCCCAAGGGGTCCTTCCAAACCAATGTGTGTCTTTTTCAGGATTTCATTTGATGCTCAGGTACCGATGTACATTTTCTACTGCGCCGTAGGAAGAGCTCTGTGGGATGTCAAGATCTTTGGCATAGTTCTGTTGCTTGGAAGAAGAAAATACCAGAATTCATGGGGATGCAACCAACTTCCCCAGCTTGGTGACCCCCCAAAACTATAGATGATTAGCCTCTGGTTATTTAACATAGCCAGGGAATATCCCCTATAAATGGAGCTCTTAATGGGAAAATCATCCCAAATTCGCCATTTTCCGTGGCTATGTTGAATAACCATAGGGTAACATTTACCCTTATTATTGGGCAGTCATCTTTTTTGGCTGGTTCCCCATGAATTGGATGAAAGGAGTATCTTGAACCCCCCCGGAATTGGAGGGTAGCTGAGTTTCACAGGGGAACTGTCCACTGTTCCAAGACCGTCATGGAGTGTTTGTCTCTGAAACTGGGTGGCTTACCGAGAAGTGCCCATCTTTACATAGAAAATGATGATCAAAGAGTGGATTTAGGGGTACATACTGAGACCAAATTTCTCCTATTTCACAGAAACCCAAATCACCACATGCTACGAGCTCTGGGGGATGAAGGTTCCCAAATCAAAGCATCTTTGACACTGGCAGATCATGGCGTCACAATCCATTTGAGAAGCATGCAGCCGAATTTGCTTGGGGCTGGACGCCTTTGTCAATTGCTTGTCAAGATTTGGATGATTCAGGTAGGGTGATTCAACACAGCTTGCCACAGGGACAATATGTTTTTCCATTCAGGTGTAGTGTCCAACTGGGTGTGTTTGAAAATTGAAAATGGGATATAGCTATGCAATCCCCCAGATCAAAATCTTAATTTGGGAACATTATGATTAGCCAGTGGTTGGTTTGAGCTTTCCTCCATTTTTTCAGACAAACTCAACTGTTTTTTGGTACCACTGGACCTAAAGCAGCTTCCGGCGCAATTTCAGGCTTCTCTGTGCTCAGATCAGCGTGTACACGGTGCAAAGGCACAGGGCAGAAGCAGAAGCAGAAGCAGCAGAGGAAGCTGCATGGGCCAAGGAGTACGCAATGAAGAATCAGCTCCCTGGCAATCAGAGCTGTTCAAAGTTGCTCAAACAAGAACTTTGTTTCAAGAAACCAGCTTGAAACCAATGATGATGGTTCGTGAATGTTCGTGATAGTTCACTGCACTAAATTGCAATGACATGGTGACATAGTGGACACTGAGGAATGGCCAGCTCAAAGTTGCCTGAACCGGCTGTCAAAGGCTGGTGCTGAGACCTGGTTTTGAGGCGCAGAGCCGTTCTGGGCCTGTCTGGAAGCAAAAGATTGCTTGGATTTCTTCGGGCATTTGGGCCCGGCCTAGCTCAGAATTGAGGCCCTGCCAAGTGGTTTCTCTCCAGATATGTTTTGTGCGTTGCTGGCAGTTGCTGGGGGATATGGCGGGTGCCTCATTTTGGAGACCTACCCAATATATCCCTTTGATCCTATCTGTATAGAAGCCCAAAGTGACTGAACGTTGGAACAGGACATGATGTCAACTGGGCATGGACCCGCCAAGAGGTGGAGTCCACTTGTCGATTGTGATGGAAATGGCTAAAGCCTCCGTGCGCAGTGTGAGGTCACACCCAAATGATGAGATGATGATGGATACGTCGACGTAGATTTTGAATGCATCGTAGATTAGATCGCTAGATAGCTAGATAGATGGCTAGGAAGCTAGATAGCTCGATTGATAGACAAGTGTGTATTCAAGGGTTTTGAAGATTCATGAACCATCCAAAATCTGGAACACAGCAGAGAAGAGATTTTCGGTCCCGAGGCTGGCGCTGAGAATCGCGGAATCGTTTTGCCGGGGACTTCAGAGCTAACCAGGAATTGTGCGTTCATTTTCATACAGATATCAACATGATATGTATTGTGTATTCCATAGTTATACTTAGATCATCTATGTGCTGTTTTAATACATATAATATCATATAATATGTGTATATATAATATATATATATATAATTATACATATGTATGTATGTATATCATATGATGTATAGACAATAGAACTGGCTTAAAGAGCCGGCGGGCTGTGACAACTGAGGTCCAAGCGGCCGCCGCCGCCTCCACCGCCATGCCGAGAGGTGAGATCCCGAAACTGATGGAAGTGGGGGGAAGAATTGGACATGAAAACTCCAAAAAATATATATACATACATGAACATATATGTCTACATACACATATACATGTATGGCAGCTTACACAAGCCCAGGCACAAGACGCTCACTCTGTCAAGCGGCCGATACAAGAGCCAGAAGAGCCCCAGCGGCCTCGAGAACCTGATGTGCAGGTGGGCAGTGGGCATGGTTTTGTTTCGGAAACGCGGGAAAAGACGTGCATATATTTAAAGATGTTTTTAAAGATGCAGAGTAACTTTGCATCGATTTTTCTGGACCTCTATTTATTCAATGTAGAGCGTTCTGATCAACCCACATGCCCTCCCCTCTCCGAAGTAGATTTGAAGTCCAGGGTCATGGTGCAGACTGCAGGCTTCCACCGATGGAGTCCAAGGCCCACAGCCTCCAGAGCCTCCACGGCCTCCAGAGCCTTCACAGCCTCCAGGGCCAGCGGGCCCAGATCGAGATCCAGGCGATGCCAAGTATCCAACGAGGTCCACCAGGCCGGTTCCGAACTGCAATCCATCATGATTTTCACATATTTACACCCCTGTATCTACTGGAGCAGTGAGTCTTTTTGTGAGTCAGGGGTAAGGAAATATAAAGAACTGACACTTTTTGAGAAAGACATGTTAGATTTGTTTGGCAAAGGCTTGTCACTGCTGTCCTCTTCAATTTCGATAGCATGTCTTGAAAAGATTGACCCTTGCAAGAAGTTTCGATGATCACCAGGACACAATCATTGACAACGGAGGATGTCTTCGAATAGTAGTGATGTCCTCAAAAAGGTCTGCTCGCGGAGCGATTTTTTGTTGCTTAAGATGCTCGAGCGTGTTGTGCTGTTAGAAGGCAAGGCTCAGAGAAACTCCTTGAACAATTGCCATGCACTGAACCAGAGGGCAGAAGGCAAAGCAGCTACCAGGCATACATTATGAACAATAGTTCTGCTGAGCATTTGACCATGTTCAGAGCATTTCCTGCTTGGACTCGCCGGCGCATTGGCTCGGAGTACTCGTGTACGGTCTTGGCTGACAGTACAGCATTCAAACATATTCAAACCTAGCCTGATTCAAACAAGCAAATCATGGGGAACTCCAAACCTCCAAGCACATGACCTGTTCCCCTGAACGAATCTCCAAATCTTTCCAAATCCCTCTTCACGGAAGTTGTAAAGGTTTACCCCGAGACATTTGTGGAGAAGTAGGACCGAGGCCAACATGTTTTTGAGTTGTTGCCCACTCTGAAGCACTGGATATGGCTTGCCTTAGAAATTGATGTGGACTTAGTCTTTGCACTGGCTGAGTTGCAGCCATGCATCATCACAGGTCCTCGACAAAGGCTGGAACATGTTCGTGTCCACAGTCCACTGCCTTCAAGAGGTGATTTGTTGTGAATCAGAGTATAACCCAAAAAGCCTTTCGGAGAACCATTGAACAGAATTCCAACACGCAAATAGAGGGGTTGGTTGACTACTGAATGAGGGCATGCCTCCACCTGGCACAGTGATAACATGTTTTCACAGTAAGATGGTTTGATATATGGGGGTTTCCATAAATGGGGATACCCCAAAACAAATGGGTTATAATGGAAAATCCTATCAAAATGAATGATTTAGGAGTACCCCCATTTTAGGAAACCCCCATATATACCGAAACCCTAGTGTCTGTACACGCCTGGAAGTTTCAGGAGAAGCAACCCTCGAAGAGGAATGCATCGAAGGTGGGCTCCAATATGCATCTCTGGTATCCATGCTTTTCCTTGGCATTGTATTCGAGTGTCAACCCTGGAAAAGCATGGAAAAGCTCCCTTCGCCGCTTCATTGTTTTTAATTGGGTGGGAGGATAATATTCACGGCAATTTTGGCACTTTGGTGACGGCCGAAACCATGCAGGGCCGTGTCGAAACTACGCGAAGCTCGGTGAAGAAGCTCAACACTGCTGCCCTCAGCAAGCAGGATGCGACATGGATGTGCAGTGCTCGAGATAACAATGGGTGGATTGTTTTAGGGATTTAGGGATTATGTTTAGATAGGGATTGTGAATTCTCATGAAATAATTAGGTAGGGATTATTATCGGATGATTTGTTGAATATAGACTAATTAACCGACAAACCCATGAGATGATACCAATACAACTGGCATTGTTCATGTGGACATACAGTTGGTGCAGCTTAAACGATCCTGTCATTTGATGTGGAAACTGGTGACAGGACCGTTTAAACACCCTGAAGCAGTTGAGGGAAGCCAAAAAGGAGGTGCAGATTGTGCTGGGGTTGCAAGTTGACGGTGTGATTGTATGGAGATCAAAGATGTTTCAGTGTTGATGTTTTTTTATTTTTTTGTTTAGCCCTTCTCAGTTGATGCAGCTGTGCCAGGAAATTCTTCATAAGAAGCGCTTCGGTGCCGACTTCGATGATCGGCCTTTGCCTCCCAAGGTGAAGCCCTGTGAACCAATGTACTGCTTGAGATGTCGAGGTGGTTGAGTGGTGGTCATTGTGGCCCTGCCAGGTGGTTTGCTTAGTGGGCTTCCATACTCAAGCAGATCCACTCTCTTTGAAGAGGCCGGTGGCGCCAGTTGACAATTTGCTTGATGTTCTTGGATTCTGCTAGTTGTTGGATATGTTTGTGCCTCTTTGGTGGTTGCCATGTGCTATCAAGTGCGGATTCTGCGGTGCTATGGTCCAATTCCATTGCAAGGAAGATCCTCTCGCTTTGTGGTTATTCCTCTGACGAGCTGGCCAGACTGTTGGGAGACCTAGGGACAAAGATTCAGATGTGAAACCAGATGCATTTTCTGCAAGAAGTCATGGAGTCAAAGAGTCAAGATCGAACTCCAAGATGTTTGATGATTTGGTCTTTGGATGTCTTTAGGGCACTTTAGGGCTTCCAATTCCTTCATTTTTTTTTCAATGCCGAAACTTACCATTTTTACTCCAAGGCCACCCCATCGACCAGCTGTTGCAGCTCTACCAAACTGGGCGCAGGCATGCACTGGATCGCTAGGGGGGTCCGATCGGGCAGTTGGGAATGTTGCGAGGTGCTTGGTTTCAAGCAGCTTTTGAATCTTTTGAGTGATTTACATAAATGATGTGGCTCCCCTTGCTTTTGGAGGTTACACGGGCTAGTCATGTTTGGACTCGCAGATTCGTAGGTTATATATGGTTATATGATATGAATACATATTATATATATACATATATATTATATATATATACATAGATACACACATATATATATATATGCATATATATATATATATACATGTGTATATGTGTATACATAATATATAGATGCTGGAATTATATGTACAGTACATGCCCTTGTCATTATGCTGAGAAACGAGCACAAATCGGCCTAGGGTCCTGGCATGGGGAAGCCTCGAGCTGGATGCTTGGACTGGCAGCTGTCTGTAGTTTGGACTCCATTGGGATATCGATGGTCAGGGATTCCCAGACAAATGGCACACGCTGTACTGCTCTTTATCTGTTTGAGTTTGACCTGCAAGTCATTGAAAAGGAAGCCAACTTGATTGTAAACCTGTTCCTCTCTATGGATCTGCTAACCATGGTTTGCCACGTCTAGTCCTCGTGGGACGATTTTGACTCATTCCCAAAGAGAAACTTTGGAAGCCTGTCTGGAGCAAACATCTCCGCATGTGTTCTTCATCGTGATTTCATGCGATTTAGTTCCTTCATTAAGGATTCGAAACCAAGGTGCTGAAGAAAGCACAGACTTGGCGACCGCTTTTCTATCCAACTTCCCCACTGCCAGAGTGATACAGGGTAATGAATGGTAATTGAATTTACTTGAATATGTCACAAATCACAAATCTACAAAGAACTTGTCCATGGTCCGAGCTGGCTGTCCGGCTGTCCAACTTCTCTTGGCAGGTTCTGTTGATCGATCCTCCAAGGACAGTTTTCGGCGCCAGTGGCTCAGGAAACGATCCGAGACACGACTCTTAAATGGTCTGAAAGTATCTTATAGTATCTTGAAGTGCTTCATACTGAAATCATGCTTTTTCCCCAGAGCAGCGGAACGAATTCTGGAATGGGAAGATCAAATGAACTCAAACTATATCTCATATAAAGACTTGAGGTCTACAGAAACGGCAAAGGACGCTCTTCACAATCGTTACACTTGGCTTTGAGCCAATACTTTGCAGGTGCTGGATGCTGCGAAATGTGCAGATGTGGTGCTTTGCGTTGTGGGGCCGCATGCAAGCTTGGAGGACAGAATCTTGTGACCTTGTGGGGGCACGCGGGCACTCTAGCTCAGAGCAGCAAATCAATGCAGAACAAGCGGAAAAAGTGATGCCGATGTGAAATGATGTGAAATGCAGAAATATCATGAATATTTGCATGCATAGTCCTGGTGCTCTATGATACGGCTGTGACTTTGCCATCTTGCGCAGGGAAGGAGATGTGTGACTCAGAAACTGTTTTTGCCATTCACAAGGAGCCGGCCTTCGACGACCTTGGATATAAGACGCTGACAGTGGGGATACTGAGTTTCTGACTTCTGCAGGAGTACCCCTAAACCGGAGACAGTTCAGTTCACCAGGTGTTTCGTCAAAAGGAATGCACCGCCATTTGCAGAGTGCTATGTAATTTTAGGCAGGGGTGGAAGATGATCAAGCCCATGTTTATCCATCTCTACCAGAGTGAGAAGATTGGAAGTTGCAAGCTTTAACCTCAAGGCAGGCTTGCCCCAGTCTTCCCAGCGTTTGAAGATATCAGGCGCTGAAGGCCCAAGGGCTTCCAGTGGTATTTGGTGCAATGCATGGGCTTGGCACTTGGAGATTTGCAGATCAGATATATCATCAGAATTCATCAGATATGATCAGATATGATCAGATTGAGACAATGAAGCTCTTATTGGATTGGTTAATGGGAAAAATTACAGGAAACCATAGATTTTCCCATCAAATATAGGGGTTTCCTATAAATTTTCCCTTAAACCAATCCAGTGAAGCTCCTTTGAAAGTCTTTACTCATGAGCCACGTGTGTCCACGTGTCGCTGAGCTGGCGGCCTTGGGCAAAAAAAGGTCAGAGACGGTAATGGACACCTCTGCCAAGAAACAGGCCGAGGCGACAACATGACCGAGCCAAAGTCGCCAAAGTCATGGAACTGGGTGTGTCTGAAATTGGGGTGTGCCAGGAAAGCCCCCAAAATGGCTGTTTCATGAAGAACATGATTGTCCAATCCATTGGAATTGGGTTGGTAACTTGTGTTCAGACCAAGCCAATTATTTGGACAAACATCTTCAAGGCTTCGCTAGCCCAGCTGTGCAAACCGCAAGCTGGGCTTCAGGCTCGGAAGTTCGTCACACGATATTTCCACTCGGAATTGGGAGTTGTGCACTCAGCCGGAGATCATGTGAGCGGGCTGCGTTCGACATCCTTGTTGGTTGATGATTAGTTTGGAGGTTATACTGTTATACTGTTATACTGCCGAAAATATTGGGGATCATCATCATCATCATCATCATCATCATCATCATCATCATCATCATCATCATCATCATCATCATCATCCATGAACTAGGACCATCAAGTCTTTGGAAGGCACTTTGATTTTTATTGGAGAAAAGGGGAGACACCAAGCTACTCACCCATTTACCAGCAGGAACTCATGGGAAGGTGTGTCGAGCTTTCCCCAAGGCTGAAACAAGGCTATTTGCTGCGGGAACAGATGAGGAGGCATCCAGCAGACACATGTTCGTTGTTGAACCCCAAAAGAACATAGCATATCCAAGCATGACAAGCAAGGTGTTCAACTTTTGTCAGACATTGCAATAGGCCAAAACCATGCTTCGAGCAGTCGCGGCATCTACACCCAAGGACGGTCTTCATATGTCCAGACGCAGAAAGTGTGTACAGCGGAACTATATCCCTCACGACCTTGCTTGCAGCAATAGAGAATCTTTTCTTGGCGGATAAACTTCCGATTGCACCAGAACAAAACCAATGACGCACCGTTGACCAGATTTCCTCCGCTTCTGAGGAGCTGACCTGGCGAGCAGGTAGAGGTTACATGCTGGCACAGGAAATCGAGTGACCCAAAAGAGTTACAATGCTTTATGGTATGTGTCTGTGTCGTTGTGTTATGCTATATTATGATGTATTCTGATGTATTATGTATATATAGTGACATCATATATAGTCAGTCATATGTTACATATACGTGTATATATGTATATATATAGTACACACATTCGCACAAACTCATTACACATATCACACACACACATATCAAAAAAATCATCATATATATATATGTATATATATATACATACATATACATCATGATAATATAACTATATGTGTATATATATATATCATACAATATTGGTAATTAAAAAATAAACCATCCCCAATTTCATCAATTTCACCATTCAAACAGGTGGGATTTCAACCATTCCCAGTCATGGGTGGCACCACAGAGGTACTCAGCGCAGGAAGGCACCCTGAGCCTCAAGGGCTATGTCCGTGGACCTGGCCTCAGGTGCGTTTTGCGGACCATGGATTGACCCAATGGCTGGTGGCTGTTTGAATGGGGAGAATGATGGGAAAACCCTTGGAAATTCTGGGGAAAAGGATGTTTAACCCGTGGTAAATACCGGTCGAAACTTTCGTAAACCACAGTAAACCGTACAAAATCAGACTCAACCATACGAATCCATGAAAAATGAGTTGTTTTATTGGGAAAAACATGGGAAACACATAAGAAACAATTTGAAATGTTGGTGTAGCCAATTTCCAGACAAATCCATGTCACTTCGCCAGGTGTTCCCATTTGGCTCATTTGACAGGTCATGGGGTTTGCGCCTTAGATGGCTGCCTTGACGGACTGGGCTGTCACTTACAGGGTACGAGCCACTGAGATGTGCATCGCAGTTAATAAGTGGGTTAAAGCCCATGTATGAGCTAGACAAAACTGGGGATGCTCCATTTACACACACACATATATATATATATATGTATGTATGTATATGGTAATCCGTTTCGGGTTTAAAGACACGTTCATGAATGTTTCTGCTATAGCATTTGGCTTAAGTGTAAGGGTTATATGGGGTCCCCTGGTTGTCCCTTGTGCTCTGGAAAGTGGCCAGTGGATAGCGGTGGGGTGTGCAGCATTTGTAGGTCCATCGACAGGTTAGCTGCCTACTGTCGAGGACCTCAGTTACCTCCTGAGTCGGGGGAGGCTCTGCTGCTCACGGTCAGGAGCTGGATAGGCCAGGCCCAAGACCTGAGCGAAACTCACCGGGGTGTGGTTCCTTGCCCTCGAGGGTTCCCACCTAGTTCCACTGGCCTGCCAGCAGGGGCACCGGGACCGCCCACTACTGAGCCTGAAGTCAAGGGGGCTACAGCCAAAGCCGCGGGAGTGCCCCCTCCACCTGCAGTTCCTCCAGTTGCGCCCAAGGAGGAGTCACCTGATCCGGGTGAGGGTGGACCCAATCCAGCAGCTCCAGCCGGAGAAGTCGCCTCGTCATCGCGCCCTCCACAAAGAGAGGCCAAGCGGGAAAGACCTTCAAGGACTCCCGAGAGGGAAGCAAAGAAGAGTGCTCGGAAATCTCGGAGTCGACGGCGCCGAGACCACCGCAGCACTGAGAGGCTAGCTAGTCCTGTGCGGCCCGAAGGAGTCAAGGCCGAGTCTCCTCGACATCGAGACAGCCGGGAAGCTCTGAGACGGAGGAAGGCCCGTCCTCGATCGCCAACTCATAGTCCTCGACGTCGTCATCGCTCCAGATCTCACGGTCCTTCAAGGCGACCTGACGGTAGTCAGTGGGAGGGGCCAATTTTGGCACGGCGTCCACAGCCCCCTCCTGGACAAGGTAAGCACTACGGGAAGAACAAGGGGACGAGTAAGAAGAAGCGCAACAAAGCCTTTTGGGCTGGAGCGCATCACCGCCGGTGAGAATGCCCCCAAAGATTCGTCGCCCGGCAGCAGCTGAGGCACCGGCAAGGCGAAGAGGAGACCGACGTGTGGTGCTCAGGCGTCCATCACGTGCAGAAGAGGAGCTTGAGTTGGGAGGTCTGGGTGAAGAGATTGATTGTTCCCAGATCTCCTTGGCACAATGTCAGAGGCTGAGAGATGTCGAGGTAGTCAGTGGGAGTTACTGGGATGCTCCTATCAAAGCCGCCCTAAGGGTCCGAGAGGTGAGGATGAAGGAGGAGAAATTGATGCTTCTTGCTCAGGTTTTGGGTACGCAGTCAGAAGACCTTTTGAGATGGGCCTCTGGACAGGGGGACCAGATCGTACGGGTCCACTTGTGTCCCAAAGAATGTCCTGGCACCCCCCACGAGGACGGGTTGCTACATGTGAAGCGCTTGAGGATGCTGGGGGATGCTCGAGAGGATTGGATGAGCAATGCAGTTCCGCAGGAGAGGAGAAAGACAGGCGAGGACGAGCTGGCCGAACTTCGAGCAGACCAAGAACTTCATCAGCAAGGGGGGGAGGAGAATATCCAACGTCTGGACAAGTCTCCCGCATCTCCTCCTGGAAAAGAGAAGGACAAAAAGAGGAAGAAAAGAAGCCGCAGCCGCAAGGGGCGAAGTTCCAGGCCCAAGCTGCAGCCGACCAAGGAACTGGCAGTCATCTTCGGAGGGACCGGAGCAGATCCCGACCCCAAGGTGCGGAAGTTCTTCAGAAGGAAAGCGGCCAAGATGGCCAAACGAAAGATGAAAGGTTCCAGCTCGAGCTCCAGCGGGACTTCAACAAGCCAGTCCGGGTGTGCTCCTGTCAGCAGCCTTAGAAGAGGCCAGCGACGCGCTCATCACGCAGGAAGGAGGAGTGTTCAACACTCAGGGGGGGGCTTTGCCCCCCCTTTTCACCAGATACTTCCGTCAGCAGCTGATGGGACGTATGTCACCAGCAATGAAGAGGGAGGCGCAAACACTGGCTTATCTTCTGGATCTAGCCCTGCGGGGCAAGATCACAGAAAGTCTAGATGTAGCCGCTCAGAGACTCAAGTCTCTCGAGATGATAGCGGCAGGATCACATTTCACGGTCAGTCAACAGACCGAGCTCCTCCCCAAGGACGACAGCAGCCTGGCCACTCTTCCAGAGTTCACAGAAGCCGCAAGAAGAGCTCGAGAAGACGGACGAGCTCGTCTCGACGCAAGTCGTCCCTTCGGTGCCCGCGGGTCCGGAGGGAGCCGCTCGGAAGAGTGGAACAAAGGGGCAGGCAAGAAAGGAGCTCCGAAGGGCAAAGGCGCAAAGGGCGATCAGAGGAAAGGCGAGAGCGACAAACCCGAGGGAAAGAAGACCAAGGGGGGCTAGGCGTGGCCCCTAGGGTGCATGATCAGTGGCGCAAGGATGAGTGTATGAGGAGTGGAAGAGGAGAGACTGAGGAGAAACGAAGGGAGGGAGAAGGGGAGAGGTATGCTGGTAGATCGCCGGGGAACCCTCCTCATCCTCCTGACCTGAGGATGCATGATACTTTTGGAGGGAGAGGGTCTGGTGCCAAGCCACATCACGACTGGCAGCGCTTGAATCCAGGTTTACCCTCTCCTGGCACTACGTTGGCCGATGGGGCATTTGAGCGGGTGGACCAAGGGCACACGGACCTTGGAATACCGGCTGCAGATGCCTTGGTAGAGCCAGATGCTGGCGCCCCGATGTGGGCTGCCGAAAATTCTCAACGTACAGTGGGCAATTCACATCTGCCCTGGTCTTTTAGTGGCATGAAGTTTGCACAGTTGGGTGAACATCTCTTTCAATCTCTCCAGATGATGTTATGGAAGCGTGCAAGCAAGACCCAGTCCATGGCAGGAGAAATTATTTTTCCTCTGCCCCTGGGAGATTATCCAGATGTTCACCCAGAAAAACGTCCGTGGCTCAAAGCAGTTCTCTTAGCTCTCAACTCCTATGCAGGAGTGGATCAAGCGGCGACGACTGCGCCTACAGCCATGCAAAAACGGGTGGTTTCTACGGTGCTGGGATTTTTAGATCGGTTGTGGTGCTGGAGTGAAGTAGTCCCCAAACTGGCCTTTGAAGATCTTTTTCGTGTTAAGGGAGTTGACTATAGGGGTGAAGAAGTCAAGCTAGCACGCTCCTTCAACTGGGAGTGCATAGCGGCGGCCTTCCCACCTGAGGTTGCCACTTTGAATATTGAAGATTTCTGTACGGGGGGTTGCCTCACCTATGTTGGGGATTTTGAGAATTTCCTGCTGCCTCAGGACCAGCAAGCGGTGGGCCGTCCACCTCGAACTATGGTGCACAACGACGACTGGGAGGAGGTGTGCCGTGGTTTGATTCGAACTGGGATCTGTGGTGTCCTTCCCCAACATGAGCTATACCACGTAGCTGGTGTACCTGTTTTGAACGGGTTATTCGCCGTTTCCAAGAATGAATTTCAAGGTTCCTTGGAACTACATAGACTGATAATGAATATGGTGCCTCTGAACAATCTTTGCACCTCCTTCAAAGGTGATGTAGGGACACTCCCAACTATTGCTGGGATGAGTGCCTTCTATCTGGAGGATGGGGAGGTTGCAGTTTTGGGAAGCGAGGATATCAAATGTTTTTATTATCTGTTTCGGATTCCTATTTCTTGGCAACGGTTTATGGGATTTGCTAAAGAAGTTCCCCCTCACTTGTGCCCCCGGGAGTGGCAGGGTGGGCCTTGCCACCTGGTGTCACGTGTCCTCCCGATGGGATTTCTTAATTCCGTGGGGTTGGCACAACATATGCACAGAAATGTGGTCAAGTGGAGTAGGGCCCGGGTGGGAACTACAGGGGGGAGTGTGAACTTCGTCGGGACCGACCGTTACCCCATACAAAAGAGCTCTTCAGGGTGTATTTGGATAACTGGGATGAGCTTCGAAAAGTAGACCGGTGCCTGGTATCAGAAGTTGAGGGACAACCCTCCCTGCAGCAGGAGGCACTTAGATCTGTCTATCAGGACAAGCTGTTGCCACGGCACCCCAAGAAGAGTGTCCAGAGCCTGCAGAAAGCGGAGATACAAGGGGCAATGGTAGATGGAGAAGCGGGCATTGCTCATGCGAAGCCTGACAAGGTCCTGAAGTACATGGGGCTAGCTTGGGAATTGGTGCAGCGAGGACGTGCAACCCAACGAGAACTACAAGTGGTTGCCGGGGGCCTGGTATACATTTCTATGTTCAGGCGCCAACTCTTGGGTGGCCTCAATGCCATTTGGAAGCACATTGAGGACTTGAAGTCAGACCCTCCTGTGGTGCGACGTAGCATCCCGAGGGAGGTAAAGGGGGAAGTGATACGGTTCTGCTGCCTTATTCCCCTGGCTCAAATGGACTTCAGACTTCCAATGGAGCCGCAAGTGACGGCTAGCGATGCCTCCTCGGAGGGAGGCGGGTTGTGCGCTTCTGTAGGACTGTCAGCCTACGGAATGCTGGCCCAAGAGGCACTGTTGAGAGGTGAGGTATCGGAGCCCTTCGACCAGATCGAAGTCCTGACCATCGGACTCTTCGATGGCATTGCGGCGCTGAGGGTGGCAGCCGAGGTTCTCCACCTCCCTGTAGCGGGCCATATTAGTGTGGAGTGTCACAAGGGAGCTAACCGGGTGGTTGAGGCCGCCTTTCCAGGCACTCGGCATGTTGGGTCAGTTCAGGAGGTGACTCTTGCCATGGTGAAAGAATGGGCCTGTGAATTTAGTTCTGTGGGGCTGGTTTTGTTGGGTGCTGGGCCACCCTGTCAAGGTGTAAGCGGGCTCAACTCGGATCGCTTGGGGTCCCAAAGAGATCAGAGGAGTAGCCTCTACAAGGAGGTGCCACGAATCCGGCAGCTTGTCCAAGTATGCTTTCCGTGGGCCCAGGTCCACCTCCTGGCTGAGAGCGTTGCATCAATGGATGTTGCGGATCGGGAGGCCATGTCAGAAGGTTTTGGACTTACACCCTATCAAGCTGACGCTTCAGGGGTCAGTTTGTGCCGGCGCCCAAGGCTGTACTGGCTTACTTGGGAAATAGCCTCTGAAGTAGGGCTGACTGTGGAGTTGCCACGTCATGAAGGTTGGGCCCTGGTCACCCCAATTTTGCTCTCTGCCGCAGTGGACCAAAGAGACTTTCTTGAAGCTGGGTGGTTCTTACCTCCTGAGGGTCGTTTGCCAACTTTCACAACTTCCCGCCCTTCAGACCGACCGGGCCGTCGCCCTGCTGGGGTGAAAACATGTGATGCGGCAGCATTACACCGGTGGCATTCGGACTCCCACCGATACCCCCCTTATCAGTATAAAGCTGAAAACTGCCTCCACCACAGGTCTAAGGAGGTCCGGGTGGCATCCATTGCAGAGCGTGAGGTTATCCTTGGTTTCCCGCTGAACTACACTGAACAGTGTATGGCCAAGCAGCAATGGGGGACCACTGTGTGGGAGGATATGCGAAAGACGCTTCTGGAAAATACGTGGTCAGTGCCGGTGGTGGTACTTCTCCTGAAGCAGCTGGTGGAAAGGTTAGGGTTGACTCCTCCGACTTCTGTTCAATCCTTGGTCACTCGTTGCGCCCCTGGGCATGGGGGGCACTTGCAGACTGTTTTACAGCGACCTCCTATTCGGCGGGAGGCGGTGGGAGTCTTTCCAGACCAAGGTCTGGCTCGGCGCTTAACTACCCTTGTGTCCATCAAGGGGGAAGATTTGATGATTCAAGGAGCAACTGAACCGTTGGTTAAACATCAGCGCCTGCGTCAGACAGTACCTAGCAGGTTATGGAAGTGGCAGGAAATCGCAGGTTGGCAGTGGCAGGTCCCGGGAGATCACATAAATCTCCTTGAGCTCCGAGCCGCCTTGACATCGGTCAAATGGATGCTGCAGAAACGCAAATCATGGAACTGCAAGGTTATCCACTTAGTGGATAGCTTAGTTGTCCTCCATTCCTTGAGCCGTGGCCGCAGCTCCAGTCGCAAGTTGAAGAGAACTCTGATGCGAATCAACGCTTTGCTGTTAGCGTCCAATCTCCATCCAGTGTGGACTTATGTCCACACTTCACAGAATCCGGCCGATAGGCCGAGCCGTAGATTCAAGTGCCGCAAATGGGGAAAAATCAAAAAAGATTAGAAGGACGCACTAAACAGCAAAGATGTCAGGTTCGCCGTCAAATGGGTTCTCTCAAAAGCTTGACAATACAGCCTCGAACACGTGCCCGCTATGACAAGGCCAAAGCCAAATTCTATGAATACCTGCGTTTCAACTCCCTTGAACTGCCAACCCAGAAGTCTCTCCTTGACGGTTTGCTGTGTGACTACCTGGAAAATTTGTGGGCCACCGGCGAAGGCCGGGCGCTGGCATCAGACACCTTAGCGGCGCTCCAAGATACCAGTCCTCGAATCAAAGGTAGTATCCCAGGCGCTTGGCGCCTTCTTCGCACATGGCTCACCAACGAGATCCCCAACCGAGCACCCCCATTGCCAGAGCGGATGGTCCATGCGTTAGCAGGGTATTTCTTGTTTCATCGGCAGCCTCGAATGGCTCTGTCGCTGTTACTGGGATTTTACAGTATGCTGCGGACCGGGGAACTCCTCGGTATCCGCAATAAGGACGTTACTGTGGATGTGCTCAATACTACTGCGGTGATATCGTTGGGCTTCACCAAAGGAGGTAAACGCACAGGTGCGTCTGAAAGTACTACTGTGGCTGTAACCGAAGTGGTCCGCCGACTTGCGCAATGGAAACGTAATACACCCCCAGGTTCCCTACTCTGTCCTAAGCCTTCAACATGGCGTAAATCCTTTAGTCAAGCCATTGCAGCGCTCTCCCTGGAAACTTGGGAGTTTCGCCCATACTCCTTGAGGAGGGGAGGCGCTACATTTTGGTTTGGCAAACACGGATCCCTGGACCGAATTCTCCTCCAAGGGAGATGGATGGCAGCCCGAACTGCCCGCACCTACCTCAATGAGGGGTTAGCTGTTTTAGCCGAAATGAACCTACCCGTAGCACCCCTGCGCCCGTTTCACAATGTTTATTTAAATGCCACTCGCACTGCTTTACCTTCGTGGAAATAGCCAATGCTTGAGCGTTCTCGTTGAGAAGGTCTGGGGGACGTGGAGGAATGCTCTGTGGTTGAGTGTTTTTAAGGTATTTTTTCCTGGAAAGGATTGGTTTCAGTCCTAGAGGGGACTGGGAGAGGGAGTTTCTGTTTTAGTGATTCTCCAAAGCCTGGGCCTACTACCTCGGTTTGGCGAGGGATGTAGGGGGTTTTTGGGGGGCAATCCAATCCTTGTGGTTTTGCCTTGAATTGTGGTTGTCGGGCCNCCTCTCTCCACATTTTATGTTGATGAAAGGAATGGTATTCCTATCTTCTTATGACAAAGTTGGTCTTGCTTGCCAGAAAAAGAAAGGAACGCTGTCTTTGGTAATCCGTTTCGGGTTTAAAGACACGTTCATGAATGTTTCTGCTATAGCATTTGGCTTAAGTGCCCTCACCTCCCACCCGGAGGAATGCTCTGTGGTTGAGTGTTTTTAAGGTATTTTTTCCTGGAAAGGATTGGTTTCAGTCCTAGAGGGGACTGGGAGAGGGAATTTCTGTTTTAGTGATTCTCCTAAGCCTGGGCCTACTACCTCGGTTTGGCGAGGGATGTAGGGGGTTTTTGGGGGGCAATCCAATCCTTGTGGTTTTGCCTTGAATTGTGGTTGTCGGGCCNAAGCCTGGGCCTACTACCTCGGTTTGGCGAGGGATGTAGGGGGTTTTTGGGGGGCAATCCAATCCTTGTGGTTTTGCCTTGAATTGTGGTTGTCGGGCCCCTCTCTCCACATTTTATGTTGATGAAAGGAATGGTATTCCTATCTTCTTATGACAAAGTTGGTCTTGCTTGCCAGAAAAAGAAAGGAACGCTGTCTTTNCCTCTCTCCACATTTTATGTTGATGAAAGGAATGGTATTCCTATCTTCTTATGACAAAGTTGGTCTTGCTTGCCAGAAAAAGAAAGGAACGCTGTCTTTATATATATATTATGCATACAACTGGGTACTATAGTGTGGTTTACTACGCAATTACTAACCGGGATGCACCCGTAAGGGCGAATTGGCTCTGCCTCTTTTGTCATCCAAGGATTTCGCGGTGGAGCGCATCAGCACCCTGAACGATCCTTGCCCAGTCGCAGGGGCCTTGGGATCCACCCCTTGATTGATGGGTGGGATTTCAACCATCAACTGTAGTTGTTTATGGGTTGCCAACATGAATCCATGTAACACCTTAACCATGACCATTCCTTCTGGAAACTGAGGGTTCTGGACACTCCACAGATGCCAGTAGCATGGCAGCTGAGAATGTTGTGGATGAGTTGGGCCCAGAACTAAGTTCCTTTCAGAACAGAAGCATCAGAAGCACGGACGCAGAGTGGAGCAGCCTACACAAGAAACCTCCGAAACCCTGTTGGTTGATGAGTAGTTCGGGGATTGTACTACCTTGTATATATATATAATTCTATATTTACAGTACATATTTATTGAGGATTATCATCATCCATGAACTCTGAACCCTTTTCGAACCAGGCTCGCATGAATGTGATACATGAAACTTCAACCCCACCTGCAGCACTTCTCAATATCGCAGCAGAGGAAGCAGGTAGCAATCATCAAATTATAATTGGTGACGAAAAACATTGATAGTGGATGATGATAACTTATAATTTGATTCCTAACTGCCTGTCTTGTGTTTGCATTCGCATTTTCACAGCAGCATTGTGACTACTGACAGATGCTGACAGCACAGACGAATAGATTGAATAGCTTGTCACCAGTAGATTTTGCCACTAGACTGTAAATGGCAGTTGATGACAGCTGCAGCAATGGCACTGATGAAAAGACCGATATCGGTACAGCTGATGCAGTGGTCAGCTTGGGTCCAAACTGCTTGCCTGCCTACCACATCGCAAAGGCAACACATCGTTTTTCTCGTGGTCACCGTTTGCGTTGGTATTGTTGGTCACTGTTTGCGTTGGTCCTGTGAGTGATTTCAGAACATCTTGACCATGACTGAAGACGGTCCCAAACAGTGTGATTTGATAATCATTAATATCAATTCATTGGGCCATTAATAATCATTAATGGCCATTAATATCCATTCATGGCCCTGATGTTTTCATGTCCAGGCTGGCTTCAAGCGCCGCTCCTTTCCATTCGATGTGCTCATGACTGGATCTGATGGCTGGAGCGCCGAGGAGCATCTTGCTTTCACACCGGGGCACCCTTCAGATTTGGGTGTGTTTGAAAAATGCCACACAGCCCCCACATGGCATTTATGTATCGTTTTTATTTATAGGGAAGATGATGATAAAGCATCAATTCTCAGGGAAGCCGATTTTCAGACAAGCCCTACCTGGGTGACTTCTGGAAGCCGCACTACTGACATCCAGAAAGAGATGAGGTCATCGATTCGACTGGCACCAGTGGGACTTCAACTGGTCTTGGAAACTTTGCAGGACATACCGCCAGCATTGGTGAAAGTAGACTGCCGTATGATGTAGCTGAGTGTATAAGAGGGTGAAGCATCTTCAAGCAGTGTCTTATGATATGCAGATATATATGGATATATACAAGTGTGTGTGTGTATCTATATATGTATATAATTGTATATACAGAAAGACGCATTACTTTGACGCGTTTGCGCCAAGAGGAGAATAGAACAGAATAGGCCTTGGTGCTGGTCTCTTCAATATCTCAGAATCTAGGAAGTTGCTTCTCTCTGGACTTGCATGGACTAACAGATGGCTATGAGTCAAAACCCTGGTACCCAAACGGTACCCTAAATAGCTGGTTAGTCGATGGTTATCCCTCCAAAGTATGGTAATTTCATAGGTTTTGACCTATCCACAGATGAAGCCGTTTTCTCAAGTAGTGAACTTAGTGTCCACCGTCAGAATTGAGGAATGCCTAGCACGAAATCCTCCATTCTCCGACTATGTTTCAACGATGACTCCTTTGCCCCACATCAATGCAGTGGGCAATGCCGGCTTCACAGATCCGGAGTTTATCCCCTCAGTGCCTGTGTCTGTAGTTTAGTCAGTGAATGTATACTGATCTCTGTGTATGTGTATATATATGTATATACATACATACACACTTATATCAATACAATGTTATGTGTATATATAATATATATATATATATATATGTACATAATTATATATCAATATGATGTTACATACATACTATTTTGCTTTTTTTTACACAAATTGCTCGACAAGACTGCACAGTGATTTGGACAGTTGCCAGACCTTTTGTTCTCACGCAGCGCAAACATCACACTACCAAGGCCCATATCCACGATGACCCTCGGGACAAAGAGGTTTTTGCCAAATATCAGCGCAGGGCGCATCGCTTCGTGACTCTCTTGGAATCAGGCTACCGAGTGCTGTTCGTTTACACCCTGAGGCCTGGAGGATCCTGGAGGAGTTGTGTGATGTCAGGGCAGTCGCAGCCATGATCTAATTATATTTGCAGATGTGCCCGGGTGCGTGCTAGTGCCGAAATTTTGTTTGGGCGCATGATGTTGCGTAGAACATGAGATGACTTGATATCATGTTGTGTGCAAAGTCATCTTTTTTGGTGACCATCACACCTTGTTTCTGCTGGTGGATTGCTCATGAGGCTCAGGGAGTTGAAGGACCCAAAGCACTTCATCAATGTTGCGCAGCGCTTGCCATTGCAAGCTGCGAAGCTTAGGCGTTGACAATGCGGGCGGATTGGGCTTGGGATGGCTTTGGTTTCGGGGGTGTTCGGATGTGTCAAGAAACAAAAGAACTATTTATCCCAAGAAAGCTGCTGAACGAAAGGCTTGACAAAGTGTGGTAAGAGAGATCAGAAGGTATTGCACGAACTGGATGTGACATGTCTTTCTCAAATCTGGAGATCTCCTCTTGGCAACACATTTGGGCTTTGCTGCCTGAGCTACAAACTGGCATTACACTTTGGCAGCTCCTTGTCATAGAGAGAAAGAAAGGAAGCTCCTGGACACGATGATAGAGGATGTCATAGGTACCCCTCAATCCGCCAGTTAATCATGATTGTCGCTATTCAAATGGTCAGACACGCCCAAAATACCTCGCTGTTTGTTGGCTCTATTCTGTTATCGAAGGAAGTTTAGAAGTCAAACCGACAATATGGACAGATGGAAAAGCACAGCCAGGAAGAAAGTCACAAGAGAGAAGATCAGATGCGGAGAAAGTCAGAAGAGAGAAGATCAGATGCGGAGAAAGTCAGAAGAGAGAAGATGCAGGTGCGCGAAAAGGTAGGAAAGTCGCGAAATGCCGTGTTTTTCCAATGTTTTGTGGCTCCGGAGGGTCGAAAAGTAGGCTCGCTAAAGCGGTGGGTGCGGAGCCTTCCGGGGAGATGAGAGATGAAAAATTGCACGCCGTTGTGGCGCGAAGCACATTTTGAAGTAAAAAGGCACAAAACACCTCAGCGTCGGGCAGCAGCAACGGCTCAACGAACGAGAAAAGACGCCATGGCCCGCCTCATCACCATGTGCCGTACGCAGCTGCAATTGTAGAGGAGTTTTTGGGCTGGCTGCCCTTTCTCCAGCTTGCGCGCTGCGCCCATGGAATGTTTACGGGGGTCGCCATGCAGCGCGCGCTGCTGCAGTTGCGCGCCTACGAGATCATGCCGCTGCCGGTGCCTGGGCTCAGCCCGCTGCGGCGAATCGGGCAGTACGTGCACCTGCTGTGGCTCCGGACGGCCTGGCCGCTGCTTTTCTTCGACAACAGCGCCGGGCAACAGCCAGGGAGGGCTAACCGGCGCCAAATCTGGCACCGGCAAGTGAGGAAACACAAGCCAGTTCAATTTTTTGATCACAAAATAAGCTACTGGCACCGGCGCCAAAAAAGTGCTGGTGCCAAACCGACATCATAGAAGTGCTGGTGCCAGGGGGGCCTGCCTTTGTGCCATGAGCGCCCCTTGGCCTTCAACTATTCACAAGGCAAAGCCAATGGTCTGGAGCTGCATTTTGCAAATTTCAGCTGGTGCCAGATTGTGGCGATATTGTGGTGGTGCTGCTCGAGCGGGTTTTGCGATTTTCTCACAATGTTGGTACAATTTTTGTGTCGAAAAACGCTGGTGCCGGGGGGTTCGGGACTGTTTGCTGCCAGAAATCACTGTGGCAAATTTTGGCGCTGGTGCCGTGTTTTCGCGGTTTTTTGGAATTTGGGACTAATTTGTGGCAATTTGGCGCTGGTGCCGGGCTTTCGTGGGTTTTCGGAGATTGGGACTAATTTGTGGCAATTTGGCGCTGGTGCCGGGCTTTCGCGGGTTTTCGGAGATTGGGACTAATTTGTGGCAATTTGGCGCTGGTGCCAGGCTTTCGCGGTTTTCGGGGATTGTGGCAATTTGTGGCAATGTGGCGCTGGTGCCGGGCTTTCGCGGTTTTCGGGGTTTAGGTTTCATTTTGTGGCAATTTGGCGCTGGTGCCGGGTTTTCCCGGCTTTTCGGGGATTGAGACTAATTTGTGGCAATTTGGCGCTGGTGTCAGCTTTCCGGGCTTTTCACCATGATTGGGATGGTGGTGGGTTTTTCCGTTTTCGGGATTCGGGACTCACTTTTTGGCAATTTGGCGCTGGTGCCAGAATAATTTGTGGAAATTTGGCGCTGGTGTCAGCTTTGCGCGCTTTTCCCCACAGTGGCGCGGGCCAGGGTTGGGATGTTAAGCTGCCGGTGCCGCTATAGCGCCGGTGTCGGGTATACACCGTTTGGCAAAGTTACCTTTGACTTTGCTCATGCGTTGCGTGGAAAAAAAGAAAAAGTTGGAAACTTCCGCCTCGTCTCTGGGCTACTACACACATATAATATATACACACATACATATATTTAGATATATATATATAGATAGATATATATTATATATATATATTTATATCTATACAGTATGTAAATAAATAATATACATATAGATATATACATACATATATGTAATATATGTGTATTTACAATTGTATATATATATATATATATATAGAGATTTGTTTATGTCATCGTATATGTTTTCACAGTGCCAGTCAACACATGTTTGTTTCCATGTTTCCCCTCTTTTGCATCGCATTTGGGCGATGCCACGGCTGTGTTCGATCAGGAACACCCCAAAAAAAACAAATGATCAACGATCGCTATATGGCAGGATTCAAATCATTACATACCGGACATGATTTTACTTTGGTGGTTTGCCTGTTGACCACTGCTATCCATTTTTCCATTCTTCGGCCAATGCTGTTTCGCTCGTGCATCTGTCGTGATGCCCACAGTCCTGCGGCTCAACGGCCAAGTTAAATAATAGAGGGGATCGGTGGCAATGGCTGACATAGCTGGGGCCGATTTGGTGTCAAGATCAAAGTTGATAGCTGACAACCTCTACCGTACCTGCATCGACCCTGATGACGGTGCAAGACTTCGGCAAACGGGGGTAATTTCTCCTGCTGCTTCTTTGAAGACTCACAGTGCTAGGGAAGCTTTCGAATGGGCTGGGCATGTCAATATGGATTCCAAGTTCTTTACCAGAGCTGCATGCAGAGGTGCTGTCAAACTTCTTTTGGGGATGCCCAAGGTTGAAATTCCCCACTTGCCTGGGCAAACAAAAGACCAATGGGTTGAGCAACAGGCAAAAGCCATTCAACATCTTTGCCAGCGTTCCCGCAAGAACTCTGGCTCTTCCATGAGATTCCCAGCTTACCGTCAGTCTTGCTCCATGGATTGGCAAGACACACTGCCTTTGGAGGTGGGGCATTCATGCATCAAAAAGCGGTTATACCTGCATTAATGTGGATTCTTATCGGATATCAAGTATCAAGTTGACCTATTGATTTGCTTTTTTATCGAGAAAGTTATTTTATCGAAATAGTTTCTCACAGCCAGGATGCGGATGCCCAGGAGCACTTCGATTCTTTCAGGTGGGGACTCCCTGGATCTGGAACAGCTTACAAATCTCTAGGGATCATCCCATTTTAGTGGTCAAAGTAAAGTGCCCATGTAATGACTATACTGACTTGTCAAGTGGATCTCTGGCCCATAAATAGCTATTTTTTCACTTACGAGGTTGGCGTGTTACCCTTAAATCAACTGTAGTGACATCCTCCAGCACAACCATGACCAGCCCATATTCTGGTCCTTGAAATGCAGGCAGATTGAAGCCTCTGATGCTGCGTGGTTCCTCGGCTATCAGCGGGCTGTCTGACTCTTGCCGTGAAGTCATTACTCGTACCAAAAATCTATGAAATCATATGTATAGGGTAAATTATATGTATAGGGTGCCCATGTGTAAATAAGCCATGGCCCGACTAAGGGAACATGGTGGCGAACCTCATCTGCAATCAGAAGTCCAACATATAGCAACCCCCCAGTAAATGGATAAATGCTATACCGTTCTTTTTTGGGATGTTATGTTTCTATCTCTTTGGGGGGTTGCTATATATGATTCAGATGCTGCACAAACCAAACTTCTTACCAAATTTATCCATTTTCCCTGATATCAGTTTGTACCTGCTGAGGAAATTGAAGAGGAGACCGATTGGCAACCCTACCTGAACCAGGATCCAACTGTGTTTTTTTCTCCGAATGTTGTTTAGTTTGATCACGCTTCTGACAGTTTCCAATTTCACAGGTGGACAGGTGACAAGCCACTAAGTCCTAACATATCAAGACCGAACACCTGCATATAGGAGTGGGGCCGTGACTATGACGCCGAGACCGAGACTGTCAAGACGATGGGGTCTTGGGTGCCTTACAAGGGAACAGAGGTCTGGGTTGTGCCAGGCAAGTTGATGTGCTGTGATGACACCAAGTCCTGTTCACACTACTGCCCATTTGGGCCTGGTTGCCAAAAATGTGCAGAGCTGGACAAGTGTGTAGTCCCTTCAACAGCTATAGAAATTTCGCCAACGGAGACACCAGGGTCAGACGAAGCATCTTTGGCTGAAACGGTCCCAGACACCCCGGAACCCGAGAAGTGGATTGAAACGATCCCAGACACCCCGGAACCCGAGAAGTGGATCGATTACTTGAGAATTCCCATGGACTTGGGGAAGGCATTTCAAAATGACAGTCGTTTGGATGTCATGTGGGAGATTCACAGGGCACAGGTGAGGATGGGGAAGGCTGGTGACCGATTCTCCGAATTCATGGACTGGCTTCACACTACGTATGATGACGTACCAGAAGACTTTGTCTGGGGTCTCCCTGAGAATGATCCCCTTGAAGACCTGAAAGATTTCTTTATGTTCGTGGTTGAGAACGGCTATGGATTTTATGAGGAATCTACGGAGGAAATCCCAGGTGACAACCCCATGGTTGATGAACATATGTGTGAACCTTCGGAAGAGCCTGTGATGCAGTAAAAAAACATGTCATGTTCATATCTTAAAACTCATGCATGCAGAGCATATATAACAACACAAAAGATGTTCTCGCTCCTCACACGTATAAGGACAACACTGGTTCCATGGAGGGCAAGGGCTATGCGCCGAAGATTGAGGATGAGTCAGTGGTCAACTCTGATGATACGTGGTTTTGGGGTGCTGATGGCGCCCTTGAATCCCCCGAGAATTCGGTGATGGCCACTGTTGGGACTGGGATGAGGATACTTCAGAGACCCATGCTGTTCCGGATGATGGTTCATGGTGTGACAAGACCCCGAATGCACATGACCCAGACCACGTGCAGGAATGGATGCAAGATCCCACAGATCCCAGCCAAGTCTGGAAAGACTTTCTCGCCCCTTCATGGGTGAATCCCCAACATCCCGACCAGGTTTCCACTGAGTACAAGACAGCCGTAGACCAGGGTTCATGGTGGGAAGACAGTGCACCCAAGATGCTGAGATATACCCCCAAGACCAAGTTTGGACAGACCCATGTTCATGGGAGGACAATGTGACTGATGGTGAGACACATCTTGGGGATCCAGACCAAGTTTGGAGTGAGGACACTGCGGTTCAACATGACCACAAATTCGACCTTGACCATGCTGACGCGGACCAGGATGTTCCAGACACGTGGTGGATTGACTCTACTGCAGACCAGGATTTGCAGTGGGGTTTGGTTGCCCAGACTGATGTGTGGGAGGAGCCTTCTGATGCTGACCAGGTCTTAGCTGCTGAGTGGAGCGAGGATAGCTCTACATGGGTTTCCAAGAGCCATGCTTGGGGGTGGGAAGATCCTAGCTTGGGGGAGGACAAGAAACCTATTCGATCCCCGAAGGATGAACACAATCAACGATTTTGTCTTGAGCTTGAGAAGTCCTACAACATGAACTGTGACAAGGTCGACCCATCAAAGGACCCCTTTGAGTTTGTTTTTACACTGATCATTGAACAATGCCACCTTTTTCCATTACAAGATATTACAAGTAGTTCGTGGTCTTGACACCTGGCAGGATCTATGTGCGGAAGCTGCACCTGCGTATACCGAGCTTGGGCCCCCAGCTGGACCAAGTTTTTGAAACATTTTCAAAAATTACCCAAAATTGCAAACCCAAATCACATGTTCTTCTCATCAATTTTGATTCCAATATAGTTTTGGAACGGCAATCAGTTTCGATCTGATCTTAGGCCAAGCGGTGGCAAACGACGCAAGGATCCGATGTTTACCCGTGTGTTTTTTCAAACTGCTGATGTATATTCGTGATATACATGTGTGTAATACAAATAGTTATAGCCAGATGTACTTTTTCTTGAGATTTACTGATATCCATCTATCCACCCATCTATCTATCCAAATAGCCATGCATCCATCCATCCATCCATCCATCCATCCATCGATCCATATATTACCCATCCATCGATTTATCTTTCCTTTCTATATCCATCGATCCACCAGTCCGTCCACCCATCTATCCACACACGCACACGCACACACAGATATATATTATATAATATACATATCAAATATAGTCAAGGTCCCCCTGTCCTGAAACCATGTCTATTCAAGCAGGC
Source organism: Symbiodinium sp. clade C Y103 (assembly GCA_003297045.1). Lineage (NCBI taxonomy): Eukaryota > Dinophyceae > Suessiales > Symbiodiniaceae > Cladocopium > Cladocopium sp. clade C. Next base: position 292,327 of record BGPT01000400.1, read on the forward strand.
AACTTGTCGCAATGCTCCACCGCTGCACTCTCGCAGGAGAATTCCAAAGAGCGATCCACGAGGAGTCCTGCGCCACGGCAGCATCAAACTTCTCACCAGGCCTTTTTCAGGGCAAAACGTTGCGATTTGTTTGAAAAAAGGGTATCAATTAGTATACGGCCAAACTGGCGCTGCTTTAGTGGGAAAAAGTGGAGAAGGATGATCAAATTTGGGTGATATCTTAATTTCAGAAAACAACTTTTTTCATCCTTTTTCTATCTGAGGCGCCTTTCAATTTGGAGGAGAGGGAGCCAGTGTCCGACGTTCCGTCTCAGATCCTGAAAAGGTGCTTTGGGAAACAGACGCCTGTGGTACCTCACAGCCAACGGCTGTTGACCGCAGCAGCTAAGGATGCAAAGGCTGAGGGAAAGGGCAAGGGGACCGGCAAAGGGAAGAGTGACAAACCAAAGGCCAAGAAACCTTCCAAACCCAAGAGTAAGACTTCAAAGAAGAAGACTGAGAAAAAAACACCTGCAGAGCCAAAGAAGAAGACCCCCTACGCCGAAGCAAAGGATGCTTTCATCGACAAGTTTCGAGTCAGAATTAATTTGGAGAATCCCAATCAAATTGGCCCCAGTCATTGAAACATTGATATTCCAGCCATGAACATCAGTTGGTGGACAACTTCCTTGGTTCAAAACAAAGATTTATTTTACTGCTTGACTGCAACACAGTTATATACACTTATGTTCCCCATTGCAACTTGCCCCCCGATACCTAGGTTGAAGCAGGATGGCGTTCCTTCGAAAGAGAGGGAACAAAGGCAGAATATCATGTTTTGTGTGATTTACTGTGTTGGCTATGAACCGAAGCTGAATCATTAGTATTCACAAAGGAAAAAAAATACATATATATACATTCTTTAGTGCCGCCAGCACCAGGTGGAAGATCAGTGACGAACGTGCGGCAATCGTTGATGGTCTGCCGGAAGCTGAACAAAGACGTAGAAGGTATATCTAGGGTGCCAAGGTTTTTCCAATGGCTTGTGCTGCAGAGCAGCTTGGTAGGAAACCCAAACCTACCCAGTGGCAAAACACGTGACCCATGGCGTGACCCATGGTCAGCATACATGCTGATTTGTTTTCGCGGGCCTTCCATATTCTACAAGGCCATATTCTTTCACTTGGGGTAAACTGGATTTGCAAAGCTGTCCAGTCCAAAATCTTTAAACATGTGGGATTCGAATGGGGTTTCGATGATAAAAAAACGTGACCCGGTCCGCTGGTCCTCAAACATGAAGCCAGCATTGATGGCCAGTTGCAGTAGCATCGATGCAGTGCTGCTTGATCCTTAGACCGCTTGCTATGAGGGCCCCGATGCAGTTTCCAGGCTCTATTTGCAGGTGCCACATGGGCACGTACCACTCAACCAAAACAACATTTACAGGGATTCCATAAATCATCGAAAGTTGGTTACAATGGCCATTTCAAAAACATGGCTTGGGGACTCTATCGATCTGCTTGCGTTGGCGCCATGCGCTATAGTCAACTGGCCATTTTGCTCACTTGCGTTGTCAAGAGTTTCTTGGCAACAAGATACTTTTAGCAATATGCAGATTCCAGCACCTAGTGTCCCAGCTAACCGTCCCATGATAACCAGCCATTCAGGATTGCGAAGAAACACACACATATATATATAATATACAGTATATTTATATATTTACATATGTATATACATATATATATAACGGAGAGAGTACGGCCAACCATGGGGGGACCGTTTTCAGCAATCCCACTTTATTACTATATAGGGGAGTCTCCAAGAATAAACATTCACCGGTGATTTTTTATTTGGGTTATGTTCTTGGGGGACATGTGCGGTTTCCGCTGCTCAAGGTCTGAATGAGGTGGAGCTGACCCAACAGAGTCACTTCCTTGAAGTGTTTGCAGGCTTGGCAACGCCAAACAGAAGTGTTATATATTTATATAGGAACAAACTTTCTAAATATACTTCTTACAGATTGATAGGCGCAATATCAAAGAACTGATTTATCTAGGCGCATAGTTGCCACACCTGTCGTGTGCACCGTGTTTTGTGGTGTGTATAGTGCAGTGCCATTGAAGCCATGCTAGTGTGTCATGACAGTGTAGCCCGCATGCCCAAGTCACTGAATCATCCCATGCCAGGTGAACATATCTTGCACAGTGGCGTGCAGCTATCTGATTTGAAAAGCAGGGCCCTGGATGAAGCCTGACCGCAATGTTGTGTACCCATTAAACTTCGTATGTTTTTTTAAGGAATGGATGCGCCCCGAAAAACGGATCCAAACAATTTAACAAGCGAAATTGTGATTTCTAAGTGATGCATTCCAAGATTCCAGCATTGTGAGCCCACATTCCAAACGGGTCCTGAGGTTGAGTACTCCAGGAAGATGGATTTGTTGACTGCTTTCGGATTCATTCTGGCTGTAAACTATGCTGCTTGGTGCAGGGGGTTAGCCGGATGCGTTTGAATAAACCTGTCACGGCTGTTGCCCTCGATCCGGAAAAATAAAAACAAAGATGTTATGGTAGTTCAAAATTAGCATGGCCTATCCGGTTTGGTCATTTGGATTGGAATTGATCAGAGCTTAGGTGAGACATGTGGTCAGATCTGGAGTAGCGTGGTTCGCTATTCCTTGTAGCAGCTGGGTATTTATGCATCTTGGGTTTAAGAATTACATTGTCAAATCCAACTGTGCCAAATGCACCAAGTAACACCGACATATATTTATATACACGTGTGTGACCAGCTAAGGTCGCAAGGATCGACCCGGCGACATCTTCTCAGGCCAAAAGGTTGGTCCCACCTGAAATCTACCAGTGAAGGCAACCGCCTTGCACGGCGGCTGATGTACCTGTCCAGTCCTCATTCCAGTCCTATGATCATACAACCCATGTATTTCTGAACCAGATTGGCAGTTCCAGTGGGCTTCAAATAGAATCAGTGAAACAGATTGAGAACTGTGGCCCAGGTTGGAACTGTGCTTCCGGAAAGGAATCTTTTACGTGGTGGAGCAGCCAATCAGCTCCCTTCTCTTTGAATATGGCCCGATGCGTGAGATGTTGAAACGTCACGGGGCTTGCCGTGTGACGACTTGGTTGGGGGCATTCAATGCTCAAACCCTCAAACCAGTTACCTGATTGCATATGCAAACAGTTTGAAGAAGTTAGATCAAACCAGGGTTTGATTGGTTTACTGGCCTATCTCTCAGGTAATTCTTTGGGGGACATGCCCTTGCCTGGAAAACCTCATCGCTCAGCCATCAAAGTTGAAAAGGTGGGGAAATCATAATGCGTACATGGTTCTTGCTCCCAGTAGTCCTTCTCCTCAATCATATCGCCAAATCGGCAGGATGCAGATTCGCCGCATAAAGAGCTTCCTGGGCTTGGAAACGGTTCGTTGCTACATTGACCGTCATGGTCGAAAGCGGTGCGCCAGGGACCCCAGTTGTTAAACCTAAAGGGGTTCGAATAGCCATATCGTTGCATCATGCCAACATGCACTCTCGGTAAAAATGGACTGGGTTTGAATTACCAAAACATTGTTGGTGCGGGACTGAGGGGAACCTTTTGAAATTCATCTTTGGCGTCTCTGAATATAGTTCAGCACTGGCACAACACAGTCTCACCTGTTGTAAATGAAACCCAAGAACATCGTGACATGTTCTATGGCATTTATATGGGACCTGCACACCTACATTTAGTAGAATATATCCGTCTACAAACTTGAGGAAATTCGAGTACGATTTGAAGACCTCCAATTACTGTTTGAGGGGTTGACTTGTCTCCCTGGCAAATTTCCCCTTTTTGGCCCCTCAGAAATAGACCCTAGGAAGTCCCCGAAAACTGTTCCAAAACCCACGTTTTTGGATCGTTTTGGAGTGACTTCATTGCTATGTCTCCCCTTCTTGATTGGCCAGGGTGTATTTAAGCCTGTCCAAGGCTGGTGGTCGTCACCTGAAGGGTACGCAACGCTACCCTGGAAACCTGGGACTTACAGTTGCTCTGCGTTGAATTTAAAGGATTGTGCTCAGGTGGTGCAAATTGTGATCATCCCCATTTTGAAATTGAAAGTCTCGGGATCCCCTGTTTTGAAACATTCCCAAATGTACTATATATATATGTGTGTGTATCATATGGGTATATACAGAAATACTTTACCAAGAAAATCATGACCTCATTGTTTGCAAATATAAATCAGTTTATACATATCAATACAGCACAAAGAACACAAAATACTTCCGGGATTTGTTTTCATATGTACACACATATATCTCGCCAAGAAGAAATGCTGTCCTCATTTTAAAGTACATATGTAGCAGGGAACTTTGTTTATTTCCCCCCTATCTCTGTATAAATATATATATATACATATCATCAAATTGGTTGGGCCCTTTCTGAAGACAATTTGAACCCAATCGATCTGGCCCTTGCTTATGCGACCGGAAACGGTTGACCACCACCCTAGAGATCATTTCAGACCAAGGCTTAAATCTCAATTTGGTTGAAACTATATAAGTTCCTGGTTGTTCTATCTTAGATACCCGCAATATATGTAACCATCCTTATTTGACATCCCACCTTTCCACGAGTTGCGGCCCTGACCCAGGTTGGCCAGGAGTTGAAGCGCCATATGGATGGAAGTCCAAATCTCGCCATCCTGCCGGACCAGGGAATGGCTTTTGAAGATTTGGATGGTGGTGAGTCAAGCGACTCAGGCTTGGAAAGTATCCTCTAAACCAATTTGATGAGGATCTAATTGGGCATTTTGACACTTGGACACCTATAAATATGTGAAGGGCGGGTGATTTAAGACATGTACCCACCAAAAAGAATAGATACACAGTTGCCATGTCCCTTTACTTGGGCGGTGTCTGCACCGAGTGTTCTGTCCGTGGCTGTGCTAGCTAGTCTTCACCAGTTTACAAACCTTGCGGGAAAAGTAAAATCTTCAGCGCTTTGAATGTGCTTGATGGGCGACATGAAAACATGGCATGTCGTGTCAGCCACCCCGTGCCACATCGACACACTAACTAGTGCAATCTGTCAATTTCCCGTGGCAATCTGTGTCATTTTGTGGCAACCCACAATATTTGATGGAAATGTGTCGAATTTGATTTCGTGGCATTTCGTGTCATTTCGTGCCAACGGCACCATACAGGACATGAAAACGTGGCATTTCGTGTCAGGCACCTACCAGCCACATGCAACTGTGATGAACCATTTTTTGTGGCATTTTGTGGCATTTTGTGTCAAAGTTCAGCTGCAATCCCTTTGCCCCGAAATCCAACCATGTCAGAGCCCTGGTCCTCCATGGGGGATTCCGCTGCGCCAGCTTCCAGCGGGAAGTCCTGCCATGGCAAAAATGATTCGAAAGGCAAGGGCAAGTTTCTTGCAATGAAGGGTGAGAAAGGAATGGGTAAGGGACTACACCTCCAGAAAGGCAAACCTGTCGACCTTCCTGCGACGAACCTTCATGGAAAGGGTGATGTCAAGGGGTTCAAGGGTGCTGGCGATCCTAAAGGATCAAAAGGCACGGGAGAAGTGGAGAAGGTTGGAAAAGGAAAGAAGGGTAGTGGGAAGGGTGGTTGGAAGGGTGTCCCGATGGAGGCGAAGGGGCATGGTGCTGGAGTGGTGGAAGTGAAAGGAAATGGTAAAGCCAGCAAAGGGTTGCGACCTGGTACTGTGGATGGGAAGGGTAGTGCTGAGAAAGGGATGGTGGAGGCAAAGGGTGGAGGTGCCAAGGGTCTTGCAAGGAAGGGTACTACTCCCAAGGGTGCCAAGGGGGGGAAGTCGCTTGCACCTTTGAAACATGGCGGTGATGATGCTAAAGAACCAAGTGAACCAAATGAATCTTGTTTGCATTTTTGCCAATCGCCGATTATTCCAATACATCCGTTTTGTTTCTAAACGCAAAGCATATTTCATGCCTGTTACAACATCAGCAACTGATTCCTGTATATATGTTTCAAAATATATCATATACATATAATTTGTCCCAGCATTGCTTCTTTGCAAGGAGCGCGCCGATGATGCGGAGATTGCACATGCACCAGAGCCGGGGTCTACTGGCAATGAACTTGCTGCCACGAAGCCAGCTGAGCTCATGGGTCCCCCTCCATTTTTGTTCAGTGGATATGGTGGTATGACCCCAGATGATATGGAGAAACACCCAACCGTTGTGATGCAAGAACATGAGTCCAAAGTTCGAACTTGGTGCAAAGGAAAGCCGATGAAAGATGTGGTACGACTTTTGAAGAATGCAACAGGCCACATGTACTACAACAAGTTTATGTCCCAGTTCAAAAACCGCAGCTTTGGTGCCAATGGTTACGAAGACCTTGTGGAATTTGACATGTGGTTGAAGAAGTACGAGCTTTCAGAAAAAACTGGGAGAACCAAACCTCCTACGCCTTCGCCCCCCGCAAAGGTGACAGTTACGCCAACCAAGCCAACCACTGAAAACAGCGAAAGCTTGCCCAGCCTGACCCCTGCCGAAAAGGAGAAGTATCAAGAGTACTGGAAGCAGTTCACGCCAACCGGTGAAGCTGCGGCCAATGGCACCCCGCCGACAGCCTCACCTTCAGGTCCCACATCTACTACGACTACCACAAAGACCCCAGACTGCAGAAAACGCTTGGATCTGGACGGAGGACTCGGGTTGTGTGTATGCGCTGTTTGGATTGTGTTTTTTTTGGTGAGTTTATAGCTTGTGTTTGGGGTGTGCAACACAAATCTACACAAGATCGATGTGCCAAACTGGCTGATATTTTTTGTTGTACATATGGGGCGCCCCAGTGTGCAACTGGCCATATGGTGTTCAGGAGAGAGTGCTGAAAAGGAACCCAGGTTTTGTCCTTAGTTTTGGTATAGCTCATGTTCACTAAATCTGTCAAACCTTCAATAGTGGATGGTGTGCATGGACTTAAACTTGGCCTTCAAACCTCTCATGATCTTGAGGCCTGCTCCAATCATTCGACGCAGCACATCTGTTGCGAGCGATGGATCTGGAGAGGTTCCTATGGAAAAGCTTGTCGAAGGGGCTGGAAAGACCAAACGTGTCAGGGTCCTATATGTTGGTTTTCGAACTGTCAGCATTGCTGTCCTGACATGTGTATTCTATTGGTATAGTGGGCCCAACATCATTTTACCCTCCGTACCTAGGTGAAGCTTTTGTCTCCGCAGGATGCTGAGCGAACCCAGGCAGGGAGAAGGTTTCAAATGATGTCGAATGATCGGTTCAAAATGTTGATTGGTATATTGCCGATACGCCCATACATCCATATATCCATATCCATATCTATCACTTATCTATCTATCAATCGATAGATCTATCTGTCTATATTTGTACAACTAAAGAATTATGGACCGCCATTTAGATGCTTGCAAGTTCCATCCCAAAATGGGCCTGGGTGCTTCATACCTGCCTCCATCCCCATGTAGGCAATGACTTCGTTTGAAGATATGGACCCAGCAGAAAGGAAGAGGCAACGGGAAGCACTGAGACGCCGCATGCAGCAGCCAGGCACACATGCATGCATGATCTTTGAAGCATGAGGTGTGTATTTCTGTTTTTAACACACGCCCCTGTGGAAAGTATCTATGTTGAATTACACGGGGATGGGGTTAGAATCACTTAAGACACAACCTCTGACCGACAAAAAGGTGGACAGTGTCTTCAACAAGTCCCTACCCCTTATACCTTTGCATTCCGTTGTGGCCCATTAAATCCAAACCTATTCGAAAAAAATGTGGCTTCAACTTTTCCATTTGGTGGCCTCGAGTTTTCCGTTGTACTTGGAACCATCATTTCTGGCCGCAGGTTTGCGACCCGGGCTGCTGCAAAAGTATCAAAACGCCAGCACGAGTGAGGAAAAATTCCAGCTCTTGAAAGCTTTTCTTTTGGACCCTGTGTCAATGTCAAGTGTGACAATAGAAGCACGGTATGAAGAGATGGCAAGCCATGAGGACAAGTCGAAGTGGATTCAGGTTCCCTTGGCTACCTTGAGGCGCCAGTACACAACGGATGCAGAGAAACGCTTCTTACATGAAAAAATCCTCAAGGTCCAGACGGGGGAAAACCACCCACAAGATCCCATGGGGGAAGACCCCGAGATGAAGTTATACTGGGTATTCCAGGAAAACAGTGATGTCAACAACCGGAGGAAAGAAGTAGGGCACAGACTCAGTGCTACTGCCAATGTCCCTGTTCACAACAAGGCTGCTAGGACTGCTGTCGCAGACCATGTGCTTGCGAAAGGTGCCACTTTCAATGGCAAAGGATCAGCAGGTCAGTCGTTTGACATGGGAAAGGGGAAGGGTAAGGCAAAGGCCAAGCCTGCACCAAAGAAAGCTCCGAAGGCCGGGGTCTATCGAACTTTCGCTTCCAGTTACGTCACCCCAAGTCAAACAGTTTTGGAAAATCAGGAGAGAAGACGTCGTGCGATTTTCTAAATGAGGCTATATACATGTTAGCCCAGATTTTCAAATGTTTATGTCTTTATATAAATATATATATATATATATATATATATACATGTATGTATGTATATGTTTATATATCGAGTACATGTACAGATGCCATATCGTATTTCCCCTCTAGCCTCAATTCCAACCCAGGTCCTTGGTACTGCGTGGAAATTTCCACATTGCATCCACCATTCTTGCATTTCCTCAGGCGAAGACAGCTGAGGAAGTCGAAAGGGCGACGTTCAAGACCAAGATGGATCAGTACCGGCCCCATATGATCTCGTGTTTTTTTTTTCAGGACTCACCAGAATCAACAATACCAATGAATAAGGTTAGTTGTGAATATCCCTTTGGTTGGAATGGTTCCCACTGTATTCCCTGATCTGATAGTTGGGGTGTGTGATGTATGCTGTACTTGCTTGCATCATTCGAAACAGACATCTGCCCTTTCTGGGTTAGGATCAATCGGAAAGAAATCTGGTCTCCTGACTTTTCCTCGGGGGCGACCCAAAGAAAGAAACCAATTTATGTTTGCATCAAAGATCATTCAAAGAGAGTGTTCCTCCTTTCCCAGGTGCACAAAGCTGGCTGGGAAAAAAGAAATTTCCCTTGATCCGGGGGTTGGTGGTGATCCAGGGTTTGGCCCCTGCATGGGAGATTGCATTCCGCAGTCACAGCTATCATGCTGGAACAAAGCATGGCTGCTTGGGAGATGCTAAGCATTCCAGAACTTGAAGTCCTTGTTTTTTGAAACCTGAGAGACTTGCACAGAGATCCTGTACAGAGATTGTGGGCATTATTTTTCAAAGTACAACTAGGTCTACAGGAGGAACTTCCACAGGAACACCTGTGCAGGGCACATGGAGGCGTTTTCTGGCCAGCTAAGACCAGTCCAGGGAACTGGTTGCATTTTTTTGAGATGGCTTGTTGGCAGTCTCGCAGTAAAAACAATTGCTTAGATTTGATTTGTTTCAATCGAACCAATCCCGTCACATTGTTTTTTGCTGACCGCTCTGGATGCTGGTTTGTTTCCCGTTTCCCATCACCTTACTTGGTGTAGACAACATGATGACTGACATACCTGTTTTTTTGTGAGAGTCATTTGGTCGGGGTGGACTCTTTAGGTGAATTTGTGATTTTGTGTGGAGCCATTTGGGTTTTGCCCCCGGGCCTTTTTGCGGTAAGCAAATGCCACCGCTGAATCCTGTCACAGAGTTGTCAGGGCCCAGGGCTGAGCTGCAACGGGTTGCTTGATGTTGTTCGAATTTTGTTGGTGCATTGAAATTTGTTCGAATGCAGTTGGTGTCCTTTGCAGTTTTGATGTTCGGTTGCTTGGTGTCCTTTGCAGTTTTGAGATGTTCGGTTTGTATGTTTCAAGGTCTGAGGAAGAAGCTGAAACTCGCCAAACAGTGGAGGCGGCCGTTGGCTAGCATCATTTTTTCAAAGTTGTGTTTGGCAGGCGTCGCGTGGCAAGGCTAGCGTTTTGAAAGTTGTTATATATGTTGACTTGTTGTCATATTAATTTTTCCTCTAGAGTGGCAACCATGACAAAATGCACACACATGTGGCAGGGGCCGCGTGGTAATTTAATGCTAGTGCGATGAAAGTGAATTCATTTGATTTTTTTTCGCATTGAGCAGCCATCATAGAAAGTTACACACACACATCTGGCAGGCACCGCGTGGTGAGGCTAGCGTCATGAAGGTGAACGTCATGAAGGCGATGAAGGCGGCCGTTATTCAGAGTGAGATGATATATTTTTGTGTTTTTCTTTGGGGTGGGCAAGCATGACAGCGCACACATTTGGCAGGCGCCGCGTGGCAAGGCTACCGCCATGAAGGCGGTTGTTGATTTGTTTTGATAATATTTTGTTGTTTCCTTTCAGAGTGGCAGCTTCGACAACACACACACACACAATTGGCAGGCACTGTTCAAGGCTAGTTTCATGAAGGCAAGCGTGGATTCGCTTTTGTTTTCGGAGGTCGCCGGCAAGAAACGAGTGAAGAAAAGGATCATGAAATCTGCGCCGGCCTTGCAGGACTTCACTCCCAGGTTGACTTTGCGTGCAGAGTTTGTTGAGTGCGGTGCGTGAGGAGATCCGGTACTTGACCAAAACCAAGTACACTCCGAAAACCAAGGCCATTAGGATTTGTCAGGTTTTTCAATGTCAATCCATTCAGTGGTCAGTGCTTTCCATTTGCTTTCCAGTCAGTGTTTAAAACTTGATATCTGCTTTCCATCCATTCAGTGCTCTCTGACCATTTGCACTGGCAGGTGCCGCATGTGGGGTGGATGGACGGAGGTGTGCTCCATAGCGCACGCCTCAAGTTGGCTTGCTGCCCGCCTTTGCAACTGAAGGTCGTGTGGGCCTCATTGCTTGGATAAGGGTCAAACCGCATAGAAAACCATATTGATATGTGAAGACTCATACCATGAAGCCGGTAAGGCGAAAAATGTGGGCCACCGTGGCACCAAGGTTTCCAAAGCCCTGCCGGGTTTCAAACAAAATGGAGCCCGTCGATTTTCTGGAACCAAGATCTTTCGCTCATGGGGTTGCATCAGCCACAGCCTCAATGTAGAAACCTGTCCTGCTTGTCAATCCTAGTCTTATTTTCCAACTTTTTTGTTTCTCAGGAGTCTTCTCAGCGTCAGTGCACGCGTGCAAGGATGTTTCATCCAGGGGCATCACCGCCCATGCCCCAGCTCTGTGCCCAAATTGATTGATGTCAGATGTGCTTGGTTCATTTTGCCCAGGACTTAGCCAACATGGTGCTTCATTCAGACAAGTACCAACAGCTGATCAAGGAGAAGAACTTGAAACCTGGAAAGGTTTTGTCTCCCACGGCAGGAGAATATTTGTCAGGTTTGCCACGGGGATGGACTGACCCCACCGTGGGGGCTTGCAGCCGTGCCGATGTCGAGAAGCTTTTTCCTATTGGCCAGGAGTGGCGAGCTTGCTTGCAAGTCAACTCTTCAAAGTGTTTGTGTGTGCGTAATGTATGTATCGCACATGTGTGTTTTAACGGTGTTTGTTCATTTGTTCGTTTGTTTGTTTGCTTTTTTTGTTTTTTGTTTGTTTGTTTGTTTGGCTGGTTTGGTTGTTAGTTAGTTAGTTAGTTAGTTTGTTTCTTCCTTTCTTTGTTTGTTTGTTTGCTCGCTTCTTGCTAACTAGCAGCGTGCTTGTTTGTTTGCTTGTTTGTTTGTTTGTTTGTTTGTTTGTTTCTTTGTTTCTTTGTTTGTTTCTTTGTTTGATTTTTGGTTGTTTGTTTGTTTGTTTGTTTTGGTTTGGTTTGGATTTGGTTTGTTGGTTTGTTTGTTTGTGCACTTGCTTTGTGTTTCTTTTGAATTGTTCCGGTTGGATTGAATTGTTTTGTTTTGTTTTTTGCTTTATTGCTTTCACCTTGCGTGTTTGCCAGGAGCCGCGGATTAAGTGCATCTCCCTATTTAGCGGGGTAGCCGGCTTGGAGCTGGGACTTCGCAGGTGTGCCTGGCCAGTTTCCAGTGATTTTCCAGCGGTGTTGCTCAGTGTCAAGTGGGTGTCAGGTGCTTGCCCCACCAAAGTTTTTGTATATGTGTATGAAGCCTTTTGTCCTCAGACCTACTGTTTTCTTACAGTGCGCCCACCTGTGTCATGGATGAGTGGCAAACGGTGCGAACAGTAGGAGTCAACCAAATCAGGTGGCTTGGTTGCCTTTTGATTTGAAATTTGAGATGTCAATTGGATCACGGAATAAAAATTGGTTGCACACTTTCCAACCACAGCCACCGCATGTTAGAAGTCGTGGCCGTGGCAACCAAGGGTGCCTCGAAATGTGACTGTCCTTTGCAGATGGCACAACTCCATGTGCCCAAGCTTGCACCAGATTATTGTTGGCAATCGTTTTCAGTTTGTCTCCTGTGTTACGGAGCCGCCTAGAAGATTGAGGTGGTCCTGGGAGAACAACAGTTGGCAGTTGTATGGTGAGGAGCTTGTTCCTTGCAGTGCTGCAGCGCCACGAAAGAGTTCTGCTACTTGACCAACAGTCGTGTGGCGTTACGGATCATTGTGTTCAGTCTAGTGTCGGTTTGCCCACAAACTTTGAATGTGATTCAGAGATGATAAAGCTTGACAGTAATTACCCAATGGTAGAAAATATTGGTACTGATTTCCAGACAGACTCAGACTTGATCAGGAAAAGAGCAGTGAGCGTCCGTTGACTGAGAAGTCCACTGAACCGCCTCCCAAGCGATTGAAGTGAAAAGTTGCGTTGGCAAGCCATATCAGCAAAGTTCAATGTTGAGTTTTTGTTGATTCTCAGCGCTGGGCAATTGATTTTGGTTGTGAGTCTCTGATGCCAACTTCCTGCCAGATTCTTTGATGTCACGCATTTTGCGCAGAACCCAGGGTTTGGATGCGTTTGAAATGATTTCTTGATTTCTCTTTTTTTTCAAGTTTCATCAGATCAATTTACTGTTGCCGTTGCAAGTCTTGTGTTCATTTTTGAATCTGTAAATTTGGAAGCTTCAAGGTGGAACGTGATCATTTCTGTCAGCGAGTATTGAGGGCAAGGATGAGTGAAGGATGTTTGCCCTCAGTCGGCATTGATGGTGACGTCACCACCTTCTGCCCGGGCGCAGACTGCGCCGGGGCTGAAGCCCTGCTTGGAGGGTGGCCCTGCCAGGAGCATTGGCTGCTTTTTGAGCTTGATAGTTCTGTGCGCCTAGGTTGTTTGCCCAATGCATTCACACATTGTTCTCAGTTGGTTGGCCATTGGGTGTCACTGTAAATGCTGATCAAAGAGTGATATCTGTTTACAGTTCACAGTGTAAGGTTTGTTTCTTCTAAGAAAACCGTAACAAGGAGTTTGTCAACTCGGATGCTTCGTGAGTGGTGACTTCAAAACAGAATATGTCAAAGAACGAATGCATTTTAAAAGGTGTTTTATCTGCCAATTTTCCTTTTGAGGGCCAAAAGTTGTCTAAGTAACGACCTTTTTCTTTCAAAAAGGTCGGTCCAAATCGACCAAAAAGGGCGCGCCATCAAACACTCAGACCAACAGGAAAATTGGCAGTTTTTTCTAAATTATAGATATCCTTTAAGGATGTTTAATTGGGCAAATGATGAATGTCCACCACGAACCGAAGAGATGTTCTGTGTTCAGTGCATGTCAACGAAGTCGAAGTGAACTATAGGACCATCACTTGCGAGTCCCTTCGCCCCTTCTCACCTTTTGTTCCGTTCATCTCCTCAATCAAGCCTCCCAGTTTGGGATAAATAAGAATCCTTTAACCCACATATGTGTGAGACAGCATGTCATTTCTTTGTTCGCCTGCGTGAATATCTAGAGCGCGCCTTTTGGCTATGATCACCTGTGGATTTTTTTGCATGTTCGATTCACTCATGTCATGTGTAGGATGTTCTCCATTTTGAACTCTCTTTGCAATCACTTTCTGAAAGTTTGCTCTCTCTCTCTCTCTCTTTTTTTTTTTTCTCTCTCTCTCTCTCTCTCTCTCCATGTCATGCGTAGGATGTTTTTCATTGGGAACTCTCTTTGCAATCGTTTTTTGAAAGTTTGCTCTCACTCCGGGGTTGGTAGGTAAGTTGTTGGTTGGTTACCTTACTCTATGTACATGATACCTGCGCAATGTGTCCCATGATGTCCTATTGGGGCTATGTTGTAGAACCTTAGCTGTAAATAATTAGATGTCATTATGAATGTTCAACTGTCCATGAATGTCGATGGGATATCCATTGTTGTTGACTTAAGTGTCAATGGTTTCTATTTTTCGACGGGAAACAAGCCACAAAGAACTATAACAATTGACTGATCATATATGTGATAGCTAATTGATGTTATGCGATGGGTGATCAATGCTTGTTGATAGTGGTAATTTCATGTTTAAGGATCGTCAAGCAGCTGATGTTTTTTTTGTAAATAGCCTACTATTAATATTATATAGGGTTAATGGACTTGTCCCCTATGTTTCTGCCTCAAGCTCAACTTGTTGAAATTCTTTTTTCGATTCTTCAGTTAAAGTGATCTTTCTAGCTCGAATTGGTACCGTTTTTGTTTCGACATGAAAGAAAATCACACCCTGTGGCGAGACAAACTCATTGTTGCGTGGTCGGTGCTTCCCAGTTTTTGTTTGTTCAGCCTACTACCATGATTTTCTGCGTTGTTGCTGTGATGATGCTCAAACTTGAAAGCGATTGATTTGGCCAAAATGCACACTGAGGGCCTGAGCGGGGCTGGCCATCAACGTGGCATGGATGACAGCAGGAGCTCGCTTTGCTCCCATTACTTTCGAGTGGCAGACTCCTGCCCACGACTGCTCTGCTCTCAGTCCAAATTTTGGCAAATGACGCAGCTTATATGTCACAAAGGCTTTGATCAGAAGAGTCGCATTTAGTTAGTGTGAGCTGCTGCAGGCGCATGATCTGGATGGAAAACGTCGTTGCTTTGATCAGTCAGCAGGAAAATTGTCGGAAGACGTTCCATTTCTTGGCAAAGGCGGGCTTTGTTTGGTTTGCTGGCTGGATTTCAGTTTCGGTTCATCTCAAGGAATTTGATTTCGGAAATCAGGAGTGTCGCAAGCGCAACATGGCTTTGCGTTGGTGCGTGGTGAGATTAAAGAACGTGGGTCTCCCCGTCAGGGCCTTAATGGCTGAATATGGTTGATGTGTTCATTGAATAGTCCCATATGGTTAGTGGTAATATGTTGAACATTTAAATTTTCAGCTTTGTGTTGTCAGGCCAATCGGGCCAGGGTTTTCTTGGTCGCGACGAAGCCAGAAGCAGAACTGCAAATCTTCAAGGACTTTCCGCCGTGGTCATATTAGTTGAAAATTGTGCATTTACCGAATTGGAGTCGTTTGCAGGAAGCTGCTGCTTTGCATTCCTGGCCAGCAGACACTTGGAACCCTGGCTTTTGTTGCCCCTTGGAGACCTGGCTGACAGATTCTTCTTCTGAAGAGCAAAGGCAACGTCTGAAAGCTTTAGGAAATGTGGTCATTCCTCCCCAGGCCGAAATGGGAGCTTCCATCATGTCGCGCTTGTTTGAGATGCAGTAGATTGCAATGTTGATGTCAGCTGCGTTTCATTTCTTTCAACTTGTCGTGCAAGTGCACCCGGCACGAATCAGATCTTGCGCCAAATTTGAATTTTGTGCACTGAACCTCAGTGTCACAGTGAGTTGAGATTCCAACTCCTAGTGTGCATTGTTGGTGATTCTAACTTCGGGCAGGCGGATGACGTGCAAAGATCAATTCGCAAGGGCTTTGTTTTTCAAGCCTCGATGTTTGAATAGTCCATTTAGCGTGTTGGCAGGTTGGCGCAGTGCCTTGAACATATTAGTGTGTCCACATCATTGGAGCCATTTTTATCTCTAAGCCAGTGAATTGTTTTGAGGAAGGTTTGGGATAGAGAGCATGAGCGCGAAGATCCCTGCTGCTTCCCAAGACTTTCAGTTCGGGCGGGTGGTAGAGTCTGTGGCCCAGAAGGTGGTCGTTTCAGAAGAGTGTTTTAGGAAGGAACTGTGGCCCTTGATTTTGCAGAAAGACAGTCTCATCCTCAACTTTGCCAAGCTGTACCCCCAGCACATTCCAGATGCTGGTGGGGATGTTGTGATTGCGTTGGGGGATGCCACAACCAACCGATGCACTGCGAGCCTAGGTTTCTGTTTCAGTGCTGTTTAGTATTAGGAATGAAAGGCATTGTTCAGAATCAATCAACAATCAAGAAGACCAACCTTGCGTAGATGGCATGGATTGCTTCATATTGCTGCCATGTGCTCAGGATTCTGTTTCAGGACTGGGTTGCATTGGCCGACATGTCCGTTACGAAGACCATCTTTAAACAGACGATCGAGGCGGCCACTTTCTTTGAGAGTGGTGGAATCCAAGTGTTCGGGCATGAGGTCGACCTACTTTCGAACCTTATCCTTTTTGTCCCTGACCCCAACATCGGGCCTGATGACATGTGCCGCATTGCCACCATTGAGTTCAGGACTCATCTGAAAGCAGTGTAAATATCTCCTTCACAAAGAGGTGGCTTTGGGTTCTTCAACTTGCGTTGCAGACGTGATGGCCTTTTGTTGTGTTTCTTTTGGTTTGTCTCTCCCTCTCCTTTTTTGGTATTAAGTGGGACTTTTGGCGTCATTTGTCTGAACATCTTGTGGGCTTTGAACTCAGCGGATGTTCTGCCACCATCTCCCTTTTTGGCGTCAGGATTGCTTAAATAATAGTTACTTCCTTCCCACTTATGGAAACCGCTGGTCTATTTGCGCAGCACTTCAGCAACGTAACAACCCCAGCAAGAATAGTAACACAGTTCCCGATCCGACGATCGCAACCAGTGCAAACAAACAACATAAACCAGAACAAAGCGGTGCAACCACGAATGCAAGCAACAGCGACAACAGCAACAGCAGCCATGGAATCAAAATGACATGAGCGCAGCGTGAACATAATACAGACAGCAAAACAAACAGGAACAAGACGAAACCAAAAACAAACACCAGCACAACAAGCGCAATGAAAACAACAAAAACAATAAACGACATGACCGCCCAGACCGGACCCCTGGCTCCAACCCCAACTGCCCCCTGGTGATATGTGTGCCACGAATGACAGGGCCGACATTGGGCGACGTAAAACAACAAAGCCAAGCAAGGTTTGTCACTCAGCCCAAGAAATCAAGACAATGACAGTCAGTAAAAACGTTGCAAGCAATAAACAGGGGCCCCACAACTCTGCATCAATTGCAATGATCAACAGCACCCGAGACTATGCAGCAAACATCGCCAAGCATGGTGCATTAAGCGGTGCAAAGTGCCTTGCCAGCTTAGTGAACATATCTAAAAACATTGTGCTTTCAGTTGACTGGGGCAGCAGCAGCAGTCAGTAGTAATGTCTCAGCGGGTATCGTGGAGGGCAGTGCGGAGGTGGGATGGGTCACTCCAGGCCTAAGTTTTCACCAGCCGGTTTTCTTAGGTGAGGAACACATCAAGGAAACATTTTGGTTTAGGCCTAAGTTTTTGGTTTGTCAAGATGTTCTGGTGCCTGCAGTTTGTTGGCCACGGTGTCCAGGAGCCCGGCTGATACTAATCACAAAGGCTTGGCAATCTATGTGAACACCTTGAAGTATTTGAATTTGGTCCACATTGCAGAGTGCCTAAGCTATGACAGGTCAGCGCCACATTCATTCAATTGATTTATCAAGTTTTCAAAACAAACTATGAATTGGCGACCATACACAAAGTTTCGCATGAGGCATTCACAGAAGGCCAGCCAACAAGGGTGAGATCCTCGACCCGCACGACGTGTGAAAGCCCGATTTTGGGCTGGCCTGGGGCTGAGTTTCTGTTTTCGGTTTGGAGTTCTAACCTGTTGTGTTTGTGTGCCGTTTCAAATGCCATGTTGTGGCAGTTTGGGATCGAAGCCAAACAGCATCAAACCACACGTCCTGTTGGATAAATTGCAGGGTAGCAAGAGATGATATATGGGTTACTTTGCGTGCCATATATTTTATACGAGTATGCTATGTGTACATTCATAGAGGTCAAGGTATGTGGATTTAAACGTATGTGTTTTTCAAACATCGATTTTTCAAACATCAGATTCAATTGGTATCGCGTTCAGAAAGAAATGCGGACATGGTGCTCGGATGGCTGGCACGGGGGAACCAAAGTTGCAACCTGTGACCCAGCTTAGCGAGTCGGAAGAGGAGATCGGGCTAGATGGTCTTCCCGAGGCCCGTCATGAGTTGCCACAGAGGCAAAAGAGGTATAAGCCGGGTCTGAAATTCAGGGAGCGAATCCTCAACAAAGAGTTTTGTCTGAATTTGCTCTCAAAATGCTGCGGGGGAACTTGTAAGAAGCAATGCTTGCAGCAGTTCAAGAGGAAACATGTTTTCGAAAAAGTCCTGGATTTCAGAAAGCTATGGTCGGGGATGCACAAGTTAGACCAAGATCGGCTCGACCCTTGCCTTTGCTTCAGAGGGGGGGGGCGAGATAGAACAAGGTACAGTTAATCAAAATAGGAAATAATAGGAACCATGGTAATAGCAACTTATTTCATTTGGGTTGCTGTGCAGCAAGCCGCGCATGGTTATTGAGGCCCCTCGAACAGTGATTGTTGGGAGGTTTTGCTCAATTCCTATTTTTTGTTGATTTGTGAGGTCAGCTCCAAATGTTTTTTGCGCCTTCGGTGCTGTTACTTTTCATCACATGGACACACGCGCGCGCGCATGTCATGTATTCTAAACTTCGAGATGCGGCGCGTAGGTTTCACATTGGAAAGCATGGTTGCAAATATGTGTGTCTGTATGTTAGTATGTTACTATTTTGGGGATTGAGAATGTTTTTCACGTTAAAGGTTGACCCACAGCGTGGGGATGCTGGGACTTCTGCCGGGCTGCAGGCCTTACTTGGATGATCATCCCGATTTAGTAAGGGGTCAGTAACCCTGGTTGTAAACCACTACAAGGTGGTTGGGGGATTTTAAGAACCATGGTTACTAACAAGTTACTAAGTAAGATGCCCTTTGGTGGATGGTATGCCTGTTGATGCTGCCGATCTGATGCTGCTGAGTCGGGGTTGTTAATGAGAGGGATGGTGACCAAAAAATTGTACAAAAAACACGATTGCGGCAGGTCGTGTTGGTGTGTCGTATGAGCATAAAATATAATCAG
>BGPT01000400.1:313985-372091 GCA_003297045.1 Symbiodinium sp. clade C Y103
CTTCCGTGCTTGGAAACGCCTCCACCTTCTCGGTGCCTGTGCGGCAATCACTGGGGTAAAAAAATCAGCCGCACATATGAACCAGTTTGGGTTAGTCTTGTCATTTGCTGAGAAGGCGGCCTTGTGTATGCTGAGGTTCAGGTCGCATTGACCGGATTTGGTCTGCGGTACAAAACGGCCAGGATGGACCTCCCATGGACCTCCGGTTTGTTCATAAACCGGGGTCGGTAGTACAGGGTGAATCAGCAGCTGCAAAAGTCGCCAGTTTCCTGAACTCATTGTACGAGAGTGCAGCAGAGACTCTCCCAGACATAAAGGACGATGAGGGTGTGGTTATGCGTGCTCATCAACATGAGGCCAATCCCTGTGATGCTTATGCGCAGTCTGTTGGCAAACCGTCATCAGGCAAGTCGCGCAAGCGAAAGCTGGATGAATCAGTGGCATCGAAAGAGGTGCGTTTTTTGCCTCCGGGATGCATGAGGGACCACTACGAGGCGATGGCCGCCGTGGATTCGTCTGAAAGGGTGAGCTTCAAGACATTTTGGAAGATCTGGACCCGCGATTTTGGGCACATGAGGTTCCGACCTGCATCCAACCATAGCCAATGCAATGTTTGTATAAGGTACAAATTGATGATCCGGTCCCTTAGCAACCACATTCTGGCCAGACAAAGGCAAACTGAGCTCCTTGCTGAGCACCTTCGGGATCAGTACAAAGACCGAATTCAGTACTGGAGTTTACGAGGGACATCCCGTCTAGGATGCACACACCTTGTGTGCATCCTAGACGGGATGGATCAGGCTAAATTTATGTGTCCTAGAACCAGGCTCTGTGCTGCAAAAGACTTGAACTCGATGCAGAGGCCTCGTCTGCACGTAAGTGGATGCATCATCCACGGATGGGGACTAGGCTTCTTCATCAGCCTTGCAGACCATTCAAAGGATTCGTCTTGCATGGTGGAGATCCTGAACATCGTTCTCAGCCGAGTCAAGAGATCCGGCCTGGACATCTCGAAACTTCATTTCCACCTTCAATCAGATAACACACCTAGAGAGTGCAAAAACTCCACCCTCTTACGGTGGTTGAGCCTGTTGACTTCGAAGGGCAGCTCTGATCACAGATTAGAGTAACATTTTGTTTGCTGCCCAAGTGTCGGAATTTGTCCTTCCATTGACACTAAAACGCTTGATTTCAAGGAGTGGTTGCCTCGGCCTCCATGGGCCACCTTCGAACCGGCCACTCGCACGACGACGTGGATCAGGCTGAGAAGTCAGGAATCACCCAGGTTGTGAAGTTCCCAAGTTGGTTCAGTTTCAAATTGACCTTTTGAGCCGACAGGTCTTCGGAGGCCTTGCAACTCATTTAGTGCGTCACCTGAAGACAGCCGAAACTCCTGCTGATTTTGTCCGTGGAGTTCAACAATTCTGTGAAGGTGCCAGGAGGCCATATGAAAAGGAACGTTTTGCGGTGCAGCTCAACAGGCACAGGGACTGGAATCTTGTTCGAAACAATTTGTTTTTGGCCTCCGCATTTTCGGTAGGTCAGCTTTCTGCCTTGATCAATAGTATGCAGGATGTAAGTTTCCCTTGGCAAGGAAGGGGTTTTGCGCTGTGGCAGCCCCAATCATGCTGGCCGGAATCGGAGGGCCCGGCGCTCCACATTATTTTGAATTCCAACGTCGGAGCAGTTTGGGTTACTTGCTTGGTGTAAGTGTAATGTGTATACATGGTTCCCTGACATTGCTTTCTATGTCCATATGGCTTCATTCAACCCCGTGTCCTAACCAAGAGAAATATTTTGTTTCTACTTACTAGTTTGCACAGTTGAAGGATTTGTGTTTTTGTTTTGCGGTTTTCTTGTTGAAGACAGATAAGCTACGTAGGAAGTGTTCGATTTTTTCGATTGTGTCAACGGCAGTTTGCCAGATCTCCCAAGGCTCAGACTCACAAGGTGCCATTACAGATCCGTATTGGAAGCTGGCTGCTGCGGACCAACGCGGCGAGGACGTAATCTTGAGGTGCTGCTGATGAAATGCCCTTACAGTTGTATGGTGGTCATTTTTGTTTCTTCCCGCCACCTTGCAGGTATTGATTTGAATGGGGGGCCCACTTATCCCTGAACCTGGTTGCCACTTGTAATTCAAACCATTTGTTACAACACGTGTTTTCAATTGCCTCAGGTGCAAGAAGTTCTTGGCCGATGAACAAATCCACTCCACCATGCTGTGGTTGCCGAAGCACATTTCTGATGATTGTCTCCCTTCTCCACTGCCGGTAGGAGCTAGATGTGTTTGGGAGTATTCGGGGTCCAAGTGTGTTTGCTTCACTGGTGCTGGTCAAAGGGTTTCAAGTTGGTGGCAATACGGTTTTGGTTTTTATTTTTTCAAAAGGCTGCGAAGTACCCCTTTTTTATAATGATGTTGACTGCCTCGTGTTTCTTCCGCTTTTCAGGAGAGGCGGCAAAGAGGAAACTTGGAGATGACTATGTGGACCATATCAGAAAGTATCTTCCTGTGCTGCGGTCTTATGATTTGCATCGGGCAGCCGATCACTTGGAGCAATGGGTCGATGGGACATTACCTTTGGTTCCTCTTGAAGATATTTCCCCGTGTCCTGGCTGAAAGAGATTCGATGGGCGCAAGATTCAAGAAAGAATGGACGGCTCATGAACAACATGTCATTGACCTTATTGGATTTTAGTTATTATTTTGTTTCATTATTGTTTTGCCGCCTTGTCCCGAGGTGCTCGCTTGACCCCACGGGAAGCATCGACGTGGCTGAGAGGTTCATGGGCTTGGTGCGCAACCTTGAATCAAAGCCGAACAAGTTGAAGTTACTTGGACACGGCAAGGTCAAATGCCTTACGGTTTGATTTGACATGGGGGGACTTTTTGTGGAGGGGGTTTCCAACTTCTTGCTCACTCATGAACTCCCCATGGGGGTTGAATTTGGTGCTCACAGCCTGGAACATTTTGGAACAAATTGGAAATTAGATATTGAGTGGTCTTTGGTGTGCAGCAGTCTATGGTCTCCTGGTTTGGTGACTTGCCAGACCTACTTGTTGGCTTAGGCTCGAGCGTGGAGGGGACACCACGAGGAGCGCGCGCAAATATCTACATGATGCGCGCCTGTCTGCAACCATTGAGGGAGCTACCAGCGCATGGTCAGCAGGAGTAGCTTGGGATGAGGCTTGGAACATAGCGTGCAAAGCCGTTGACAAAGCAATGCCGGTGCCGAAGGCAAAGGCCAAATCTAAGGCTAAGGCCAGGGCAAAGCCCAAGGCTCGTGCTTCTTAAGTAATGGAGTTTACACCAGTCGCAGGACGACATTTCCATGTCAGAATATCACATAATATCTAGCCAACTTGGTGGAATAGGTCACCTAATGCATTTTTTGGAAAGGTCGCCATAGGTGACTGGTCAGAGGTCTCTTTGGTCACCTTTGGGCATCAACCAGTGTCAGAAGACTTGATGCTTTTGTTTTGATCGATGTGGGTTTCGAACAAAACCTGCCTGCTTGTGACCATTGCGAGGTCGGTTTGGTCACCTCCAATGGGTATTTTCCACAACTGTAGCAGGTAATGGTTTATGTGTGTTATCTTGTTAAGGCCAGGCAGCTGCAATAGGATGATTCAGACCTCCCTTTCATCACCTTTGCAACCCTAAACCCTAAACTATACGGTTTATTCATCACCTTTGCAACCCTAAACCCTAAACTATACGGTTTATTCGGCGAGAGTTTTGTTCCCCAATAGGAATTGAAAAATCAAAGCAAACATGATTGCAGTGTGATGGGGGAGGATGTGATGATTCAGACCTCACTTTCATCACATATTGTTTGGGGATGATTCCAACTTTGCAACCCTAAACCCTAAACTATACGGTTTATTCGGCGAGAGTTTTGTTCCCCAATAGGAGTTGAAAAATCAAAGCAAGCATGATTGCAGTGTGATGGGGGAGGATGTGATGATTCAGACCTCACTTTCATCACATATTGTTCGGGGATGGTGCCACTTTGCAACCCTAAACCCTAAACTATACGGTTTATTCGGCGAGAGTTTTGTTCCCCAATAGGAGTTGTAAAAGGCAAAGCAAGTGTGGTTTCAACGTGATGGGGAGTATGTGATGATTCAGACCTCACTTTCGTCACTTAGACAGATTTTCAGAAACAACCATCAATGACTAGGTGACGGAATTTTGAAGAAATCCGTCACATCTTGAGTTTCATGAAAGTGACGGAATTTCGAAGAAATCCGTCACATCGAGAGTTTCATGTAAGTGACGGAATTTGGAAGAAATCCGTCACATCGAGAGTTTCATGTAAGTGACGGAATTTGGAAGAAATCCGTCACATCGAGAGTTTCATGTAAGTGACGGAATTTTGAAGGTTTGAGGGTTTCATTTTTGTATGTTATATAAGGTTCAAGTTGATGGGCAGTGACCGACCTCCATCCACATTTCTCACTCATGTAGCAGAGTTTGGGTTTTAGGATTTTCAAAGATCACAAGCAAGTTTTTCAGTTTGCCTACTATCTTTGCAAGAAACAGGACATTGTTTTTGTTGTTTCGTTGTTGTTGGGCCAAGGTCGCTTGCTGCTGTGTGGAGCAAACCAGCCGCCTTGAACAGATGGGGTAAAAAGTCACATGTGCCAGCCAATGCTTTTGTTTTCTGGAAGAGTCATGAATTGCTTCCGTCTCTTCATTCTTTTCTCTTTTCCTTCAAAGCTTCTTTGCATCAGTGAACCTTAAAGACTTGGATCAATGGATGTATTCCACGCTGTGTCGCGTAGGCAAACTGATCCGTCAGCCAGTTGTTCTGCGCATTTTGTAGACGGTAGGTCAGTCAAATGATCGAGAACTTGGAGTTGATTTCTGTTGGTTTTCCGTGTGGCAGTCTTTTTGCACAAGTTTCTGACAACTGGCAGCTGGTCACAATGCCACCCCAGAAAAGAAAGTCAGGGGCGGGAGCTGAGTCTGGTGCAAAGGCCAAGGCAGCGAAGGCCGCCAATGGCAACCGGATTGTCGTCCCAGTGGAATTTCAGGACTGTGTGAAGCAGATCACTGGTTGGTTCACTGGCATGCGATTTATGTGGTTGTTTTTTTTGGCAGTCCCGCAATTCAGATTGTAAAGCTGGAGAGTGAGGTTGCGTGAGAAAGTCGCCCCGATGGGTGGGTTGGACAAGTACATTGCGTCCGTCTACCCTGAGAAGGTGCTTTGAATTTGATATGCTTCACAAATTTGTGCCTGGTGGTCTTGTGGTTGGCATTGGTCCTTTCAGTGTTTGGGTGGACGGCTTGCAGTTGATGTTCTTCGAGTAAATTGTTTGATGAATATAATAGGCTTCTTGTTTCTCGAAATTGGCTTGTAGGCCGACTTGCTGTCCCTGGCCGAGTGGATTGATGAGGCATTCCCTCCCGATGGCAGGTCGGGTGATTACAGGGGTGTATCATGTCACAAGAGCGAACAAATTTTGCATCGCAGGGACATCATGTTGTCTAGCTTTTTGATGCATTCATGGGTTTGGTCCTTGAGGGTCACCTACTGCGACAAGCTCGTTGAGGGTGGCGGCGCTGTGGTTCTCCGGCCCTTCCAGCTTGGCTACCGGTCAGACTTCAGCTTCAGCGGAGTTTGGGAGCCAGAGGACATGGAGGGCCTCATGGAGATCATATTGTGTGAAGGGCGCTGCCCTCATCCTGCTGTGAAGTTTTACAATTCAAACCTTTACTTTTTATTGGTCATCAGTGACTAGCTTGGTCAGAAAACTCTTAACCTTGGGTGATCAGAGCTCAGGTTCAGGTCAAATTCGGAGACCACCCTTGGTGCTGAACGTTTGGCAATCATAGCCCCTCTGGAAGCAATGCTAGTCGAAGAATATGTTCCTCTCAGTGCTTTGCCACATCGAGGCAGGCTTATGTTTTCATCGGGCCTAGTAGTACCAATTTGTTTTTGAAGCCGAGGCAGGTGAGGTTGGGTTCTGATTTCAATTGCATTCAATGAACATGGCATTCGCACAAAGGCTTATGTTGTTGTCGAGCCTAGTCCTACCAACTTGGTTTTGAAGAGCCAGGTGATATTCTACCACCGTTCTCTGTGGCCTTTGTGAAAGGATGGCGTCGGTCTACAGCACTTCTAGCTTGCATGATCGGAGCCAAAGAATGCAATATTGATTTGGACGAGCTTCCCCGTTCGTTCAGAGCACATTGCATGACCTTGGTACTTTCCTTTGTTGCTTTATCTCCCACCAAATTCCTTCGGTAGTGCTGGCCATTTCTTTTTTTGTGACCTAGACCAGACTCTGAGCCTTGAATTTCATATTTGGAGGCTTCAGCTTCTTCCATCTACTGCTTGGCTTCAAAGTATGGCAGCACACGGGAAATGGTGTACGGCAATCGCGGTGTCACGATCCAGCACTCTTTGCGCAAAGCCCCTCATGCTTTCAATTTGCTGCGGCAGATTGCAGTCCTTCAAAAAACTGGGTATGGTAATGCGCAGCAGCAGATGTCAGCACCTTTGATGCACAGAGTTTCGGAAAAGCCACCTCCTTATTCACAGTAATTCCAAAATAACAGTTTTGGAAATTATTTTACATGGGTCGGTTTCAATGTAATCACAACATATTCCCAAACGGTTCCAATGTTTGCTGTGTTTGTGTAAGGACTGGTCTTCGGCCACAGCTATGGCTCGGGTCTTTGCTATCGGGAAGACTGAGTCAGACGCTTTGTTCAACTTGAACTCCAAGATTGATCGTGAGCTCGTGGTAGAGTTGAAAACCGCTGTTTCCAAACGCGGCCTTCGATATTTTTTGACACACGACTGCATCGCCCGCAACACCTTCAACGAGGGATGGAGCTCAGCCCAGGGCTTAGCAGAAGCATGGCGAGATGTGTGTGTTAATGCGGATGATGGTCGCTTGGTGCCTTGCTTGCTGCAAGTTTAAGGTCAATGTTTTGCAAGG
This sequence comes from Symbiodinium sp. clade C Y103, assembly GCA_003297045.1. NCBI lineage: Eukaryota > Dinophyceae > Suessiales > Symbiodiniaceae > Cladocopium > Cladocopium sp. clade C. Next base: position 320,940 of record BGPT01000400.1, read on the forward strand.
GGTTTCCAAGGATGTCTGTTTTTTATTTGCAGGTGGTCCAGGTTGGGGATGCCAAAACATTGAGTCGTGTGAGCCATCTCCATGCAAGACGCTTTGCAGGCGTCGTTTTTCCTCAAGAGGATTTGCACGGAGTGGGATGCAAAGCCTCCGTCCATGAGGAAGCCTTTGACTGCCAAGGATGGCCAATTCATCCATCTTTGTTGCGGCCTTTACCTGCACTTTTTGGACGTGCTGAAGGGGATGGCCCCTGCCGGCGAGTTCGGAGCGATGGCTGATCGCTTGGAGAGTAAGTTCCTTCTCGGGGTGGTCGACCCAGAGTTGAAGATTGCGGCCGAGGGCAGCATTCCCCCAGGAAGTATCAAAGATATCAGCATTTTCAGGCTTGGTGTGGTTATTTGGTACTTTTCGTTTTGGTACCATTGTTGCCATTGTGTGATGCGTGTCAGTGTGAATCCTTTTGGTTGGCAATGAGTTTTCAGGTCTGAGATCAGTGGCTTCGAGACGCGGCTCTCCATGGACCAGGAAGAGAAGAAGCGAGAATTGGCTGAGAAAGTCTTCAACGCCACGTTGGAGCAATTGACCCTCCAGATTGACCAAGACATCGTGATGATCCGTGCATCGCTTCCTCCGCCTGTGTCAGCAGCTCGCAAGACAGCAGCAGACATGAAGTATGTTCGTGACCGGCAAGCGTGCCTTGGGTATAGCATGGATTGATTTCGGGGTCAAGATTCTCAATCCCGGTAGATTCCGACGGGTGTAGTCACATTGAAACATAATGGTTACTGTGTGTCACGGTTCATTGATCTAGAAGTCGCTGTTTTTGCATTGCCTGTGGAATGCAAAGCTCGGAGAATTCCGATACAAGTTTGCAAACCAAAACAAACATTGAAACGACAGGCTCATGAAATCTTCCAAGACATGCAAGGCAAAGTGCCAACCATCGATTATATTATGATATTATTGACAAATACTCCAAAAGGCTGTCAGAGCCGGTTTGTTTTGCTTCATGATGACAAGGCGTGGCATGGAGTTTGTCAAGGAGTGGATGCAGAGCAATTGCCAGCTTCGCATTGGCTTGTCTCCGAGTGAGGCTTTGCCAGGCTTTACCAAGTTCATCGCCGATTGTGGGGGTGCAGGCGCTGGCAACATGTGCCTTGATCCACTACAGAGATCATGTTTTTGGCATCATTTAGGTTTGAAAAGCACCTTACTTTTTTCAGGTACTTTTTCAATAGATGCCAATGGTTGGGAGATCTTTTTAAGTAATTGCTTAAATTGCTCGGTTTGTGCAATGGTTACCCCTGGGCAAGCCTACCTGGCCGGCCTTGCATACCCTTAGGCGAGTCTATTTGGTCAATCTGTTTTACAGATACTACATTTATATATTGTTTATTTTCAATAAAATATAAAGATGTTCCAACAATGGCCGCCGGCCGTTGTTGGAAAGTGGTGTTGGATGTTGGGATGATATTTGATGGTGTTGGATGTTGGGATGATATTTGATTGGGGAAATGATGACTGTCCATAACGAACCGAGGATTTTCCGTGTTCAGTGCAAGCCAATGAAGTCGAAATGAACTATGTGAGTATCACTTTCGTGAGGTTTTCTTTCGGTGAATGTACATATTGTTTTTGAGTTGCAACACGGCCATTTGTGATGTCAGAGTCTTGCCTTTTGTATCTAAAGGACAATGTTATATGCCCCTGCAGTTTGGTTTTTAGAGGGGTGGGTGCCAATCTCTCTTGCGTAGATCTGGTTTGTTTTTTTTTTAAACCTTTAAACTTTGTTTCATTCATCCTGGCTTCCAATTTAGGGCTAAATGAGAATGCTATCAAGAAACATTTTAACCAGTGACGTTTAAGTCAACAGCTAAACCCGCTCATCATAGATTATCGAATCGACATGCGTGGACAATGACATATTCATGTCTCTTATATTCTATGTTTATTACTATGATTATTATTGCATTCACAGTCGGATGATCATCCGCAGGCATAAGACAAACCGCAAAGCACTATGAATATTTGTCCATAGCCTAGCAAACTCAATGTCAATTCGATTCGCTGCTGCGATCTAGTCAGTGAGGTACATCCTGTGTGCGCTGGATGCCACAGTCTGGCCAAAGAACGAGACGGTGAACGATTCTCTTCAGGTTCTGCACACCGTGTGCAGCATGGGGTCAGCCAACATGGGATATATTCAGTATCCCTTGCTGCATTCGCAAACAAGCCTCACAGCCCAGTGCAAGCATCGACGATACATGGAAGACAAGCTCTTGAACACTGAGTCCGATTTCAGCACTTCATTCACGCTGTTGTTCAACAAGCAGGGGTTGAGGGCCGACAGTTCGCAACCATCTTCCCAGCAGTGCGTTCTGATTACCGTGGGGAACAACAACAAATGGTCCCAGAGTGCTGCCTACCAGAACGGCTTTTTGGGCCCTTTGGCATTGACCCCGATGCGGGATCTCGTCGGGTACGACCCAGACAACCGACCAGGAGCAAGTGCCAGGATTGAACAGAGTCTTGGATATGTTTTGTTATTGTTTTTTTGGGGGCTTCCACGCAATCAGTGTGCATTGCCCAGCATGGATTGCATTATGATTTGGTTTTTGTTACAGCTTCACCGAAGTAATGTTGTGAGTGGGAGTGCGTTGAGAACTTAGGAAAGGCTTGGAATGCCACCTTGAGATTTTGAAGGGTTTCCTGGATTCGATGCCTTTCACAGAGGATGACATCGTCGTGTGGTTTGACGTGCAGCCAAACCGGTAGCTTGTAGAATGACTTCCGCTTGCCCTGTTCTTTTGTGTAAATGTTGTTGGTCCATCTGAAGCTGAGGTATTGCGAATTTGGGAGGGCTTGCGTGCAGCGTGCTTTGAACGGAATCACCAGGCCCACCATCAAGTACTATGGCTTGCTGGACAACTCCCAGAAGGATGTGGTGACCATGATTGAAAGTCAGGTCTTCAAGTATTGGGATGATCTGGCAACGTCACCGGCCAAGACACGACCTGCTCCAGCCATTCCACAGGTGAACATTTCCGGCCTGGCACTTCTCAGCTGCAGCGCAGCCGGCAAAGTGACATGGCCGCAAAGCATCATGGAGAAATTCCCCCCGGAATCCAGCCAGTACAAGCACATGCTGAAGCTGAAGGAGGACTTTCAAGCTGAGTTTGGCGACCGGATTGTTGCTGAAGGTGTCCAGTCCCGAACTGGTCGATCACGACCAGCTCGAGTATCCGGCCAACCAGACTTCACAGTTGATGGCGGGAAAGAGCCTTTGGACGTGCAGCGTGTGCTGGAGTTGGAAGTGCACGCTACTGCTCCCGCACCCGACCAAAGGCGGGGTTTGCAGTGGTTCTTTTTTTTAAAAAATTGGGGGTTTCAAGTGATGGTTGACTGTTTTTGGGTGGTTGGATTTGGTTTCGAATTTATCGCATTTTGTTGATGCTGCTGCAGGGAAATCACGTTGCAAGGGAAAGCAAATCGCCCTACCATCGTCATCACCAAGGAGATGAAGGTGTGGCTTGGCAACGAGCTTGCGCAGCCCTTGTCCTTGACAGGGTTGGAGCTATTTGGCTTCAACACCGGGAGCTATGAAGAGCGCATTGTGTCCAGTGGCAAACGTTGCCCTGGAGGGATCCCGTGGCGCTTGTGTGGGGACCTTGAATTGGTTTGCTACGAGAAAAAGCTGCTGCCCTTGTGTTCCTTGATCCATTGTGCTGCTACGCAGCATGGCCTGGCAGACGTGCAGCTCCGCGAGCACTTGCTGGAGCCCATGTTGCACCCTCCGGCCCTTGGGATTTCAAATGAAGATTCTGAGTTGAGTTCTTGGGCAGGGTTCCATTCTTTTGGGGATGTGTACCAGGTGGCTCCAGCCCAACCTAGTGATCAGTAGTTGTCGATATGGATGAACCGATGGGGGCCTAAAATGGTTAATAATAGCAAGGGGATAATCACCAACAACAATGGTTAACCAATAACCAGTTTGTCCATCAAGGGTCCAGGGTGGTAGAACCTACTAACCATTTCAAGTTTGCCTAGTTTGAATTTGCCAACTTTAAACAAGTGGTTGGTAAGGGTCCCAATTGTTAATCCTTTTGTGGTACTTGTCAGCGGGACCTTTTGGGCAGTGAGACCTGAAACTTGTACGACCCCCCTTTTTGTGGGCACAGTCAGCTCTTGCGATTTCAACATGCCTGAGTATTTGCTGTGCAGTATTATTTCTACAACGGGTGCTGACATGTGTGTAATAAGTACACTCAATTATTTTTGCATATGATGTATACTCTCTGTGCTATATATAATATATATAGTTGCACCGCAGGACCCATATATATATAATACTTGTATATATATATATATATACATATTTATTCATTATAATATATATACAATATATATATATATAATATATATATATATATATTATAACCTAATAGTTACACCGCAGGACCCAAGTGGATTTTGTATGGCAGGCGTGGCAGTTTGTACACGTTGTTAGAAGTTGTGTGTGTTTAAGAGCCAGCTTCCCACTGAAGAGTTTTTCGCATGGTTTTTGGTGGTTTTTTCGCACTTGCTTCGCGAAGTGGGTGCTACCTAAAGGCTGGGGTGGGTTTGGGCTGGGGTGCGGGGCTGGGATGTCAACGTTCGCCTTGCTTCATGAAGTGGATGTTACGGGGTGGGGTGGGGTTGGGATGTCAATTTTGATGCTACATGAAGGATGGGGTGGGGTGGGGCTGGGCTGGGATGTTGATGTTTGGTGATTGTGCTTGCTTCATGAAGTGGATGCTACGTGAAGGTCCAGCAGTGGGTGGTGCAGGGTGGGGCTGGGATTACGTTCGCTTGCGCTTGCTTGAGCTTGCTCCTCGATGAAGTTGATGCTGCGTGGAGGATGGGCGGGGCAGGATGTTAACGTTCGGCTGCACTTGCTTCACGAATGCAATCTTGGAGATTGCTTCGACGAACGGAAGCTAGCGATGGATCTCGATGCAGTAAGATGGATGTCTCAGCCAAAGGCAAGACATATGGTTATATTTCATGTTGTAGTGGTTGTGTTGCATTCACACTGTTATGCGTTTTTTGTGCACACTGTATTGTATGATTGATTACATCACGATGATTTTAAATTAGAATTGTTATTAATTATTATTATTGTAGACCTAGATATTATGATGATTGATGCTATCATTATGATATTATACTATTATTATTATTAGAGTGATGCTCGGCTCATCAAACGGTTCATTTTTTAAGATTGAACGCCTTCAGCTGTTTGCAAACATCAACAAGTTTTAATGCTGGCTCAGGGTAGATGCTCACCTTTGCGCAACAAGGCCGCATGGCAATATTTTCCGTCATCGCGACTGCCCTTCGGGCCTGTTGATGAATCTCTGGGGCTATGCAAACAGCTAGCTCCAACGGCTGTTTGTGGCAGTTTCTGCGCACCATGGGACGCTTCAGGTTTGGGCTTTTTTTTGTCCAGGTGGCGGAGCAGGGTCTGTGAATTCACGGGCTTGGAAATTGAAAGCAGCAGCAGCAGCAAAAAACCCTAAACCCAAAAAAACCTAAAAACCCGAATGAACCCTAAAACCTTCAACCCTAAACCCTAAAAACCTTAAACCTTAACCCTGAACCCCAAAAACCCTAACCCCTAACCCTAAAAACCCTAAAAATCCTGAAGCCCTAGAATCACCAAACCCAGTTGGGCAGGGCCTGGATGTTCCTGACATCTAGTTCCACCAAAATCTGCAGCCCTGCCAGCTCTGATAATGGGAGAGTCAGTGCCCCAAGGCCCCAAGAGCATAGAAAAAGAAACCCTAAACTCCAAACACCCTAAAAACCATCAAAACTCTTAAACCCTAACCCTAAACCCTAAAACTTTTAACCCTAAAAAACCCTTAACCCTAAACCCTAAACTCTAAACCCCAAACTCTAAACTCCAAACACCCTAAAAACCATCAAAACTCTAGAAACCTTAAACCCTAAACCCTAAACCCTAAAACCTTTAACCCTAAAAAACCCTTAACCCTAAACCCTAAAACCCTAAAAACCCTAAAAACCCTAAACCCAAAACCCTAAAAACCCTAAAAACCCTAAAAACCCTTAACCCTAACCCCTGAAAACCCTTAACCCTAACCCCAAACCCTAAAAACCGTAAACCCTTAACTGTTCAGGCGGTGATAGTACGTTTTTCAACACGTGGTTGCAAAATTGGAAAAAAGGTTTTTTGCCCTGTGTTTCCACATCGCATTGATGGGTGCTGGGTTTGGGCTATACCTGAAGGTTTGGAACATGAAATTGGCTGGGGCGGCCTGGGCCAAATTTGACAGCTAGCCACCGGCGTGACATCCAGTCAGACCAAAACTGGTGGAGCCAGCCAGATCCGTGTGGAGATTTGATCCCGGCAGCCACCTGCCTTTAATTTTGATTTGTGTCAAAGACAGCAACCTGCCAAGTATGCTTTGCGCAATGGCGGAGCCTGGCAGGCGGCTTCAAGCAAAAACAACGACTTGTTGTTGAAACTTCTGTTTGGTGCTGCTTTACCCGCAGCACATGGAATTGCGCGTGTGGCATTTTCCGGACGCACGCCCAAGAGAATGCAAGTCAGACTCAGAGCCATGCTTCAGAGACAGCAGCTCTTTTTGCGCAATAATTTTGAGGCAGCCGAGCATCACAATAAATAGACTTAGATAAATGTAAGATATTATGATACCTGCATTTTAGTACTCTAAAATAATGATGGTTCATAGATTAATACTGAAATCACGTGTTCATGGTCCGCATTTTTGCTGGTGTCCTTGTGAGGAGCGTGACAGGATCATAGTTAAATGAGGGTGGTGATTCAGAGTCACCATGGCTGATGATGATGGTGATGATGATGATGGATGTTGACGATTGCTGATGATTATTTTTGATGATGGTGATGATTCATGATGATGATGATGATGATGCTCGATGCATGTAAACACCGGTGGTTACAAAACGCAATCCCATACATTCCGGACTGTTATTCAAAATTCTTGGAATCTGGTTATTGGGACAACGCCTTGCTCAAACGGTGGAAAAATGAAGCAATTTTCTCCACTCCACAGACGACCACCGCCCCACGACAGGCGGAAGAACCAGATGTGAATGTTCGTCTCATGTCATGTTTCTGGTTTATGGTGATCCCCGCCATTTCCCTTTCATATAATAATTGTTTTATGAATGGCTGTGCAATGATCATCCGATTGGCGCAGGTGCGCTCACATTTTTTTGATTTTAAAGCGAGGTGTGACCCACCTGTGGTAGACATAAACGGTTGTTTGGTTCAAGAACAGGTAATTTGCTGGCCGATTTTTTGGAAGATTCAGTGTTTATTTTTGAATGCCATCTTGCCCAAACCTAGGTTGAAGGGGAAGAGGAGCAAGTGCCGGTGGCCTTTCGTCATACTGTGCAGCCTCTCAGATCCAAGCTCACCAACGTGTTTCGCCCCAATGCAATGCAAGGGGAAGCCCGTGCTCAGACTTTGGGGGCAGTCTGGCTTGGCAAGCTGGAGACCCTTCCACAGACTCAGATGATGGATGTGATTTGGGAGGCCCGGATTGAATCAATGGCGGCCCATTGTTTGTTGTTTTGGCTGTGGTCATGGTGTTCATTATTTGTAGTGATGGTGGTGTTCTGGTTGTTTTGCTTGTGTTTTGTTGGCGGCGTCTGTTTTGTCATTGATGAGGTTGCGGTTGTGACGAGTTTTTTTTGCGGTCTCGCTGTGTCTTTTGGTCATGGTCCGTATCGCCTGTGTGGATATTAAGGAAAATGATGGTGAGTGTTTGTGGTACTGGTGATTGTGGCCATTGATGTTGTCGTTGTGGCTGTGGTGGTCGTGGTTTTTGATTTGTTGTGTGTGTGGTTGTCATTCATGGTATGCGTTCTTGTATTATTTGTTTTTTGTGGAAGATAGTAGTAAGTTTCTTCAACTTTTTGTGGGACTGATTGACAAGTTGCCGTTGTGTTGGCTGTTGCCGTTGTCATTGCTACCGTTTTGCAGTTGTGATCCTTGTGATTGGTTGGCGTGTTGGCGCTTGCAGGCGTTGTTGTCGGTGCCGCATGTTGGTGGTGTCGCTGTGGTGGTGGTGGTGGTTGTTGTTGTTGTTGGTGGTGGTGGTGGTGGTGTTTGCTGCTGCTGCTGTTAAGGGGGGGGAGGTTGCATGACAGCAAACATGCCCTTTATTTTTATTCCGAATGTTCTCCATGTGCGGGAAACATTATGGTATGATTGTAGTGGCATGTTTTCCGAATGTTCTTCCATTTTTTTTGAGTCATGCATGTTGGCGTATAGTGGTATGTTGAATACTGCTGGGGTGGATGTTTTTATAGTGAGGTGGTGCTCGAAGGCAACAAGATCGTTCCTACCAAGCCCAAGATGTTCTTGACCTGTTCTCTGGAACTGGCAGCCGGCGCCTGGGTCATGCTGACGTGAGTGAGTACCAGTTGCTTCGTTCTTCCGGCCCAGCTTGCAAGAGACCATGCTGGGATTGAAAGTTCATGATGAACTTTTCTTCAGTGATTTCACTCGTAAGGCGAGTGTGCTCTGCCCTTAGCCTCTTTCCAATCAGACCGTGAAGGGGGCACCTCCTGTCTTTTGATTGCTGTCACATGAGTGTCACATGTTGGATGTTTTTTTCCAAGAGAGGTGCCGGCCAGCTTTCCCCGTGGGCGACTCTTGGTCCAACATCGTTAAAGTCTTATTACCGCAACAAATGTTTGTGCTAGATGTTAATTCGTTTTGGGTGTTGGAGGAGCCACGGGGTTTGCCAGTTTGCCATAGGGTTGTGTCTGATTTTCTCCAATGAGCTGGCAGTTCCATGACGCTTCGAGTATTTAGTGTGGATCATCACTGAAAATGTCATTTTCATTTTGTTCTTGATCGCACTGAAGCCGTTTCAAACCTAGAGAATGCGCCAGCCCCCTCCAAATCTGATCAAACCCGGTCGACTTTGATCCCAGTGTTTTTTGCGATAGATGTTAGCCTGCAAGGTTTTCTTGTTCAGAGTGCCAGTGATTCTGCCCGATTCTGCCCCGCTACTTTCCAAGTCCGTCGGCATGGGCGCTTTGCCTGATATCAAAGAGCTTAGTGGTTCGGAGGGAGAGCCAGGTGAACCAGCCAAGAGTGCGACACCCAAGGCGAACGCCAAGGCAAACGCCAAGGCGAAAGCCAAGACGAAGCCCCACACGAAAGCCGCGAAAGCGAAGGCTGCGGGGAAACCCAAGGCCTTTCCGAAGCAGAAGGCAATGTCGAAGGCCAAATCTAAGACTGCCACAGGGAAAGCCAAAGTGACGGTTTCAGAAGCAAGCTCAACGACATCTAAGTCACCAGGGAAGAAGACAGACAAGCCTGCAGATTCTGAAGAACCCAGAGAGGCAGATCTAACTTGTTTTCAAACTTTAAATTTGGTTCAATTATTTCAGCCGAAGGGATTCACATTGTCACATCTACCGCAAAAAACAAGCCAACAGGAGAAAGTTCCGAGTTTGAAGCGGCCGGCAGCTTCTGTGATGAAAGCTCCCAAGGGTAGTGCGCAAATTGTGGATGGACGAGGCCATTCACACAGCTGAACCAAGTCATGTGTTTGGTGTTTTGCTCTTCATTTTGTCAGGGTTGTCCTGCAGCAGTTGTCCTTGTCAGGAGTTCCTGGATCTGATGGGAAGGTTCATGTCATTGGACCGCAGTACTACAAGACCAGCAACACCTGGACTCTCCAGATCGGTAAGAAGCAAGTCCTTTCAGTTTCTTGCCCTCAATGCAGTCAATGGACGATTAGTTTCAGTTTTGGACTGGTTGCCAAGTCAAGGTCCATTCGCAGAAACGGTGCAAGTGGGACATTTCAATCATGATCACCATCAGATTGCGGTCGTCCCAGGTTGGTGGCAAGTATTACTCCAATCAGAAGACTCGAGAGATTTGCGTCGGGGGCTTATGCTGGATGTTTGCAAGCAGTTATGTTCATGCGGTGAATTTCTGCTGGGAGGAGATTGGAAAGCGCCACATCGAGAAGGGAGATAAATTTGAAGATGTCAAAGCTATCACCGTTTCTTAACTTCATTCAGCGTGCAGCTGTTGTGCAGACTTGAGCAATGAAATGGTAAGAAACAAGCAACCCATTCCTTGCTTGAGGCTGGCATGTTGGCCAAGCTGGAGCGGTTGGAAGAGGCTCAGACGAGTCGCGAGGACATGACTCCTGTGCCCAAGGGATTGACCCCTGTGCCCAAGGAATCGGAACTTGAAAGCAGTTGCTTGACGTAATTGCTAAATTCCTTAGCCTTTTTCCACCACGCTGCAAGCAGTGTCGAACTCGAGTGTCAGAGTTGCTTCAGTCAAGTGGATTTTTGCAATCCCAATTGCAGACTTTCCCAACACCCACAACTCAGAGCATCCTGCAACGATAGTGGTTTGAAATGTGTATTGTATTGTTCCGATCTTAAAAGTGCCTATAATCATTGTACTGTTCTGATTTGAAGCCCGTATAATCATTGTATTGTTCTGTCACTGGCTTCGCATGTCGGATTGCCAAGGTGAGAGGCATGAGGCCGAAAGTCCTGCAGCAGCAGCAGCTGCTGACAAGCCCACTGAAGATGTGGAGTTGGCCGATCCGGGAGCCGGCATGGAGGAGGAAGCCGAGGAAGAAGGGGAGGAAGAAGCTGCCGGTGCTGATGCGGATGTTCCTGTTGAACCTGATGATCAGAACAATGTCGACTGATAAGGTTCTTGCTAGCAACTTCCCCAGGAAAGCCTGGAGGCTCAGGTGTTTGATGGATGGGCGAACTGGGACTGGTGCTGGAAAATGCCAGATCTCGTGTGCAGCTTGGGGTTTTTGAACTCATGAGAGTTGCAGGATTGACGCATGTTTGAATGGCATTGGATGCATAAACCTAAAGTCTTTCGAAATACGTAGTCATAACCTCTGCTGAGCATTGGGGCTTCCAATCATTTTCTGCAAGTCAGTTTTCACTTTCTCGGGGGAGCGGATGCATTGAATTTTGCTGCTTGGATGTTCTCTTCGCTATTTGTCATTCATTGTTGGTGGCTGGGTTCGAATGCTGCGAACTTGAATCTTCGGTCATACTTGGTTTCATTTGATGTGATCCTTTCTAATCTCAAACTGTAGGAGTTTTGAAAGCTGTGTTCCATAGCGCCAGTGATGTCGCAAGTGGCTGAGACGCATTTAGCTGCAGTCCGAGTCCAGCAGTGGATAAATGTTGCCTTGGAAGCGATGTGCCATGCCCAAGATAGTTGTGCTGATTCTCACTCCAACACGTACCCTGAACTAAGAGACTTGGAAAAAATGGTCGACGAGATGGAGTCAAAGCTGGAAATAGCTTTGAAAGCCGCTGATGCGCTTGTTGCAGCGACTGAGAAGGCCGTGGTGACTCCACCATGGGAAAGAGCTTCGACTGCTGAAAGAAACAACTGACCAACGACAAGAGATCTTGGCTGGAACTCTGAGTTTCTAACGCGCTTTGAGGGAAAACAAGCGTGTTCTGCTTGGGGTTTCTTTTGTCGATGTGCTGGCAACAAGGCAGAGACACAGCAGATCATCCAACGGTTGCGGTGGTTTTTCCGCTGGCCTTTGGTTATTATTATGTTTAGATATTAGATTCACGTTGTGCAAGCTGGCCTCCTTTAACCATCCCAATGCCCCGAATTAGGTCGACCCAATTCCAGAGTTTAGTTCAACATACTTTCCGCATTAATTAGAAAACATGTCAGTTTTAAAACAAGGAAGTTGCAGCAATTGCGGATGTTTGACTTCTATTTCATCACTGTGCCAAAATCTGTGTGTGTGGAAGCGTGGCATTAAACAATGACGTTTTCGCCAAATGTCTCCCACCCACCGGCGGATTGCGACAAGCGTCAAAACAAGAGATAGAGATTTCAACAGACTATAGGCCCCGCCCACCCACGGATTTCGATGGGAGTGACGTCGCAATGACAGTTGAAATTTTGTAAGACGAGACATGGTTGTTCTATGCCTTCTTTAACCATGGACTGTGATGGGACGTGGCAATGACAGGAGAGAGGGGTGAAGTTAAACACTTACTAAACCCTATAACCCTAAACCCTAAACCCTAAAACGTATAACCCTAAAATCCTAAACCCCAACTTGGCAAATAGGTTTTGTCCAGGATATTGGTAGCGGAGCCTATGGGCACCCAGCGCAGCTTTGCCTCTGATGAATTCCCTGCTGCAAGTCAAGTGTCCAAAGAATTGACAGGATATCAATTCTCTAATTCCCCCAACTCATCGTCCACACTCTGCAAAAAAGACAGATTTGCCTTTTGGAAGGCAGGGCCACAAGCCGCAATGGGCGGGCGAGCTGAAGTTAATTGCTGCCACAGCGTAGCACAATCTCCAGCTTAATAGCTGTGACTGCGTAATGCAATCTCCCATGCAGGGGCCAAACCCTGGATCACCACCAACCCCCGGATCAAGGGAAATTTCTTTGAAAGCAAGAACGGCAGCTAGCGCTTTGAAAGAAACGGGCATCCCTCACCAGGAGGCCATCTATCTTTTTGTGGATGTGTTTCCCAATTTACGAAAAAAGTTTATGAAATAAATTCCACATGACTTGTTCAGGCGATTATGAAAAGCTTGGGCACCATCTACTCAAAATTGAACTCGCTGGTCGCGCAGTGGGGGGCCCCAGTTTTCGGTAATCAATGTTTCAACCATGAACCACCTGTGTTGCTAATCTTTTGACTGGATTTGCAAGTAGTCACAAACAGGCTGATACCTTCTAAATTCGAGTATATGGGAAGCCGTTTCAAGACTCATGCAGTGCTTTATAGCTAGAAACACGATGGTTTATGACATCCGTCGGAAAAAATATTTGAGTGAAGATGTCACTGCATGCCAATGAAAACGAGGATTTCCGATGACATCTTCAAATGCATCCCTTTCGATACCTACAAGAAGCGCTATGAGGATCAAGAGGAGTACATCCAGGACCATGGATACATATATCCGCTTCCCTCTGTGCGCTTTAAGGTTGCCCCCAGATGTTTAGATGATCCATGTTTAAGGGAGATTCTTGTAGGTGTATACATATATACAAATCATTACAAATCAAATGAAGAGATCATAGCTGTCATAAGTTTAGGAAGATGTTTGGGTGGCTTACCCCACTAAACACATATTATACTTTTCCTAATCCGATCGTCCAGCACGATCCAAGCTTGCCAGGAGGCCGTCCGTGAGGTCCAAGCCGCCAATTCAATCATTGAGAGCCATGAAAGACGTTGGGGGCCCCAATATCCCAAAGACCGATCGATCCTTTCTAGCCGGCTTGACGATTGGGCTACTATATAGTACATTTCAGGATGTTTCACGTTAAACGTGTTTTGATCAGGTACCCTCTGTACCGGTTCTAAATTTTGGAATCAAGTGAAACGGGCCCCAAAGGTTTGGTTAATGTTGTTTACTTGGGATAACTTATTCTTGGGTTCCTTGCCTTTTCCGATGCTCACCAATAGAATATGACTTCTCTTCTATTTAACGGACATGGCGCCTTTGGCCAAATAAATACGCATTTTTTGGGCTTAACTAGATGGCCTACTTGAAAACTCTCCAACCAACTGTGAACGGTTGCCAAAAAATCACCCCAACCATGATTCAAGAACAAGTTCACCATGGTTTATTGCCATCCAGCCACCGGTCCAAGGCAAAGCAGCCGAGAAACGCAAAGCGGAGAAAGCCAGCGCGAAAGCTTCGGCCAAGCCCGCTGCTGCCAAGAAGACGAAGACCTCTCACGAGCCGACGCCAGCCAAGGAGGAGCCGGTGCAGGAGGAATGGCCGGAAGATGATGATGACGATGACTTTCACGAGGGACAGGAATCCGATGACTCTAATGATCCCGATGATGTGGATGGTGAGGACATGGGGGAATGACTGGCTGACTTTAAGTCTCAAGTAGGATTTTGTTTCCGGATTTCCAACATGGGAAATTATGTCTGACATGTCGAAAGTTGACAGCTACACGGTGCCATAGGGTGGTGCGGGCCCGATCCATCTTGGGTGGATGTGTGCGCAAACAGCGTAACACGTGCAGGGGGCATGGATCGATCACAGCTTTACCAAATACAAATGATGTTTCAAATGAGTGAAATACATCGGTCTTATATCGCTGTTTTGTTCTTCAACCATAGTGTGAGTGCTGTGGCAAAAAACCTGCCCCACACTGGTGCCCATGGCAGCTGCAATGGGATTTAGCTCGGGTTGGATCAGTTCCTGTGTGGAAAACAGAACAACTTGCCCATTGGCGCCTCATTGGGTTTTGCAGCATGTGCCGTCATTCTCTTGCACCTGCACGCATGGCTGACCAATAGATGGTCTTCAGATCAAAGATCATTGCCATTCATGGGAGAGGATATCCTATAAACGCATTTATACAAACCCTGAATTCTGTGAAAGAAAATGATCTTGCTAAAGGTCATCCCTGCTATTTCAACATTCCCATATTTCTGGTGGCCATTTCTCCCAAGTGGCAGCTATGAACCAAAGTAGCGAAACAAGAGCGCACACCGCTGAAGCGGTTAGCGGTTTGGTTAATGAGTTCTTGGACATGCTGGGTGATGGGGAGGCGGATCAACTGATTCTTGTGTGATTAGTATCGATCAATTTTGTCTTCAAGGATTGTCTTGACTAATCTGCAGGTTCACTTGAAGAGATTACGAAGCCTTTTGTGTCCATTCCTCAGAATAATTTCAACATTCCGTTGCATCAGTTGAACTATATTCTTGTGACATGGCTGTGTCTGAAAATGAGATGCACTACCCCTTGATAACAATGTGAAACCGGAATATGATGACAAAATAACCCATATGATCTCATATGTTTCATTTTCAGGTGCAGCCCTTTCGAGTGGCCAATTTCAAGACTGCATAGTAGGTTGAACACTCGCATCCCTGGACCAGGTCGACTGGAACAATTTCCCCATTCTATGGTCCCGCCCCTCAGCTTCAAAATTTGACCCCCAAAGAAACGTTGTAACCAGGTAACTGAGGGGTTGAAAAATAAGCAGTCCACTTCGAGTGATTCCCACGCACCTGACATGTTTTACATCGAGTGATTCCCACGAACTGACATTTATATTCTGACATTGTATCCAAGATATTTTAATCAAAACAATTGGATGGGGTAAACATATGTAAACAATCCGAGCGCTAGGTCATCCGTGCTTGAGCTGATTTCTTCTCTGCGTGGTGCCAAATCCAGCTGGAGTCCTATCAGAATCTTGGAACGCTGGACATATGCCCAGCCTTGGCGTAACTCTGTCGCAAAAAGAAGTTGCAAAATCAATATATGTCATCGTTTGGGCAAAGAATTGATCAGTTCCAAAGCACTAGCTTTGCCTTCGCGCAACTACTCTTAGGCAAGGCCTTGCCAGAACCATTCATGTTTCTTGCCTGGATTTTTCTGAAAAACAACTTAAACTCACCAGCCATGGTCAATTGATTGGTTCTCGCGATGTTTCTTGGATTTGCCTCGGGCGTATAGAGCCAAGGATTCCTGTCCCAATCTACTATGAGGACGCCGTGGGTGAACATGAGACAACGGGTTGGCATGCCCTGCTTCTGCCACATGAAATTGTGGGCTCTATGTATGCATTCCCGTACGTGAACCTTGTGAGCAGATTGATTGGTGACCCTGGTGTTTCCTGGTGGCAATACAATTCATTTACACTTGGAAAATTCCAGTCTCAAAGTAAGTAAGGAACCATCCCTCCATTTCAGATTGAGCAGTCTGGCTTTGTCTGAAACGGCTAAGTATTTTTAGATGTGGACTGTGATGTATTTATAAAGAAAGATGTACGGATTGCCGGACTTACCAGGTTATAATATGATCAACAGGGGACCCTTGAATTTATGATTTGCATTAACGAACAGCCGCATTCTTTATCAGCTCCGGCCGCTCAGGATCTTGAGGAATTTTGGTCACATGAGACAACAACGGATTGGTACAAAGGGCACCCTGTCCTTCAAGTGACTTGGCTGGGATTGTCCACATGTCGTTATTGTGAGTGGCTGACAGTCCTCATTCAGGTGACAGATCCTAGTTGGGTCATACCTTTGAGATTATTCGGAGATGGCGCTGAAAGCTACAGTCCCTTGTCCAAAAAAACCTTGCAAGTACAAGTGTTGGATATATCCGTTTGTAGGGGTCTGCATATATCTGATGGCCAAAACCCCAAAATAAGGAAAACACAAGTTCGAAATCCTGACGCTGGTCCTGCCTCTTGCAAAGTCCTCCAGCACGATGGATAACAGAATTTTGCCCCTCGCCTTAGCGACAACTGTTTCTTGCCAGTGATCCAGTCCTCAAAAGAATTCACTTGTTAGAAGTATGTTTGATCCTGCTAGGTTGTCTTGCATGAGCGGAAGCTATTGCAACGATGACGCGCGGAAGTTCATCCTCCAAGCATTAGTTTGGAGTTTCAAATGTCTGAGCACCTTTTGTTGCAAGAAGGTTCAAAACACTGAATATTCTGTTGGTATGCTTGGATTTGTCCAACTCATTTTACTTGATCGAAACATCCTCTAGCTGGGCCTAGGCAATGGTGAGTACCCATATGATGACCCGTGGGGGAGACCTTTTACAAAGGACTATTGCAAAAGCAGGTGGGCCCTGAGAGGGCAGCCACTTGCAGGTGGCTACCGTGCTGTCTTGGAAGGAATCCAGGGGGACCAGGATTTCATTAGAATTCTCTTTTCTCCATCCCGTCCCTGGAAATTATTTTCGGTTTGGTTTGTTTTCCCAAAAATATTTGTTCAGATAAAGTACGGTTCCAGAATCTTACAGATAAAGTGGGTACTTCCTCAAGTTCATGAATGCTTTGATTCAAATTCCCAAATGAATGTTTTTTGCATCCGTATCCCAAAACGCATGAGGTTTTTTCTCGCGGCAATTCTGCTGTTATTATTGCAGAGCGGTTCAATGGGTCTATGCGGACGAAAACCAAGAGTTGTCTGATTACTTGTACACCAATTTCGGGCGACAAGCACCCCACAGAAACACGTACCAAAGCTGTGTTTAACTTTTTTGGTGGGTGGTGTTTGGTCCCTGGAAATGCGTAACAACATGATTTGATGTGTCCGAGTCCAATTCCAACTCATGTTAGGCTAGTCACTGTCGAAGAGTGGCTGGATGTGAATGGCCATAGTCCACTCACGGCCATAGATGGATGGTCCCCATGGCGAGCCCAAGCGCAACTATGTTCAGATTTTTTGAAAATGTTTTGAGTCTTGAATACATATCAGGTGTCCAGATCATCCAGTATACCCCAAACCCGCTACATTGTTTCTGGGTTCGCCAGCCAAGGAATATTTCCAGATGTGATGCACATCACCCACTTGGCCCTAGCAACAGATGTCATTACTTCGTGCCTTCTTGACTGGACCGATGATGGCAAGTATTTCCAAGGGACTAGCAGGGACAAGCGCCTCTCTGAGTTATGGAACAGTTACCGAAGTTGGTGTGAAACTCAACAATTTGCCCTTGGTGACAGAGCTCAACGGAAATTATTCACATCCAACCTGCTGAAACCAGATAGTGGGAAGTATGTGGAAATCAGCCAAAAAACGCTCAACGCAACTGGGGCCCGCTACATGGTCTTTTGGCTATCTAGCATTGCCAAGCAATTTGCTGAATGGTTTCCAACAGATCTGGATATGTATCTGGGTATGGCAAGTGGGGTTCGATTTTAATCCACTTGGATTTCTGTGGTGTTCCCAGGCTATCCCAATCACTACATTTATCAAATTCGGTTTTTTTTGATGTGTAAATGCATCAACAAAACAGAATATATGTACATACATATGTATACATCGTATGGGATCTGTTCCCCCGCTTTTCAAATAAAAACCTATTTAGTGGGTGCTGTACAGTTTGGGATATGTCCCCACTGTCTTTGGTTCTAAACTTGGCTTATTTCAACAGAAATCACGACTAAGGTACAGAGCTGGAGCCACTACTGGGCTCGCAGAGATGGAGCGGGTGATGTTGCAGGGCGACCGTTTTCACACCCAGTCTGACTGGGAAAAATTTGAAGAAGCTTATTTGGTGTATAGATCCGCCAATATGAAACTGGGTGCTTTGGCACTGGAAAATGGCCATCTAAGATGGCGCCAACGTCCTAAGTCTCATGCTTTAGAGCATGGAGTGTATGATTTCAACATGCGGAATTTGAGGTATACCTCAAATTACTTGGATGAAGATTTCGTGCGACGCTCAAAGCAGTTGGCTTTGAAATCTACTCCAAAGTTTGTTTCTAAACATGTGTTGTTTAGATACAGTGTAGCAGCCTGCTTACGGTGGACGGAAATGAGGCCAGAGTGAAAACACGCAGTTGTCTGTGGGAACTGGCGTCCAGAAAAAACACCAATCAAACAAATTGGATCCGAAGTGATATTACCACCATTTTTGAAACAATACCCCACAAATCCCGAGTGAATTTTTTGGGTGTGCCCATGCAAATGGCCCAAATTGGTGCTGCACATGTCGTGGATGAGTAGATCTATATAATATTCTCTACATAATATATATATATATATATACAACCAAAAAAAGTAGAGAGCCCGTTGGGCGGAAGTTTCCAAAGTTGAACCTATAAATCTCTTGTCCTTTCTTAACATCTCTTTCCCTTGACATCTCTTCTTTTGGAAAACTTGACAGCCTTCCTTCGATTTTTGTGTGACAATCCCAACAAGCAGCAACTTTTGCACAAAACTTGAGCAAACCAAACCTGGCTCAATCCTTGGGCATGGCAGTCGCAGTAAATTGCAAGTATTTTGCGTAGCATGGCGCAGAAAGTCGATCCGGTGATACATGCATCAAACTTGGCTCAACTTTTGGGAGTGTCACTCGCAACCTTGCTCACTGGCACCGGCGCCTCACACTGGCACCGGCGCAATGCTAGGCAGCCCCCTGCTGTTGGCACCGGCTCCTTTTTTGGCACCGGCGCCCTGTGAGCAACCGGCTTCTTAGTCATGCCTGTTAACCCTCCCTGGAGGCCGGCGAGCCCTGCCGCCGCGTGCGCATCCAGCACTATAGGCCCTTGCGCACGTGGCCGCGCACCCAGGCGACATTTGCGGTCCCGCGGGGCAGTTTCCGACTGGCCATGAGTTTCTTCACTGACCCAGATTTCGGGGGCGCCGCCGAAGTATTACTCGCTAGCGCGGAACGCCCGGTCGCCGGAGAGGCGTGGCAAGTAGTCTTCCGAGAGAGGTTCGAGGAGGACCGCATCATGGAGATGCGAACGACGGCAGTGCACCTGCAACGCGGCGGCTTCCAGGTTGAATTGTTCGAAGAAGCTGTCGCGGTATGGGATGCAATGTCGGACGACGAAACGCAACTGGGCAGCAAATAAGCGAGGCCAGGGGCAAGGCACAGGGTGCTACCTTACCAGGATGTCGCCCAAACCTGCAAGGTCCAGTATCTCCTAACAAAGCCAGCTGAAATGCTGCCAAAACCAAAATCCACTTCCAACTGCTCCTGGGAAGCTTAAAAAGCAATTTATAAGACCAGCAAATGTAAAATATTGTAAAATGAAGCATGTAAAATGAAGCCGTTTAAGAAAAAGGCCTCTCACCACTGGTTTACGGTAAACCCCTTGGGCCGGGGTTTAGGGTAATATAATATCTACACATTTTGCGCTGTCAGCGCCATGCACTAATAGTGTGTGCATAGAGTGCGTTCCGGAGCACAAAGCTAACTCTTTGTGCTCTCCTGTATAGGTTCTTGCACCTCATGAACCTTCGGTGCCGGGTGCGAAGCGCACCGTAGCGTGCGTGATGTGAAGATACTCCGAAGCGTCGTGTACCATAACACGCGCTTCAGTTATTTTTACTGACTGTTTGCATTTGCTATTCTCATGCTTTGCTGCCCAATGTTTTCCCATTGCGCTCCTGCTGTTTCTGCCAACGGCGCAAAGCACATTTGGAAGTCAAAAGTGTTATTAACTGAGGGTCTCGGAGCATTTTTCGACGATTTGATGACGAGCCGATGTCGAAAAAGTGGACGCTGTCGTGGTGCGAAGCACATTTCCAAGTTAAAAGTGTTAAAAACTGAGGGTTTCGGGTGAAGTTTTGAAGTTTGGCTGTGACTACACCACAACTACAAGCACAAGCACAAGTACAATTACGACCACAACTACGACCACAACTAGATTACCACTACAACTACCACAACAATTACAACTACAACTACAATTACCATTACAACTACCACTAACACTACCACTAACACTACCACTAACACTACCACTACCACAACAACTAGACCTACACGACCACCACAACTACAACTACAGCTACAACTACCACTACAACTACCACTACCACTACAACTGCCACTACAACTGCCACTACAACTGCCACTACAACTGCCACTACAACTACCACTACAACTACCACTGCAACTACCACTACCACTACAACTGCCACTACAACTGCCACTACAACTGCCACTACAACTGCCACTACAACTGCCACTACAACTGCCACAACAACTGCCACAACAACTGCCACAACAACTGCCACAACAACTGCCACAACAACTGCCACAACAACTGCCACAACAACTGCCACAACAACTGCCACAACAACTGCCACAACAACTGCCACAACAACAACAACAACAACAACAACAACAACAACAACAACAACAACAACAACAACAACAAACATCTACAACCACAACTACATCTACAACTACATCCACAACTACATCTACAACCACAACTACATGTACAACTACATGTACATCTACAAGTACAACCACAACTACATCTACAACTACAACTACTACGGCTACAGCTACACCTGCAACTACCACTCCAACTACAACTACAACAGCATTACAACAACACTGCGCTGCCTCCAACCACTTGTCGGTCCATCAGTGGGTTCGCTCTGCGATCCATCATTCACAGCAACCAACATCTCCTATAGGTTTCCTAACTTTGAAACTTCCGCCACCGCCTTGTGCGGTACTACTGGTATATGTATATATATATATACATGTATGTATTCCCATGGGTTATTGGTTAACATCTCCATTCTTTGTTGGTTCACATCCCAGTCCTTTTAAACTAGCATGCTCCCAAATGATATTTCCTTAGTTTAGTTGGTTAAAGCCAACATTTCCATCATTTTTGGGATTTCAGATGCCCCTTTTGGATCCGCTGGTGGCCTTGTAGGGAGTTGCTGGCGCAGCGATGGCCCAGCAGCCTCAACCATCTTTTGGTGGTGGTACTAGGAGAGCTTCCACCAGTGCCGCCGGCGCAGAGGGCTTTGGAGGCACAGACAACAGCTGGATTTGATGGGATTTCACCAAGAAAATCGACGGAAAATGGTGATTTCACCATCAAAATTGGCTTTAGCCAACTAAATTCACCAAGAAAAATAAGGAAAAGTGGAGGTTGAACCGACTAAAATTGGGATAAAGATTGATTATGATATATATATATACACACATATATACATGTACATATCCAACACTCTGGAGTATTTGGGTCTGTCGGCAAACGGGTTTGACCACCCTCAACTTTTCATTTTTATTGGGAATCCTAATCAACCACTGGATGTAGGATACCCTGTTTGCAGACAACATACACAGATTCAACGCAAACACGTGTGGTTTATGACATCCAATTTCAGTGTAACTGCATGGTGAGCCAGTGTAGTTGGGTGTGTGTCTGAAAATGGGGATATGCACCCAAGAATTGGAATGGGAAAAATGATGGTATACCATCAACATCAATCAACAATTTGATGTTTTTCTTAAAATTTCAGACAAACCCCAGCTCTTGTTCCACGTTCCTATGTCGTTCCTCGTGGAGGCATGTTTGAGCCGCCTACGCAGCGTGAACCTTTCGTCCAAGGCAACGAGCGAACATTTCAGTGGATATCTTGAGGGGGTTCTGTTGAGATTTCGGGGAACTTATGGAGATTCCCAAATTTTGGTGGTTTTATCATCATTTTCCCAGCAATGATGGCCAATCTAAGCGTATACCACATTTTCAGACACACCCTGAAGACAGCAAGTTGAAGAACATGATCGGTTGGAATTGCTGATTTCTTCGAAGACTCCTGCAGCTGTGTATTGTAGGTTAGTTTGGACTTAAAGATACAGGTAAGAGGGTGCCCGCATTGGCTCGGGATTGATTTTCTTTGAGACTCGTAGAACTGACGACAGAAGTGCATTGAGCAAAGATGTTTTAAGTTTGGACGTCAAGATCTTGCGACACGAGCTGTTTTGTGTCGAAGTACCATCACAGATCTGACCACATCGAACATCAGGGCGTCTGAAAATGGGGAATGCCATGACATATCCCAAAACTACCATCATATTCACAGGAAAACTATGATGATCAACCATCAGACGTAGGGCATCTCTATCTTCAGAAACTGACATCCCATGTGACTGAGGATCCCTGGGTCATGGTTCGCCGTATTCCAGATCTACCAAAAGTGCCTGGTGACCCCATGGCTGGCTTCTGGGGCGACGACAAGGCTTGGACAGCAGCTTGGAAGATGATACCAACAAACTGAAGATGAGCGTGAAAGCAACAGTTAATGAAGATAACTGAATACATGTTTCGGCTTGATTCGGATCCATTTCGTTCAGGATTATCAAAATCATGAACCATAAAGGCAGTTTTCTGAGGCGGTTCTACACCAAAAATGGTCCGCCTGTTTCTGTCCTACAGGTTCCAAAAGTCGTGTGGGATCGTGGCAATGTTTGTGTGTGAATCTTCTTTGTTCCACTTTGTACCAAGGATTTGTTCAGCGAATTTGTTATCAAACCCAAAGATTTCAACGAGGCACGTTGTGGATGTTTTGGGTAGCGGGAAGTAAGGCAGAATCACTTGGTCAGGTTACACTCGGTTACACTGTTTTATCTGTTCTGCATTAGGACTCAACTCATTTTACAGAGCAATTTGGGGTTCTTCTCTTTCAGGAGCACAATTCTGCCAACATTCTTTTTGCGCCTGAAAGGCTTGCTTTCAAGAGACCACGGTGCTTGGGAGCAAATCTGCAGACGACAAATCAGGCTTCGATAAGTTCGTAGATTCCTTGAAGATGATTCATCCGACTTAGAGCAGAGGCCAGACTGGGCCAAACAAGTGAAGAATTTCTTGGTCGCCTCCACTTCCGAGACTTCCACGGGAGATGCATGGAGGAGGACAAGTCAAAGATGACCCTGCTGGCCATGAAGAGCTACAAGATGTATCGCCGGCTATCGCCCACAAATTCCCAGAAGCAGTGGAAGGAGCTGTGTTTGGGCGGTCAGAGGCACGAAAAAGACTCCTGTGCAAAGTCGTGCATGGGCCTGGGCATTTCCCAAAACATGAGTTGAGTTGCCGTTTTATTCCGAGGTATGAGGGAGTTGGATCTCGAAAGGCCGGGTTTTTGGAGATGTTCAACACACCAATCCATGGATCCCCCTATGAAAAAACAGGGTTGCGATGGTTGCTGGCAGCACATTGTGCGTAGAAAACCATGAATCCGTGACGCATATTACTTTTTAGAAGGAAATGTTTCATGTGTTCGAAAGTCGACAGCTGAGAAGGTTGCAGCCTTATGACCCCACCATGGCTGAGCAGACTTGGCCATCGATCGAGGAGCTACGAGCTTCAGCTTGATTCGTTTATCAAGTCTGGATCTGTTATGCTCTGTATTGAGAACGATTGAGCAAAAATGATCAAATATTAATTAATGTACGACACTATTGGAACATAATATACATATGATTACAATATACATACATATAATTACAAGTGTAGGTATGTAATGTAATGTGATGTGATGTGATGTGATGGGATGGGATGGGATGTGATGTGATGTGATATGATATATATATATACACTTAGATTCGCAGCCAGTTTCCCTGTGCCCCTGGCAAAACCATCGCATATATCCTGCAGGAACTGGAAGCGCAAAAGAAAGACGCTGCCTCCAAACCTCGACACAAGAGCCGCGGCCAAGACCCTAAAAGAACAGTTGTGTCGAAAAGGTGGAGGTGGGGAAAAGGTCAGATCTTTTCCGGGTAGCTATGTCAATGTTGAGGATCCCTAAATCTGGGACCGGACCTGTAGAAAGCAGCAGTTTTTCATGAAAGTTGTCCATTGAGGTGGCGGAAAGATCCCTGCCCCAGGTGAGGCCGGGGCGGGAGCGGGCGGGGCCGGCACCTCAGAATCACCTCAGAAGGCTTCCGAGGTGGACGGCAGAGGTAATTTTTGTTGATCCAAGGACGAAGATGCTGAGATGGGTCCATGCCCAAGCAGAGCTTGGGAGGATTCTCCAGAGATTTTTCATTCGTTTTTTTTTTTTGGTAATTTAAATCATTTCAAATCATTCCGCACCTCAGGGGATGAAGAAGATGAGGAGCAAATGGCAGACGAAGGCTCGCGGCATCAGGGAAATCGGACCGCTCCACAGCACGCGAAACTCTGCAGGCTCTGAGGATGGAGCATCAGTTGCTCCCAGCGGCATGGCCGGCACGGAGGACCATTGGGATGTACGTGACCCAGCTTACTTTTGGTGAACATAACTTAACATAACCATGGACTATAGTAGATATATCATATGATATATCTACAGTGGTATATCTACAGTGAATATAACCATAGTTATACATATAGAATCTATAGTTTCTATAGCCATGGTAGTTTATTTTTTTTACCCCGGCTTTCCCTGCCTGCCTGGTGCTCCTTCTTGCGAGGTCTCCAGCAACATGACCATGGAGGTGCCCACCTCGGAGGTGATCGCTGCGGAGAAACGCCGCCGGGAGGCCGGCGTTGCGAAATTGGTTGGTGGATACCCATTGAGGACATGGCTAAATGATGCTAAATGGAAATTGGATAAAATTGGTTGGTCAGCCATTTTCTTGAAAATTGGATGAAAATTGGATAAAACAGGAATGATGAGCCGCAAATCATCCAGGTGCTACTCCAACGCAGTGAGGAGGAGCTGGAATTTCCCGATGAGGCGGATCAAAAACTCACCACACAACATGAGTCTGACTGAAAATGGGAGATGCACGGGTAAAGGATACCGAAAAAAGTCGGTATCCCATGTATTTTATTAGGGAAAAGGATGAGTCGCCATCAATTTGGAAGGTAGCCTATTTTGAGACAGAGCCATATGTACAATTGAAAGGAGAGCAAAAGCATGCAACAACTCTCCATAGCAAGTAGTATGCCGGCTGAGATATCCAAAGTTGAAAAGCACACACAATTGTATGTCATTGGAAGAATATGGAAGATTCATGCACTGTTTTTCTTTGTTTTTCTTTGCTTTTGACTCAATCGGTCATCTTTGGTTTCGTTCAAACACCTTCTTCTCTGTGAAGCTACACAGTAGGTTTTTTTGTGGGGCAGGTGGACACACCCCTTGAAGTGCCAGCCAGAGAAAGATTTCAGAGGCGGCCAGCCTGGACTTGGATTTGGGATATGTCGCAAATTGCCCATGTTGGGGATGGTCATCAATCCAGTAATGGGAATACCCACTACATATTTATAGATACATGTGTACATTATGTATATATCTATATATATATAGACACACGTACCTATAACTGTATGGATATGTGTATGTACACAAATATGTGGATTCCTGTTATGGGATCATTGTGGGATGAACATACCACACTAGAATACACACCTTACCCCGGTTTTGAGCATGGCACCATGAAGCACAGACTTGTTCCCATGCTTTGAAGGTACCGCGGCCTCAAGAGTTTCCGAACCTCAAGCTGGGATCCTTATGAAGATCTACCTGTGGAGCTACCAAGCTGCATTCGACAACTTTTGTGAACACAACGAATCAGGTAAAAGGGGCCTGCAGAGAAATGCTCGGGGGTTATGTTTTTTTTTTAAATTTGTAGTTCTCCAAAAGAAGACAGAACGTGCGAGCATCCAAACAAAAAGGCGCACATTTCATACAATTAAAGTGTGCTTGCTCATGCTTGCTGTGATTTTTTGGGAGGTGTTTCGCCTTCTGATTTTTTGGCTTGATTCGACGTCATATTCTCTTGCCGTTTGTCGATGTCGCTGAAATCACACAAAATTGCTCGGCATGAGCAAGAGCTGAAGTCTCATGTGCGGTGCAATTGAAGGATATAGTATCAGTTCTTGATCAGCAGGCCTTTTCAGGAGTATGGAAGTTTGTGCTGTTCAGGCAGTACTCGTACAATACAGTGCCGACATCATATGACTTCCATTTTAATTACATTTGTACTTAGGACCTTTGTTCTCTGTTCCAACGCTTATTTTATCCACTCAGGTATTCGCGAATTTGGGAGTTTGAAGCCTTTGGCTCAACGGTCGTGGCCTTTTGCAAAGGGAACTTCAGGAAGGGAAAGGGTGAGAGTCAGGGTCAGTCAGGCTTCTGAAGACAGTTGAGGTGTTGGTTGAAATGCTGAGAACATGGAACCTGGGAAATCCAGGATGTAGATGTTTTCTGTTCGCTCCAGCCAAATGTGCAGTAAATAGCCAATGTCTCGCGGATAGTTTTTACGCAGGGGGATATGTGTAAAGGGGTCAAACTGGTTGGAAACAGTCAGAGCCTGATTGCAAAAGGATTTCGGAAACCCGTACCATTATGAAGAATTGCCAGACGGAGACAACCATCCTTCATGCACAAGGCACTTCTGATTATTATGCCATTAAACCTAAAGTATCAGTATATGTTATGTTCAGCTAGGGCTTTCTATTTGCCCTTGCCAGAGCTCGCGAACTTGTGCTCGGTCCTTGGCTCCTTGCAGCTTTATGTACAGGGTTTTATAGCCCAGCAGTTGTTCCAGATGGGCAAGCTACGGGCAGTTATCGCCATGGGCACCCTCCAGTGGCCAAAGTCCATCCAGAAACAGCCCCACTGAATATCATTGAACATCTACATATATATATATATATATACACGCAAAGAGCATCAAACTGAACTCTCTAAATTTGGGGGAAGTTTCACCAAAGCCCTATCGCAATGGCCGCCGTTGCCATGCCTCCTAGACCTTCAACGTCAGGTGAGTGGCATATAGATTTTGCGCCGAAAACGCGAGAAAATTCCTTGTGAGTGTACGGTTTTGCGCTGTTTTGTGTGGTTTTGTTTTTTCCGCATTGCAAGTATTTCCAAGTTCCAGGTGGAAGAAGATATATCAGACCCACCATTGAGCAGAAGGTTCCTCTGCCAGGCTGGATTTTGAAGAAACCCGTGGAGTTAAGCAGGTGTTTCTGAGAGGCAGCTCTTCAGATGCAGTAGCATTTATGTAGACAGGCAGCAACTGGTCACTTGATGGTCCCTCAGGGGACTCCCAACTTGATGATTTGCCTGTTTGAAAATAGGTTACCCTCCAAATCCACCAGTTGATCATCACATTTCTCCGTGAAGAAATGTTAAATGGGGGATATACCATGATATACCTCATTTTCGGACAAAGCCAGATGATTTTGATGATGTGTTGATGCTTTGGCAGGCTCTAGACCTGGCACCTCTGCTGGCGAGAGAAGGCAGAATGTTGGGAGACTTCTGTGCTGAAAAGGACACAAAAGATATATGGCTATGGGTCACAATGGTGGTTACAGTAGCAATGGACCCAGCAAATTTGCCAATTTTATGCATTTTCCTGTTTTTTCCTGCCATGTTCACCTTTTTTTGGGGGTTGATAGTCTTGACCCAACACACGTACATATTACCCTCGCTATCCTCAACGGGCCAGGCGTGCAGCTCCGGCAGCTCCTACTAGCCCTGCTGGGTCCCTAGCGATCCTAGCGGCAGGTTCTTTCTGCACAACGCATGGGGGGCAGCAGACTTTAGATTGATACGTCAAAGTTCAATGCAAAAGATCTTCAATCTCCCAACCATCCGCCTCCCAATTAAAGAGTGGTTGTTCCCTCAGATGAGGTGCAAACGCGTGCTTTTCGGTTGTGAATTCCTCTTGGAATAGTGCGTTTTCATGTCTTTCGACCATCGTATTTCAGGGTTCAGCGCATTTCTATGAATCTGTGTTGTTCTGCAGCCGTTGGGGGGACCACGGCTATGGACTCGTATGACGTTTCCTATGTATCTCCATGGGTTTGCTATGGTTGCTTCTACATGGGCGCTCGAAACGCTGCTCAGGCACCAGTCACCTGCCATGCGACGATTTGGGTGATATTGTCATGTGTTTTGGCCGTGAAAGGCATGCCATCAGGGGAGGGTTGGGTTAGGGGGGTGCGGGGGTGGCTATCAATGTGCGTTAAAGTTCGTGCACGGTGATGATGCTACGCTGCAGAGAAGAATGCTTAAAGGCGGGGCCGGGTGGGTAGGGGGAGCCTTGCTATTAAAGTTCAATTGATGTTGCATGCCTACTTGATGCAACATTGTTTAGAGTTGACTTGAACTTGCACGCATACTTGATACTATGGCGCTCAAGGTTGACTTGCATTTGCACACATACTGATTTGATGCGCATGAAGAAGATGCCGATTTCCGAATCTGATGGGAAAAGGCTTTCAGCTGTGCATCTTGCAGGACGCGCGTTTACACCCCGCCCCACAGTGGTTGTTTTGTCAGAGTAGCTTTATGCGTACATGTCTTGGATCATCTTGGATCATCTTGGATCATCTGGGATCATCTGGGATCATCTTGGATCATCTTGGATCATCTTGGATCATCTTGGATCATCTTGGATCATCTTGGATCATAAGCCCCTTTTGCGGTCAAGCCCCCCACGCATTCACTGATCTGAAGTATTTCCCATTTGCCATATTGCTGCTCTCCTGCATCTGGAGATTGGGGTGGACACCCCGTGTGTGCACGACGACAACGGTGCTGATCCATCTTTTTCGACTGCTGCCACTTTTGAGTTTGACCACTGATTTTCACATTGCACACAACTGGAGGGTGGGCTCCTCACGACTGACTGGCCCTATTTTACAGTGCATATTTCCTTTGACTGTTGAATCGTCAGGGACGGACATCAGGACAGGTTTTTCTACCTCCTGCACAACTTTGCAAAGGTCCTCATCATTCGAGATTTGCACCACATTTGGCTCACTACACATCTGCGGACTTGGCCCCCGCTGTTTTCTGACTGGCCAGTGTTTTGAGTCAGGATTCCACTTATTGACAGTACAACACACTATTCAGACCTTTGCGGATATTTACCAATTTGTGCCATCTGACACAGCTTGCAACTTTGGGCTGCACCGATTGGCAGCTCAGTCTTGAACCTTACGCCAATAACACTCTGGAGGGTGGGCTCCTCACGACTGGCTGGCCCGGACACACTACAGTGCTTTTGCGCTTCAACTACCCAAGGGTTGGACACCCTGACTGACTGTTCCACCAAGACTTGTGCGCTGGACAGCTTGCAACCTTCAGCACGCAGTGAATTTTTGATTGCCGCAGATTCACCATTGCTGCAGGGTAGGCTTTCCTGGCTTCACTCTCTTGGCTGCTCAGTCATTTGCTGGCTTGGTGTCAGCACCCTGGTGCAGCTCTCTCTGCTCAGCTTACAATTTGCTTTCTTTTCTTTTGGCAAAGGGACAAATATTGATTCACAGCTTGCTGTTCACTTGTGCGTGGAGGAGGCTCCATTCATTGACCATTGACATTTTATCGAACACGGTGTACCGAAAATCACATGGGTTGGGGCCATATGATGGCGCTAAGCCTACAGAGACCTCGAAACGTTCCTTTTACAGAGCATGCCGCAGATCTTTGGTTCATGGTCATGCATGGTACAAGGGGCTTTGTTTAACACCAGATGCTTTTCCAGTTGTCTTGCGAGACTCCATAGCGAGAAACATCCGACATGCACAGATCCCTCCTGGGTCTGCAACAGAACCATTGGTGCAGTCGAGCTATGTCCAGCGTAGCTCTCAGCATCCGGCCTCATCCAATCGTGTGCAGTCTCCGAAGCACCGCATACGTTTGTTTCAATGGAACCCAAGCGGCCTGAGTAGTGCACGCTATCAAGAATTCCTTCAATGGCTTAGCTGTCAGTCTTTTGATGTAGTGTGCCTTGCAGAAACTAGATGGCGTCCTGACCTGGAATGGCAGTTGCCTGATTGGACATGTGTCCATACTGGCCACAGTGATGGCCACGCAGGTGTGCTCCTCCTTGTTTCCCGTCGTCTTTGTCCGTCACCCAGGGTCTCATGGCAAACCATACATGCAGGTAGACTGCTGCACATTAGATTGCGCATAGGACTTCGGCACTATGATGTAATTGGAATGTATCAGTGGCCCCACACTGCAGCCAACAAATCGAAGAGGCAGGCGCTGCTGCATCAGTTGGATCAACTGCTGGATCAGGTTCCACGTCGAAACCAGCTTGCTCTTCTTGGTGATTTCAACACAGCATTAAATGCTTTTGGTGGAATAGTTGGCACCTCTCAATATACATGGAATAGATCCCGCACGCATGGTGCGCAGCACACTGACTCAGGTGCCCTGGAACAAGTCCTGCAAAAACATGATCTGTGCGCCCTTAACACATGGAGCTCATGCGATGGACCAACCTTTCATGGACCGCTTTCCACCTCCCGCATTGACTATATCATCTGTAGACAGCGTCAAGTTGATTGCATGGCTAAGGTCACCTGTCAGCTAACAAACATGCCGATGCTGCCTGCCAGTGGTTTTCATGTCCCCCTTGTTGCCACAGTTCAGAGGTGTTGGATTCCGTACAAGTCAGCAGCTGTTGATACCAGATTCACGATGCGCCATAGACTTTTGAGTCGACAAATGCACCTGGCTCAAGATTCCCAGTGGACTGACATGTTTGCCCAGACTCAGGTCCAGCTTCACCATCTGCATGAAGAGCAACTTGCTGCTGAGTCTGTGGCACCACCCCTGCCTGACACCTGTTCTGTAGCGGACCTTTACCTGCAGAAGATGCATCAAGTGCTTTCCACTTCCTTTGCCAATTTCATGAACCCTGACAGAACCAGAACTCTCCAGCCATCGCCTCCTTCTGATGAGTTTCATGCAGTGGTTCAGAACAAGTGGCAACACTGGAAGATCATGCGCAGCCTGCACACCGTGACGCTCTCCACCCTGTTTCAGGCGTGGCGTTGATGGTCCAAGTTTCATGCTTTGCAGAAGACTCAAGTGCAAACCGCCAAGCAACGCAAGATCCAGAAGATACAAGAACTGACCGAAAGTGCGGCTGCTGCTGCTCACAGAAATGACCTGTTTGGCCTGTATCACTTAGTCAACAAGTTCACCCCGAAACAGAGACGTAGCCGCATTCAGCTTCGAACACATAATGGTGCCATTGCCTCTCCTGCCGAGGAGATGTCCATCTTGCGGGCCTTTGTTCAGAAGACCTGGTTTGATCCTGATGCTTTGCAGGTCCTTCCTCTCTGTACTCCCACCATTCCAGGAGTGCCTTTCACAGAAGAGGAACTGATTTGTGAGCTGCAGAAAGCCCCTATTTTGAAGGCAGTTGCTTCACCTTATCCACCCAATTTGATGTGGCGTGCCAATGCAGCCCAGATAGCAGCCATCGTCTATAGGGAGCTCAACAGTTGGTGGCAACAATGGCCACCACACGTGCCTACGGAATGGCAGACTTCATAGGCAAGCCTGGCAAACCGCCAACACAGCCAAGCAACCTGCGAGCCCTTGCGATGCAAGAGCCGGTGGGGAAATCCATTCTCAGCTTACTGACCCGCCGACTCCAAAGTGCCATGTTCTCAGAACTCAGCACCTGGCCACAGATGGCATACATGGCCTTCAGGGATACCCAAGATGCCCTCCTCAGAGTTGTCACACACTGTCAACAAGTCCATGCCCTTGTCCGGTCCCAGTCCTCCAGCCTTTGGAATCAGCGTGCTGGCAATGAGCGCCTGACATGCTATGGTGGCCTGCAACTGTTTGTTGACTTGGAACGAGCTTTTGATACGGCGCCACGGGATAAAATCATCCAAGCCCTTCAAATGCTGCACGTCCCTGATGGCCTTATTGGCCTACTAGGCGCATGGCACGATAGCACGAGCTACGTCCTTTCCCATCATGACATGTCTGACACTCTGCCCACCAACTGGGGGGTACGTCAAGGCTGCGTGGCAGCACCAGCACTTTGGTCCAGCCTGATGTACTTGTTGATGCTTCTGTACAGTCATTGGGTGCCGGCACAGTGGATCCGCAAATTCATGACTATATTTGCAGATGACATCCACCTTTGCCATCTGATCCACAATGCGCAGGACATGCAACAGGCCATAGATTACTTTGGCTTCTTCTTCACATGTGCACAAGACCTTGGACTCACGATCAATTTCAGAAAAACGGAGGCCATGCTGCGGCTCTCGGGTTCCTGGCATTCAAGGGTTCAAGCCAAACATGTTTTGCGCACTGCAGAGGGAGTTTTCTTGTGCATTCCATATGGCAATGGTCAAGTTGCTCACATACCCATGAAGTCTCAGGTGACATACCTTGGTGCCAGAATTGCGTATCACAACACATCACAGGCCACAGTTGCGCACCGCATTGCTGCCAGTCGTCACATCTTTGCACGATTGAAGATCTGGCTCAGCTGCAATTCAAAGATTTCCATTGACAAACGGTATCAACTTTGGCAAGCAACAGTGTTCACGACGATGATTTACGGCATCTTCACAGTTGGTTTGACTCACCTTGGGTTGAAGTCACTGCAAATTGAGATCATGAGACAACTTCGAATCATGGCGGGTGATTTTCCACAACTCACTGCACTGAGCCACCAATCCTTTTTGCATCACCGGCGTTGGCCATCACCGGCGCGTATGCTGCTGACACGAGTTGAAGGCATGATTGCACGATTAGACAAGAGAAGATTCACCCTTGCACCGGATGATATTGTCATGCAATTTGATTGGCAACACCTGCACTCCACTGCTCAGCTCCTACGACAGGCCATGGAGACTGATCCCACAACCACTGCACTTCACTCAGTTCTGCATCCGTTTGATCACCATGTTTGTTATTTTTGTCCCCGTGCATTTGCCAACACCAAAGCCTTGAAAAGACATATGTGCTTGGTGCATTCATACAGCATGCGCACTTTCAGAGCTGTTCATTTTTCCAAAGATTCCACAGATGGCATGCCTCATTGTCGTTTTTGCAGTGTAACTTTTTCGACTTGGCAACTGTTTGCAAGACATATGGCATTGCATGTGGAACGAGTTGACACTCAGGCCGCACTGAGGGACCTGGAATCCCACCTGTCCGCTCAGCCTGCTCCTCCCGCAGTGCAGCTGGCCTTGACACCTGCTTCATCACATGATGTTCAAGTGCGCAGTCAGCCCAGCCAGCCTGATGTTTCTGAAGTAGCAGCGCCTCAAACCAGATCTCCGCTGTTTGATGTGGCCAGGAACACTGAATTAGGCGCCAGGACCATACAGTTGATCAAGGCTCAGAATTGGCAGGGACTGAAAGATGATGAACCTGCCAAACAATGGTTGCGTACACATTGCATTGTTTGCAACGTCTATGTTGGCACTTTGAAGCGCATGAACTCTCACATGCGTCAGAACCATGCTGAGCACATTGAGGGTCTCATACAGTTAGCTGGCATTGTCCTCAAAAGATGCGGCACGGTGTCTCCATGCGAATTTTGCTACAAGACCTTTCAGAATGAGCACTTGTGTCCAGCTATCATTCAGGCCTCGATGATTCTTCTGCATGAAATGCCAACAGTTGCTGACTCTGAACAGGCAGGTTCAGCTCCAGTTGCGTCCGGCAACCCCAGGCGCCCACGTAGGCTCATAGTCAATGACTTTGTGCTGGCCAGGGACAGTGTCCATGGTGATGCCAAATGCAATCACTGTCAAAGGACTTTTGGCACGTTGAATGGGCTGCGTTTGCACATTGCGCTTGACAAATGCCCCCATTTTGATGTCAGCAAGAGTCAGACTCCTGTAGAACCCAATGCACTCATGCTGGAACATCTCAAGACCGGTCAGCTGATGGCATGGCTTGGCGAAGATGCTTTTCGACGACTGCAATGGACTTGCCACTGTCAGACATGTGGTGTTCGATTCACAGGAGCCTCCAATGTGGCCAACCATATGCAGGCAGCACACTCAGAACTGTGGCATGCAGCCACCACTTGTGCTGCCTTCCTCAATGCATATGTCCGCACAGTGCATCCCTGCGTATGCAATCCTTCACCAGGGGTGGTCAGACCGGAACATCAATGTATGGTTTTGCGTCAGGTTGCTATGCAGTATGTCAGGGCGCGTGATGCTGGCACTTTCCAGGGCTTGTTCTTGCCCTATGCGATCTCTGTGGCTGACCTCAGCTCTTACATGCCACATGCACCTGAAGGGTTTTGTGCACTTCTACATGCCAACTTGCAGACACCTCACATGGCTGCCTTCTGGGACTCCTCCTACATCCCAATGGTCCTCGACAGATGCCTGCTTTGTGGCTTTGAGGTTTCCTCCGACCTGCTGGAACAGCACCTGAATGAGCAACACAGCCTTGCCCTCAATGGTGCTCAGATGCTGCAGATCAATTTAGCTGCACTGGCCCTGAAACACTTCCAGTGCAATGCATCCTCTCAACAGTGCCCGCTTTGTGCTGCTGCGTTTCCTGGCAAGACGGTGCAACAGCACTTGGTCACCTGTGCGGTTCTTCACCAATTGGCCCTGGCCTTGAGCAAACCGTGCCATGGCCGAAGTGGATTCAGACATGATCGAAACTCCCATGGCTCAGCTCGGAGACGTCTTTCGTCACCTCAGTCCACTCCTAGACAAGAGCAGCCAGAAGATCCTTGCCCCCCAGATGCCCTCACAAGACAACCCACCGGCAAAGCGCACAAAAGGGCCCTCCCATGCCAAAGGGAAGGGAAAGGGAAGGGGGCAGGGCAAAGTGAAGGCAAAAGACGAAGAGGTGGAGATGCAGACGGCCTTGCAAACCCTGGGCAGATTGGTGCTCCGCCTCGGCTTGCAGCAGCGCCAACAAAATCTCAGCTGCTGCCTGATCTGTTTCATCAGCAATCGAGAAGAAAGCATCCTGCCGATTCTGATTCAGACCTCCATGGACTGGAAAGCGCTTGCGGAGAAGGGACAGGTGACGAAGAGTCTCAGAAAAACTCTTTGGGAGACGATTCTTTCCCACCTGCTGCAAAGAGTGACCTTGCTCTCGAAGGCGAAGGAGGGAGATGCCCTGCCCACCAAAGCCAAGGCTGTGGGCCTGCTGTTGGCCGATGGCTCCTGGCCTTACCAGGAGTGGAGCCACCATCAGCGCAAATTGGTGAACTCTCAGCAGCTCCCGCGGAAAATGGAAGCAATGCTGACCAATCTCATGGCCNTCCTGGCCTTACCAGGAGTGGAGCCACCATCAGCGCAAATTGGTGAACTCTCAGCAGCTCCCGCGGAAAATGGAAGCAATGCTGACCAATCTCATGGCCCTGGAGGAATACAGTCGCGATCCCAGCCTGGTCTCATCTTTTCACACCATGAAAACCCTGCCCACGGAGACCAAATCCGAAGATCCACAGAGCCCGGAGGTTTATCCGTGGCGCCTGCTGTTGAATCCCGGGGAGGACGATCCATGGAACTCTTTTGCAGTTGCAGGGGAACGCAGTGTGGAATCTGATTGGCCTGCGGTACAAGCAGGCAAATCTACGACCGAGCAACCTGGCCATGCAGTTGGAATCTCAGCTCAAAGCTCTTCGATGAGCTCCTTCCTGGACAGAGAGGATATGCTGATTTTGCTGACTCAATTGAGCCTCAAAAATGAGGCAAACTACTGCTACTGCAATGCAACCATGCTTTGTCTCTGGTGGTCAGTTCTGAGTCGCACCACATATCAATATGGGGACTGGGGTGCCAGCCGAAATGTCATGCAGACCTTCTTTGGTCAAATGATTGGCCCTGCTTTGAGTGTGCGGGATTTCTTCCACACCCTTTTCACTTTGTGGGACCATGACACTTCCCCCGCTGATGCGGCAGAGTTTGCATACTACGTTTTGCGCTGGATGGGAACACCATGTATTTCTCACAAGTGGAGCCGTCTCTACATGGTGGAAAATGAGAGTCGACAGCACGATCTTGGAGATGAGTTTGCCCCCATTTTCCTGCAAGTGCCAAATCCTGCCATCACTTCCATTTGTTTGCAAGATCTCGTCACCCTGTGGACTCAGGAATATGGCATGAGAACAGCCTTGCTTGCGGCCCCAGAGATTTTGCTCTGTCATGTGGATCGAAACAACCGTCAATTGGATGGTACAGTAGAAAAACTGCACTTTTGGCTGCATGCGGATCATGTGTGTTCTTTTCCAGTCTTTGCAGACAATGACACTCAGGTCAGTCATGATTACGTCCCAGTGGCAATGCTGGCCCATCTGGGAGACATGCAACAGGGGCACTACCGGGGGGCACTTCGCCTGACGGTGGCAGATGATGAGACTGCTTTGAGCACGCAGCATACCCTTTGGGCCATCACTGATGATCATGAGATTCCTCAGATTCATCCCTTGCCTGGACTGCCGGAATGGCTCTGCAGAAACCTGACGATGATTTGCCTTGTCAAGCTTTCCGGCATTGATATTTCTCGTCCGCTCAGGGATCCTGGTGCTGGCTGGCTCCGTTTGCGGACGCCACATGACAGGGAATGATGTGCCGTTGCCCCAGTCACGGCCTCTGCAACCCATGTCAGTTCCTGTGCAAAAGCCTGAGGACTCCATGATGACTGCACCTGATGCAATTCAGCCAACAGTCCTTTCTGCATCGAGTGCGCCTGATACGCCGGAGCGCCTGATACGCCAGAGCTCCTTGCCACGCCAGAGACAGCTCCTCTGACCACATCTCCAGTGTCAGCGGAATCCCACCACATCATGCCTGAAACTTTGAGTGCATCCGTGCCACAACAAGATATGAACCTGCCTGCAGATGATTCCATGGCAGGGCTAATGCGACTGATGCAGCAGGCGCATGATCACTACACCAGCGCCTTGTGATTGCCGAGAGCCTTGCACTTTGCAGCTCAAATTTTGATTCGACAAGCCATTTTGGCATGCATGCTGAGGAACCGTGAAGGAACATCCGTCGTTTTTCAGATTTCCTGATGTTTTCATGCCAGCATGTCTCTCTTGCACATGACTGCAATTGCAGTTTGATGGTGATTTTGTTTCAAGGGCTCATATGGAGCATCCATTCATGTTCAGACGGTGTTGTCACCTGCCCGTTTTCTTTTTCCAGCCTGACGTTGTGTCACAGTTACCATACATGCTTTTGGCCAGAATAGCCGCATGCAGCAGATGACTCCACATAGCCTGCACATCAATGGATACCTGATGTCACAAGAGAGAGCAAGGACAAATTTTGTTTGTTTTTCAGCACAGCCGTTGCACCCAGCTTGCCGTGAACCTGGCATATCATCAGGATACAGATGTCTTGAGCAAGGACCATTGGATTGCAGCTGCCACCACTGCACGTTGTCTTTTTTGCACTGGCTTGGCCTCCATGGCCACAGGATACCTGATGTCTCCATTTGAGCAAGGACAACTGCAACCCAAGCACAGCTCCGCGACCAATGCCAGCAGATGGAAGCCTTCACATCAGGTCTCAAGTCCCCTGAGAAGGGGCCGTTGCGAAACCAGCAATGACAGTGCCCTGCGCAACCTTTGGATCGAAAAAGGAGCGTGAAAAAAAAATCTTGGATCATTCTTGGATCATCTTGGATCATCTTGGATCATCTTGGATCATCTTGGATCATCTTGGATCATCTTGGATCATCTTGGATCATCTGTCTTTTAGTTCAAGAGGATCATAGTTGCAAAGAGCTAGCATGGCATAGCATGGCTGTTGAATCTGTTGATGGAAAAGTTTGTGATTTTCCGATGCAGCAAGTTCTCCGTTCCAGTCCCGTAGAGAACGACTGAGGTGGGCAGACTGAGCGAAGCGCCGAGAGCAACCGAGGCCTGGCAGGGTAGCGACTTCGTTGCAACTTGACCGACTCAGAAAGTGTATCAATATTGTCAATACTACTGATATCACACTGATATCCTCGATTATCCTGGCCTGGTTATATCATGTTGTAATATGTTATATCCCTGCAGATGCTGAAACTGTGCATGTTGGCATTCTGAGTCTCCGTATTTCAGGGCACCGCCGACACGGCCTTGGCCTCAGTGGCTTATTCGCTTGTTCAACGGTAGGTTTCGGAAGCTTGAAAGTACTTGC
This sequence comes from Symbiodinium sp. clade C Y103, assembly GCA_003297045.1. Classification (NCBI taxonomy): domain Eukaryota; class Dinophyceae; order Suessiales; family Symbiodiniaceae; genus Cladocopium; species Cladocopium sp. clade C. The sequence continues at coordinate 359,135 of BGPT01000400.1, forward strand.
TCGGTTTAAGCATGGCTGTATCAAGAGCATGAGATTCTGCCGCTTTTGGTGGCCGTCATCCCATGCCATCCCGACGTTTCGGCCAATGTGAGGTTCAATCAGATAAACAAAGATTTGCGCATCCGGCGCATCCTGGCACTTGTGCAGCGGGCAGCCTCCTCAACCAGGCCCGCACAGTTCCAATACACAGCAAGTGACAAGACATGACAAAGACCTTCTAAGGCTTGTTGGGGAGTTCATGCCAGGGTGGTATACCACCAGGTTGCCACAGTTGCCTGCCATAGCAATCGTTGCATTTTGTTCATGAATGTGTGTGTGAGAGTGTGTTTGCGTGTTCTCCGGCACTTCGAAAGTGTCCTTCCCGAATCAGACTGTGATGTAGTGAAACTGTTGGTGTGCTTTGCTGCAGCTGTGCCAACCCGCATCCACAGATCAGATAGAAACCTTGTCCAGCTTACTGTATTGATCTGTATATATTTGTATTAGTTTTTCTGTGTGCACACTTCCGTGTAGGAGGGCCCCGATGTCATCAGCTTAGCTCTGTTGCGCTTGCCATATTCGAAGAAACGCCTCAGCAGCACACGCGATACTTTCATGATTGAGATTGATTGAGGCAAGCAAGCCAAGGGCCATGTCACTCAGACCGGCATCCAATGGGTCCAAGGCAGAGAATAACAGAGTTGATCAAACCAAGAGCAGACATTGCCGACACTTGAAGATTCAAACGGTTGCTTTTCGTTTCAAAANCAATGGGTCCAAGGCAGAGAATAACAGAGTTGATCAAACCAAGAGCAGACATTGCCGACACTTGAAGATTCAAACGGTTGCTTTTCGTTTCAAAATCATTTGTTTTGTTTGCTTTCACCTATTCTTCAAACTTATAGCAGCAACAAAAGAATTGGTATCACAAGCTGTGCCCCAAGTCGCATGTCTGCGTTTCACAGCAAAATTATTTCGTTGCCGCCCGGTTTCTCTTTGTGTCAGGACAGCGCAGATGTTTGGATCTTAGTGTAAGATTCAGTGAATTGAAAACTGAAGTGGTGAAGACTTCCAGAAGGTTCCACTAAAACTTGGCCACCATCTGTTTCCCCTCAACAATGTGTTCACACTTTGCGGTTCTTACGGTAAGGGTCAAGGCTGGTGTATCGAAGGTGGTTGTAAGGCTTTGTGGATCGGTTGCCGGCATGTCCGGCTAATTTGGTGACCATCACAGCACAAAAGTTCCGTGATCTTCCGTTTTCGAAGGAAGTCTTGCACAAGACTTGTTCTAGGAGACCTCTATATTGCAGAGGTGTGTTCTCGCCTGCGTGCCGTGTCTGTTCTTGGAGCATCTTGGAGCTATGCACGATTTTCATGGCAGGCGCCAAAGATTTGGCACTGTTGGGGGGCCAGAATTTCGCTGCGTGGCAGGCGGAGGACCTCAGATACAAATTCATCTGTGTGCCAGGCGCAGTACTTCGTGCACGTTGCTATTTAAAACGGTGGCAGGCGTGGGTCGAAATGAGAAGCCGCCGGAGGTCACTTTTTGTGGCAGGTGCAATACTTGGTGAATTTGGATGATGTTGCGGAAGGCTCGAAATGTCACTTTTCACTTGGCCATGTTGAGATCACTTTGCGTGGCAGGCGCAATACTTTTTACAGAAGATGTTGAAAATGGTGAATGATATTGGAAATGTGACGTTGAATGTTGCCGTAATTTTTTATGTTGCGTTGTGCCTATTTCGGTATCGCCCACGCAGCCATCTTGTCACTTTGCGCGTGTCGGATCGCTCTGGTTGTGGCGTGGCGGTCATTTTGATATCGCTCCCGCAACCATCTCCTCACTTTGCGCAAGTCTGGTCTCTCTCGCTGTGGCGCGGCGCTGATTTTAGTCAATTCATTCTAATTCTCAGAGATCCTCGTAAACCGATGTTATGGATTTAGGACATCTTCTTTGACGAGAAGATCTTGTAAAGATTCTGGCGAAATCCTCTAAGAGGTCCTTCCATGAAGATCTTGCAGATCTCCCGTTGGAGGTGCTTGTACGCAAGCTCTTGTGGGATACTCTTGGGGGGTTCTTGCATCAAGATCAAGATCTTGTAATATGCTCGACAAGGTCTCTGCATCCCAAGCTTGATTCTCTTAGAGGCCGAGGTATGAAGATCTTGACCAAGATCTTCTAGAGGTCCTTGTGAGAAGATGTTGCTAAAATCAAGCTGATTCTTTTTGAGCGCGCCCGCCCACGAAGAACTTGAAGATGCCTTGTTAGAGGTGCTTGTATGAAAGCTGTTCTGGGAGGCACTCTTCAGGGTTCTGGTATAAAGATCTTGGAGGATCCTCTAGCTTAGGAGGTCCTTATGTGACCATCTTGTGAGATTGTCTTAGAGGTCCTTGTGTGAAGATCTTGGCCAAGATCTTGTAAAGGTCCTTGTGAGAAGATTCTAAGATGTCCTTCTATGAAGATCTTGAAGATCTCCTGTAAGGGGTGCTTGTGTGCAAGCTCGTGTGGGATGCTCTTAGGAGGTTGTTGTTTCAATATCTTGCAATACGCAGAACAACGTCCTTGTATGATCTTGTGAGATTGTCTTAGAGGCCGTGGTATGAAGATCTTGTAGAGGTTTTGGTCATGAGATTTTGCCAACAGATGTTCTCTTTAGCAAACGCTGTTTGGTGTCTCTTGCCGGCCAATCTGTGTGGAATCCAAGCACAAAGATGTGGAGGCCAGTTGGCTGCGCAAACCCCCCTCGCGACAAGTTTCCAAAATTGTCATTCTGAATTGCTGCCAAAGCATGACAGGTTTACCCATTACAACATCGATGCAGATTTGGCCTTCTTGGCGTTTCAGACAGTGACAGGTCCCTGTCAAAGCAAGCAAGACGAGGGCCATGTCATTGAGAGAGGCATCCAGCAAGGCGGAACAACAATTGCAATTGACCAACAGATTGTGTCTCTTTTATTGGTCAGACTAGCAAAACACTATTAGCATTGGCTGTAATAAGATCTCCTATGTGGTCTCATGTGATGCTACAGGCGATTATATAGTTTTCTTTACAATTTCAAGTCCAAGATTACTGTACATCTTGTTGTTTGTTTATTTGGGGTCCCTTCTTTGAACTTACCATGAGTTTTCATGTTGATCAGATAGAAACCTTGTCCAGCTTACTGTATTAATTTTTTGGGGTACACACGCCTGTACAGGAGGGCCACGATGTCATCAGCTTAGCTCTGTTGCTCTTGCCATATTCGAAGAAACGCCTCAGCAGCACACGCGATACTTTCATGATTGAGATTGATTGAGGCAAGCAAGCCAAGGGCCACGTCACTCAGACCGACATCCAATGGGTCCAAGGCAGAGAATAACAGAGTTGATCAAACCAAGAGCAGACATTGCCGACACTTGAAGATTCAAACGGTTGCTTTTCGTTTCAAAANCAATGGGTCCAAGGCAGAGAATAACAGAGTTGATCAAACCAAGAGCAGACATTGCCGACACTTGAAGATTCAAACGGTTGCTTTTCGTTTCAAAATCATGTGTTTTGTTTGCTTTCACATATTCTTCAGACTTATAGCAGCAACAAAAGAATCGGTATCACAAGCTGTGCCCCAAGTCGCATGTCTGCGTTTCACAGCAAAATTATTTCGTTGCCGCCCGGTTTCTCTTTGTGCCAGGACAGCGCAGATGTTTGGATCTTAGTGTAAGATAGAAGGTTGCACTAAAACTGCCCCACCTCTGTTGGGGTTTGGAACGCAATTGTGAGGAATCCAAACAGAAAGATGTGGAGACCAGTTGGCTGTGCAAACACTTCTGGGGCGTCAGGGTGTTCCTGCCAGCTTCCTGCAGCTGCCCGAAGTGGCAAGGCCGATAAAGATTTGGAATACGATGAGTTGTTCAAAAGACCCGAAAACGAAACAGGCGCACTAGGAAAGGTTCCTGCAAATATCTGTAAATGTGATTCGTGAGCAAAAGCGGCCAGTATAGAGTGGAGAACATACTTGTTCTGTATGGACCAAAGGACTCAGCAAACCCAGATTGACAGTTTAGCTTATTCAAGTTGGGCGAGTTGGGTGCAGTCGTTTCACTGGAAAGGTCTGGCCGATCAACTATGAGGGAATCCTTGGCAGCAATTTTGTGAGATCCAAAAATAGGGTAAAGCCCAATTCGTGGCTTGTTTTAAAGAGGAAAGTGGTGATCGAATATGGGATTTTAATACATTTGAGGGGATCCCATTTGGGTAAACCATGGTAAACCATGGTAAACCATGGTAAACCCTTTTTGCTCGTGTTCTCGAAATTCACCCAAACACAATCCAGAAGCCGCGGTTTTCTCCTAAGGACCGCAGTGATTCGAAGACGTCCACTGGATCAGTGAGCTCCGTAAGGGAAGACGATGGTAGAGACGCGAGCAAATTCACACGGCGCCTGTCTTTCGTTGATTGCTCCATTGTTGCTCGGCGCTGGGGGCCACTGCTCCCCAAAAATCATGAGACATGCCACTGAAATTGGGTCCATTGACCTCCAAAATGGGCCATTCTTGAAGGGAGCATGATGACAAACCATCAAATTGCGGGGTAGCCTTATTTTCAGACACGCCGCAATACGTAGTGTGTTAGAAGATTCAGGGACTCTGTTTCACCAAATTGTTTCGAAGGGAAACAGATCTGGAAGATCATGGAGTTGGTTCTTGCCACGCTTCGATTGGTGACCAGGAAGACCTTGATCAGCATTTCCAGGCAGAATTCGGAGGTGTGATTCGCAACATTCTCACGACTTTTTGTGGTTAAAGAAGCGTGACCATTGCAATTCAAGATCTTCAATTGCTGTGTTTCTTTCTTCAAAGTAAGCTGTAGGGTGTGGTTATTGACTTTGTCCAAAATGTGGTTTTCAGGCTTCTAGACGCTTGGGCAGCAATTCGCCAATGAGTCTTTCTTGACGGACAGAGTGTCAAGCTACACATTAAGGCTGCAGTTTGTGGCTGCATTTCTTGCAGGTGCTGAATTCTTTAAACACTTCTGGCATGGTGTGCTGACGCAACAGCCCGCATGCCGAGCACTATCTAATCGATCCCTGACCAACTGGGTGATGATTTATACCAACTGGAAGGCGCGAGACTGAAAGGTTACCTGGAACATCACTTTTGAGATGAGGCCAATGCCTATCAGATACTCTGAGGATATATGGGGGTTTTTCTGATGAAATGGGACCAACCCCAAAATAGATGGTTTATAATGGAACATTCTATTAAGATGAATGATTTGGAGGTATCCCTATTTTAGGAAACCTCCATATAAGAGAGTGAAATACGTGTGCCGATTCACTCGTCTTTGCTTCATGCTTCAGCTTCCACTTCTTTGAGACTATGTTTCCAACAACACCGTCAACTTGCTTGAACACTCCATGACTGCTCGCTTTGAAACGCTTGCACGCAAAGCGATTCGGAGGTTGCAGCGAAGTGGAATGGCCAAGCACCTGACTATATGTTGCTCTGCCTGGGTTTGGTAATTAGAAGGTCTAGCTTCCAGGCAATCATTTGCTGGTGACCGGATGTCCACTTTCAAGGTTGCCACTTCGTTGAACTATGTTGAACTGTCGTAAATCATGATATGTCAGTGATTTCGATGAAACAGCTGGGGAATCAGGCTCGAAGCCTCCACACTTCCTAGGAACACCTATGAGCTTCAAGACTGGTTGTCAGCTCCGCTAACGCGTGTGCTTGAGCTGGTGAAACTCTTTGATCCATCAGGCTGGATGCGAAGGATCAGGAGGGGACTCTAGACCTTGATCGAAGGACCTCAGAGGAATTGAAAGCACCGCTTTGATCAAAACCCGTCGAAGAGACAACTAGAGAATGCTAGAGATAGGAGGAAAAACATCAAAGCAAATTGAAACATATTTTTGTGATTTTTGATGGTCTTTGAATCATGTCTTTTGCCTCGCGTGAAGCATGTGCCGTAGAATTTCGTATCTCTCAAGCTTGGGCCCCTAATCTACCGCTTGCCCTTTGGTGAGGGGCAAGAGTTGATAAATAGTGTGGGATGCTGGAAGGTCCAAAGAAATAAGTGGGGTCATGCAGGCAGAACTATTGGTCTTTGGATTCGTCTCCTTTGGACGATTTCTGCCAGGCTATGCAAAGGTCAACGTGACCAAGGCGACCCAGGACTACAACAGAGTCCGTGTGGCAGTCATACCGCTTGTATCAGCTTGCAGCTTGGCGAAGACGTTGTTTCGTGAAAGTTCGAGGATTCGCGAAGAGAGATGTTGCAATTAAGTTAGTGAAGTTGGCTTAAAGTGAATCTCATTGAATTTGAACTGGAGCCGGAGACCTTGTTCGCATTTGCGCATTTGGACCTTGACTAAGGTTTGATTTTGTCCCAGACGCTGACAACGAGGCAAAAGATCGACTTCCTTTTTGCAATCTTCGATTCAGATGACAACAATTCATTGTTGCTTGTTCGCATCGGTTGTGTTGCCTTGACAATTATGAGTCAATAGGCGTTTGTCAATACACATGTATACAGCTGATATGATATACCATTTTATATTGTATAATATAAATGTGATGCATCATGTTGTGTTACGATGTTCTGTGTACTGAATATAAATATAAATATTATATACATAATATCAATATACATAAATAAAATATCAATACATACATATATATGTACATATATATAATACATATACATATATGATACAGATATATTTATATATAATACATATATATATATATACATAATACATATATATATATACAATACATATATATATATATAATACATATATATATATATACATATATATATATAATACATATATATATACATATATATATAATAGTGTATATATTACATACTGGTAAATGTAATATCATCTATATAATACAATAATATGATAATACCAGTAGTACCGCACAAGGCGGCGGCAGAAGTTTCAAAGATAGGAAACCTATAGGAGAGGTTGGTTGCTGTGACTGATGGATCGCAGAGCGAGCCCACTGATGGACCGACAAGTGGTTGCAGGCAGCGCAGTGTAGTTGTAATGTAGTGTAGTTGTAGTTGTGGTTGTAGTTGTAGATGTAGGTTTAGTTGTGGTTGTGGTTGTAGTTGTAGTGGTTGTTGTGGTTGTAATCGTAGTTGTAGTTGTAGTGCAGCGCAGTGTAGTGTAATGTAGTTGTAGTGGTTCTTGTGGTTGTTGCTGTGGTAACTGTTGTAGTTGTAGTAGTAGTTGTTGTTGTTGTTGTTGTAGTTGTAGTTGTTGCAGTTGTAGTTGTAGTTCTAGTGGGTGTTGTCGTTGTAGTTGTTGTAGTTGTAGTTGTTGTTGTAGTTGTAGTGCAGTGCAATGTGGTATAGCGTAGTTGTAGTGGCTATTGTGGTTGTAGTTGTTGTCGTTGTAGTTGCAGTTGTAGTGGTAGTGGTAGTTGTAGTGGTAGTGTAGCTGTCATGTAGTAGAAGTTGTAGATGTAGCTGTTGTAGTTGTAGCTCTTGTAGTTGTAGTGGTTGTAGTTGTAGTGGCTGTTGTGGTTGTAGTCGTAGTTGTAGTTGTAGTTGTAGTGCAGTGTAGCTGTAGTTGTAGTCGTAGTGCAGTGCAGTGTAGTGTAGTTCTAGTTGTAGTGGTTTTTGTTGGTGTAGCCGTAGTTGTTGTAGTTGTAGTTGTAATTGCTGTATGTTGTAGTAGTTGTAGTTGTTGTAGTTGTAGTTGTTGTAGTTCTAGTTGTTGTATGTTGTAGTTGTCGTAGTTGTAGTTGCTGTATGTTGTAGTAGTTGTAGTTGTTGTAGTTGTAGTTGTAGGTAGTTGTGGTTGTAGTTGTAGTTGTAGTGGTTATTGTGGTTGTAGCCATAGTTGTAGGTGTAGTTGCAGTTGTAGTGGTAGTTGTAGTTGTAGTTGTAGTGCAGTGTAGTGTAGTTTAGTTGTAGTGGTTATCGTGGTTGTAGTTGTAGATGTTGTATTGTAGTTGTAGTGTAGTGTAGTGTAGTGTAGTGTAGTGTAGTGTAGTGTAGTGTAGTGTAGTGTAGTGTAGTGTAGTGTAGTGAAACGGTCCGAAACGAAGCAAATCTGCGAGACTTTCTCAATTTTTGAAGTTGACAACATCAAAAACGAAGCACTTCTGCGAGGCTTCCTTCAAAAATGGAAAGTTGAGTGTGCAGCTGACGGCCTCGTGCCTATGCGTTTTGCGATTTTTCCATGCCATGTCTCTAAAGCATTGCGCCTGCCACGAAAAAGTGAAGTCAGGTCATACGAAGTGCTGCACCGGTCACGCGAAATCATCTTAGCAAACCTGAAGATCTGATGCTCCAAAATGACCACCCTCTCAAAAAATCAGCGCCCTGACCTCTTAACATCTCTGCTTGAAGTGTCTCTTGTACTGCGCCTGCCACGAAAAATGCATCTGTGCAGATCCTCCTCAAATGTCCCACGCCTGCCATCGTTTTTGAAAATGCCACAAAACCCACACGTTTAGCTCACTTTTGACAAGGTGCAGAACCCATTGCGCCTGCCACACAAAACGACGTCTCGACGTCCGAAAGTGCTCCGAACCCCTCAGTTTTTTACGATTTTCACTTCCAAATGTGCTTCGCGCCACAGCGCCGTGCACTTTTTCGACATCTCAACTTCCAAAAGTNCCGAACCCCTCAGTTTTTTACGATTTTCACTTCCAAATGTGCTTCGCGCCACAGCGCCGTGCACTTTTTCGACATCTCAACTTCCAAAAGTGCTCCGAGACCGCCAGTTTTTTACCCTTTTCACTTCCAAGCGTGCTTCGCGCCACAGCGCCGTGCACTTTTTCGACATCTCAACTTCCAAAGCTGCTCCAAGAATGGTGTGTTTTGTCACTTTTCACTTCCAAATGTGCTTCGCGCCAAAACGGCGTGCACTTTTTCCACATCGCAACTTCCAAAAGTGCTCCGACGCTCAGGTGTTTTATACCTTTTTAATTCCAAATGTGCTTCGCGCCACAACAACGTGCAATTTTGGATCTCTCATCTGCCCAGATGGCTCCGCACCCGCCGCTTTAGCGAGCCTACTTTTCGACCCTCCGGAGCCACAAAACATTGGAAAAACACAGTGTTTCGCNTCATCTGCCCAGATGGCTCCGCACCCGCCGCTTTAGCGAGCCTACTTTTCGACCCTCCGGAGCCACAAAACATTGGAAAAACACAGTGTTTCGCGACTTCCCTAGCTTTTTTCGCACCTGCGTCTTCTCTCTTCGGACTTTCTCCCTATCTGATCTTCTCTCTTCTGACTTCCTTCCTGGCTGTGCTTTTCCATCTGTCCCTATTGTCGGAAGTTTGACTTCTAAACTTCCTTCGATAATGTACACAATATTATTTAATATATATATATATAATATAAATGAAACATATAGTATGAATAGTGTATAAAATTTCATGCATATGTATATATGTATATGATACATATGTATATATATATATATGATACATACGTATATATATATACACATACATACATACATACATACATACATACATACATACATATATATATATATATATATATATTTGTATAATGTATACATATTTACATATATATCTAATATAAGTGAAACATATAGTATGAATAGTGTATATAATTTTGTACATATGTATATTTACGATACGCATATATATATATATATATATATACACATATGCATATTTACATGTGTATATATATATACATACATACATATATCACCTCAAAACGACCCCATGAGGGAAGTTCTTTTCGAAACAGGTTCCAATCTACCAAGAGCAGTTCACACACGTCGAGTAGGCAAAGCAAGAGCAAACTGGCGACTGGAAACTTATTGTGATGCTTTCTCGCTAACCGATTGCCACATATTTCCCCTGTCTGATCTTCCCTCTTCTGACTTTTCTCCTCTCTAAGCTTCTCTCTTCCCTGGCTCTTCCCATCCTGGCTATCCCATCTTTCCATACTGTCGGAAGTTTGACTTCTAAATTTCCTTCGATGATAAATAACCATGTTATACGCTATATGTTGTGTATTTTGATTTTGTTTTACACATGTTGAAGTTTGGGGGAGATTTTTGCCGAGCACTATGTTTTCTTCCACCTTAGGTCGATTGACGAATTTGCAGCACTGTGGGTGAATCTCTTCCGTGGTTTGGGCTGTGCCTTTGGTGTCCGGGAGACACCACAACCACGAATTGTGGCCCTTGTGGCTTGGCGATGGGAAGGATGTATCCTGAAATCCCATGGTTTAGAAAATCGTCGAATTGCCATGAAAAGTAGAAACTATGACTATTGGGGGTACACCATTTTCAGGCAAACACAAATCTATTTACTTGGCATTCCTTGGCATTCCGTAGCTTTGCTGTGCTTCCACTGCTCAGGCTGCAAGGAAGGTCTTTGAACAGCTGGAAATAGGTGACAGGCTTCCGACACTTAGCTGCATTGTCTGAAACGGCGTTGCGCATCCTAGCGCGACATGCTATACTATTATGTGTTTTTTTCTCAGACTCAACCTGATTCACTTGTCGCACAGAGTGGTTCTGGTTCAGTTGTTTTGAACAGTTTTGGTGGCAGCACTGGCGGAGCACATTCTTTTGCCGCAAGGAAAAAAAATCTCGAAGACTTCCTATCCGGCAAGCTAATGGATCCTGTCGGGGTGCCGATTTCGCTGGTGATGCAGCGCTTCTCTGTTGACGCCAACCTCGTGGATCCAGATACTTGGTTGTTTTTTCCTGGCTGAAACAGTTCGATTTGCCATGCCTGGGGCATGGCAAGGTCAGGGCAGTTGCTGCCAGGACAGCTACGTCGATGAGAGCAAGAGGTACAAACTTTCGCACAAAGAGCCACACGGGCATCCACTCGAAGCATACAATCTACAGGATAGCGATTATCTGACTCGGATGGAAGTTGTGGTTGCCAGAGATGTATTTCAGTACCTTGCCCAAATTTGAATACGGAACGGATTTGCCTTTTCAGAATTTTCATGTCGATTGAAGCAGTGTGAGGACCAGCAATGCCTGCCGGTTCTTTCAAGGTGTTGCTGTGAATTGCTGTGTTTGGTTTTCATCTTCCCAGGTTCTGCAGATCTGTGGGGGATTTTGAGTTGTCTCATTCCGATGCCGAAAAAGCGATCGGGAAGCCCATTCCTGTGAACATGTGGTGCAGTCGTATGTCTCGAGCGCTAGAGGAAGCTTGCGCGCTCGAAGGTTCAAGCGTTTCTCGGTTGGGGACCGGACCGGCATCCAGAAAGCATTGAATGGCACCCAATCCATGGCTATCCCAGTGTGGTTTTGTCCCTTCAGGTGTGTTTTGTCAAATTTTGAACCTTTTCAATAAATTTCATCAAATAGAAAGGAGATGGAAATGAATTCTTCCATGGTGGAAGTGGTGCACCGCAAGAAGAGCCATGTTTGAGTCCCATGGGCTTCCACCCTGGCCAGAGCTGATACAATGCTGATACACCTGAGTCTGCTACAGGGTGTTGAGACATGTTGAGAGATCTTCCAAGGCTTGTTTTGATTTGGGCACATTTCTGAAGAAGCTTTGCTGCTTGGCCTTGAATTCATGCTTTGCAATGACTGTTCTGCTACACTGCAGTGTCATCAAACATGGCTTGCTGGAGAAACCCCATTGAATTCGATTCGGGGATTTCCCATTGCTGGCCATGTTCGATGCCATTGGTATCCTCGTTCCGAATGCTGGATCCCACCGCTTTGCAAAGCTTCAAGGCCCAAGAGCCACAGCAACGCACTTGCAGATGTTCAAGTGCTGGCTCCAGGATTGGGTAACTTGGGGCCAGGTGAAGCAATACGAACAGATCACATACATGTCATAATATTATATACTCTTGTTGTACATATGTGTCTCCTTTGTTTGAAAGTCATTGGAAGAAATTGCATATTATTGGAGAGTTTGCTCAGGAGTACGATCGGCTTCAAAAGCAGAAGGTGGCACTCCAGAGGACATCAAAAACACGAAAAAGTTGCGCTCGGGATGTCCTTATCCTAGCGGTTGGTTGATTAATAGCAGGGTCTCCCACATAACAATAAGTGGATGAATGATCATAAGTGCTACACCAAACCGACCCCTCTATTTCTTCCAAAAGGACACGATTCACTATTGGTTTCCGCTATCAAAATGCCTCTTGAAGGAGCAAAGAGGTATTGGCGGAGCTCTACAATTACATGTTACAGCCAGTCATGACTGAGCGGGTGAAGCAGGGGCTTATTTCCAGCCGCTTGGATTTGGCCTTTCAATGAGGTGTCTTAAACAAGGAGAAAAACTTTGCCATACTACCATCAGTGAATCATCCTTGTGCCTCTAAAATTGTCATTCTACAGCCAAAAGACAAAGTCGTGCCTTTTTTAAGAAAAAACTATTTTAGTGAAATCCCAGCAGCCTAAAGTGAAGTAACCCAGAAATAATTAATGTCTGATTTATTTTTGATTTTTTTCTGACAGCACCATATTGGTTTGATTCTGGGCTTGAAATAATTTTGTATTTCTGGAAAACTAGACGACGGATGGCCCGAGAGCGAAGAGAAGTATAGTGAGATATGTAACTGTGAAGATCGTATAACATGAAACATAGAGAGAGGAATATATGAAGATGTCTCAAAGAAAGAAGATGTGAATGGATAAGGCGCAAAGAAAAAGAGATTGATGAGTATGTGAAGATGTGAAGATGTGAAGATGTGTGATGTGAGGGGATGAAGATGTGAGCATTTGAAGATGTGAGGATGTGATGAGGTAAAGATGTGAATATGTGAAGATGTGATGATGTGAAGATGGGGAGATGTGCAGAGAGAAAGAAGATGCCCCAGACACTTTTGCAAGCTTTTGCACAGAAACGCTTTTAGACACAGACCCTTTTACACACAAACGCTTCTACACACAGACCCTTTTACACGCAAGCACTTTTACACACAAACACTTTTACACACAAACCCTTTTACACACAGAAGTTGTTACACACAGACGCTTTTACACACAGACGCTTTTACACACAG
>BGPT01000400.1:373457-397959 GCA_003297045.1 Symbiodinium sp. clade C Y103
ATGTGAAGATATGAAGATGTAAGATGTGCAGATGTGAAGATATGAAGATGTAAGATATGCAAATGTAAGATGTGCAGATGTGAAGAGCAGATGTGAAGAGCAGATGTGAAGATATGCAGATGTGAAGATATGAAGATGTAAGATGTGCAGATGTGAAGATATGCAGATGTGAAGATATGAAAATGTAATAATGCAGATCTCTTTTTACGAAAAACCCTTCGCAGACGCTCTCGGGAAAAATGATTTTTTTGTTTTTTTTTGAAATATGTCGGTATTCACAGAGAATTGTCGATTTCAAGGCTGCCGGGGCTGCTTCCCCAAGATTTTTGGAAAACCACCTGATTTTTGTCGATTTTTTCCTTGGTTTTCTTGCTTTTCGTTGCCGAAAGGTGGAAAAAGTGATGCTTTCCTTGAAATCAGAATTTTTTCAGAATTTTTTCAGAAAATGTTCAGAAATATTTCAAAAATAGTTCAGGCATTTTTCAGATATTCATTGGTATTTACAGGGAATTATCGATTTCAAGGCTGCCGGGGCTGCTTCCCCAAGATCTTTGGAAAAACACCTGATTTTTGTCGATTTTTCCTTGGTTTTCTTGTTTTTCGTTGCCAAAAGGTGGAACAAGTGATGCTTTTCCTTGAAATCAGAAATTGATCAGAAAATGTTCAGATTTTTTTCAGAAAATTTTCAGAAATATTTCAGATATTTTTTCAAAAAATCATTCAGATTTTGTTCAAATATTTTTCAGATTGTTTCAAGTTTTTTCCCGGGCGTATTTTTGAATCAGAAATAAATCAGAAAAAAATCAGAAATTAAATATTTCCAGGATTTGGCCTTATGGCTGAGGAGGGTTTTTACTAAGCTATATTTAGTTGCAAACGAAGCTTTCCCTGGAAGTCGTGCCTTTTTGGAAAAATGCAAGGGAACTCTGGTGATCTCAGCGCAACCAGATTTTTTTAGTGTTTTTGTGTGTTTTCTGCGTTCAGGTTGGTTTCAGGTATCTATATACTTCTGCTTAGGTTACATGTCATGTTTGTTGCGTTCAGGTGGTGGAAAATCATTTTGTTACAGCTGCTTTCTTGTCAGTGATTTTTGTCTGTTGAGAATTCAATGCGAGAGCTAGTATTGCAATTCAGGCTGATGACCGCATTCAGGCTGTGACTTGTTAGCCCGGGGCAAGTCTTCTAGTCAACTACTGTTAAACTGCTGCTCAATTGCTGGCTGCTGCTCAGTTGCTGCTTCTGAACTACTGCTATTCTCCTGCTAAAGTCCTGCTCCATTGCTGCTATGCTGCTGGACTGCTAAACTTCTGCTGCTGGACTGCTACTGTAGACTTCTCCTCCTTTTGATTCAACCTTCCGATTGTTCAAACTTCGGGAGTTTGCTCCTGCCAGGGCTCGGATCTCGTTCCGCCCAGAGCACCCAGAGCGTAGTCGGAGAGCATACCAGGAAAGCAAGCCTGGAGACAGAAGCAAAATCATGCGGCCCAGGAACGCAACCCTTTCAAAGGAGTAAGAACCCCATACAGGCAAACCTGTTTGGGGAAGAAGATGGGCAAAGAAGAAACTTTGAATCGCAAGGGCAGGTAAACAGCAGAAGTGAAAGTTTCACATTTGGAAAAATTTGTTTTGACGCTTGCGTTGAGAATTGAGGAATACCAAAGGAATGACTTAGGCATGAGTTATGATGATGCGTTCACAAGCGGGGAAAGCAAAAGGAGTGACTTAGGCGTGACATTGTTGGGTCCCTGTACATGGGTTTATCCATATTGATCCCCCAGTTTGAGACCAGACACAACTAGAAGAGAAAGCTTTGCAAAGACACGTGAAGCATCCCGGCGGCCCAGGTTTTCACGTGGTCGACAGGCTGGTTTTATTTTTGCAAGGGATTGAAGCTCCGCCAGGTCGGCGACCCCGAAATAACGAAGCTTTATCAATGGCTTAAGCGGCAACAACCACGATATGCATTAACCATCTATGGTTGGAGGTTCACATTTGGGGGGATTGGTTGAATCCGGATGAATTTATCAGATTGTAATTCAGCAGTTTTCAGGGAGTCAGATACTTGTAGCAAAGGCGCAATAGGCGAATTAGGTTGCTAGGTTACAATGAGTTTTAGATGTGATCTGTACCAGCTTGAGTTCAGAGGATCACGAATCCAGCATGCAATTTTGGACGGGCTTCACCCGTGATGTGTTTTCATGCTGCGGAAGGAGAGATGAAGGCCGTGTGAATACTTTGGACCTCCAAGCCACCATGGTGCCTCGCTGCCACATGCATTTGACACGTCGCAACAATATCTCGGATAGCAGCATTAACCAGAAGCTTCTTCAGCTCAATGCACGCATGGGAACAAGCCAGCTCTGGGTGAACACTGTAAAGTGAGCAACAATGACAATTTCCAAATGGTCGCAATGCTGACTGCGAGACCTCTAAGAGCACGGTTGAGAACAATCACTGGAGTGAGTGGTGTTGCAGGTGCTACTGATCTGCAATCCAAAAAGTGTTTTCCAAAGTTTACTTGGTTGGTGTCAAGACGATCGTCAGGAAGTTGAAAAAGACACTGCGAAGTCCATGATGAAATATTTTGACACAAACGGCTGAAGCCCCAGATGGGAGTTGTCAACGAGCTGAAAAATGGAGCATTTCCCTTGACAGGAAAGAGATGGGATCAAACCAGGATTCTGGAGGGAGATTGGAGACCAATGCTCGCACCGAGAGGTAACAAGTAGATCAAGTAGGAAGTACACACGGTATCAAATATCTTGCAGATGTTTTGGATGCAAATATTTTTGGATTTTAATAGGGACAGTAGAATTGGTCTGTTGAAAGCAACTCTCGAAAAAAAAATGTGTGTTTGAGTAGGTTGTCTCTTTGGCCGATCTTGAGCTAGCTATCCTGTGATTGTCCTGTCACTGCACTACCCAATAGACAATGGCAATGACGATGGTAATGACAATGACAAGAACTACAACAGCGGCAACACTGACAACTGACAGCCATGACGACAGCAACAGCGACAGCTACAGGAACAACGGCAGCGACAGCGACAGCCACAACAACGACAACAACCACAACAACAGCACCAACAAAAACAACGAAAACGACAAGAACAAGAACAAGAACAAGAACAAGAACAAGAACAACAACAACAACAACAGCAACAGCAACAGCAACAGCAACAGCAACAACAACAACAACAACAACAACAACAAGAACAAAAACAAGAACAAGAAGCGCGAGAAGAAGAAGAAGAAGAAGAAGAAGAAGAAGAAGAAGGAGGAGGAGGAGGAGGAGGAGAAGAAGAAGAAGAAAAAGAAGACAAGCAAAAACAAAAACAAACATAGAAAGCAAGAAGAGAAGAAGTGTGACAAGGAAGATAATATACGAGAACAAGGGCAACGAAAAGGACAACAACAAGGACGGCAACAATCAAAAGGACGACGACAAGCACAACCAGCGAGGTAGCATCGAGAAGGACTGTAAGGACGATAACGAAAATACTTGACGAACAAATTTAGGAACTCAGGGCAACATCATAGCAACCCCACAAAGGCTCGAAATCGGTTAAAAAAATTGGGAGTGAGAAACCAACACATGCAGAGGACAAGATGTTGTATATTGAGAGGCACAAGGCAAAAGTCCGAACCGTTTTTATTTGGGCTGCCTAGGTGATGGCTTTGTTGACATCGAAGAATACATTGCCGCTGGACCAAAATTTGACAAGACCACCGGCTGATCCCTGTTGCATGAGCAATGATTTTTGAGGGTTCCCTGATTGCCTTTGATCACCTTAGGCTGCCATGTGCCCTGAAGGGCATCGCTTGCCGCCAAAGGTCCAGGACGGTGTTAGATTGCTTCGCCACTGTGCAAAGGTCCGCTTCCGGTGGCCAAGAAGATACTCGGGGCCAGATCTAGGCCCTAGAGACGCTGGGAGCATTGCGACATTTTTTGCGGATTGTGATTCTTTTGTCAAAGAGGACCGCATTTTCGACTTGCTTCTCTCAGCAGAGGCACATTGGCGCTTTCATGAGCCTTCTTGATTGTCATTGTTTTTGATTTTAATAGCACTCTGCTTCGGCGTTGACAAACATGTTCTGGGCCCCATCCTTGACAGGTTGAGAGGCAAGAAAAGATAGTGACCGAACAGGATGCGCTGTTCAAAAATTCGACAGAACTTGGCATGCACAAAGAGTGGCGTTACGGCGACATTGGTTTTTCAGAGATGCGGGTTTGATTTTAGATGTTCTACTTGCTGCTGGATTAATTCAGCCCAGAATGTTTGAAGTCTAATACAGACCGACTCAGGAACGCAGGGCAACCCCTTGCTTGAAAGCAAGATCATTCCTGCCAAAGCAGGTGCGTTGTGCTGTCCGATGTTGCTAACCGTCACAAAGTTTCCCCGCCGGTATCCTCCGGTGCATCCGGGCATGGGGATGGGCAGCATGACCACGACCGCTGCCAGGTTCCGGATATGGTGTGGGAAGACTGGATTGCAGCATGGGAAGCACTGGACGTGACAAAGCTTGGATATTTGACTCGTGCCCAATTCAGAGAAACGAGGCGAGATGGAGTCATGAGTGATGCACTTTGCTCTGGCATATCAAGTCTTGGACTTCAAGATTCTGAACATGTACTGATGTTCTCGATGGGGTTTGTTTGTTGGACTTTTCACGACCCCGCGAATGTGTGAACCATTGGCGAATGTAGAAAAACCCTGAAAAACCAGCAATCGAAGATTGGGCAAGTCCAGGGCGATGCGAACGGACGTCAGTGAGTTTCTGTTCAAGCCTCGGTACGTGTGGCTGTCGCGTGCTGCCGTGGTAGATGGCATGATGACCCTGTCTCCAAGGTTTGACCTGATTGCTGGAAGCAGTGAGACTGACAGCATTTCCAAGGATCAGTTCCTGAAAAAACTGTATCGCCCTCAGGTTGCTGTGGCCCAGCCACTGGCCTGTTTTTGTGGATTCAACATACTCAACATTCATCCACTAAGGTTGGAAGCTGCTGGTTTCCGGCCACGCAGCGGTGTTCCCCCGGAATAGTGCAATGGAGAAATCCTCCATCTCAGAATCTCAGAAGCTGCAACTTGGTGTGGAAAATGTGTCGTCCATGAAGTACTTTGCAAGTCCATCAGATTACAGTTTTCCCGAATGCGTAGCAAGGGTTCCCGTTTCACTCTGGGGGTTTGGGGTTTGAGGGTGTGTTCGCCCACGTTGCGCAACCGTTCGCAACCGTTCGCAAGTGGCCGCGTGAGGGCCCTATGGCCATGCCGAAGCTGCAAAGGTGGTCTGTCGAAACCTCGTTTTGCGTGGCAGGCGTGGCACTTCGTGACATTCCGACGTGTTTCATGAGGCGTCAAAAGTCGTTTTCACGAAAGCTAGCTTTTGCTAGCTGAAGTCCCTCTTGCTTTCGCAAGGTATTGGGGGGGCTGGAATCTCCAATCCCATGAAGCTTCATGAGTTATACCCCACCACCCCGGCAAGCGGGTTCACAAGCAGCTTGGCCGTGGCTCGGTCCCCTGCGGGGACATCGTCAGATTACCCATCCTCTGCATCATTGGCATCCTTCATAGGGCATGGTTTAAGGAGTCTCCTACCTATCCTCACTATCCTATCTATTTATCCACCCTATCTAGCCTATCTAGCCTATCTATTCTCTCTATCTATCTATCTATCCATCCATCTATCTGTCTATCTATCTATCTATCTAGCTAGCTATTTATCTATCCATCTATCCATCTATCCATCTATCCATCTATCCATCTATCCATCTATCCATCTATCCATCCATCTATCTATCTATCTATCTATCTATCTATCTATCTATCTATCTATCTATCTATCTCTCTCTCTCTCTATCTATCTATCTATCTGTCTGTCTGTCTGTCTGTCTGTCTGTCTGTCTATCTATCTATCTATCTATCTATCTATCTATCTATCTATCTATCTATCTNTGTCTGTCTGTCTGTCTATCTATCTATCTATCTATCTATCTATCTATCTATCTATCTATCTATCTATCTATCTATCTATCTATCTATCTATCTATCTATGTATCTATGTCTCTCTTTTCTCTATGTCTCTATGTATCTATCTATCGATCGATCCATCCATCCATCCATCCATCTAGCTATCTATGTATTTATGTATCGGTGTATCTATGTCAAAAAATGCGCCGCTGTACTTGCCCACTTAATTTTCAAGTCCAGCTCCCTGCCGAGCTAGCTTTCGTCCCTTACCCCTGGCCCTCAAGTGTGTGGCAGGCGCAATACTTTTGCGTCGTTTTCAAAAGTTGAGTTGCATTTTTCGTGGCAGGCGCAGCACTTTGGACGTTTGCGTGGCAGGCGTGGCACTGCGTGACATTCTCACATGTGAGATGTGATGGAAATTGGCGGAAGCCTCGCACGAAATGCTCGTTTCGGAGGCTTGAGAAGAGGGGGTAACGTCGTTTTGCGTGGCATGCGTGGCATGCGTGGCACTTCGTGACATTCCCACATGTGAGATGTGATCAAAATTGGCGGAAGCTTCGTACGAAACGGTTGTTTTCAGCTCCCAGCATGTCTTGTCTCGATTCTTTGGTTTTCTTGCGGCGTCGCCGTGCCAGTGGGGAAAGGCCCCAAAACCTCTCATTTGTGGAGGTTTCCAAAGAGGTTGTAACGTCGTTTCGTGTGGCAGGCGTGGCACTTCGTGAGATTCTCACGTGTCTGGAAAAAGCGTCGACTCTCGACAATCGTTTTGCGTGGCAGGTGCAATACTTTTGCGTGGTTTTCAAAAGTTGAATTGCATTTTTCGTGGCAGGCGCAACACTTTGGAGGTGTCCATGTTCATTTTTCGTGGCTTGCGTGTTTTTTGCGAATTGCCTTGTCAGGGCTACGTCAAGTGGTAACAACGTGCCAATCGTGTGGCAGGCGTGGCACAGTGTCAAAGTGTCATTTTGCCTGGCAAGCGCAGCATGTGGTGCAGATCCGTCATGTGTGGAATGTTATTTTGCGTGGCCGGCGCAGTATTTAGTGCAGTTTGACACCCTCCACTCTCTATTCCACACCGTCCACGCATTCTGCAATTTCCACAGTTTCCAGGCACACTGCACGACACTGCACACTGCATGCACACTTTACACTCCACACTCCCTACTCTGCACTTTACACTCCACACTCCACACTCCACACTCTACACTCCACGCTTTGCACTCCACACTCTACACTCCACACTCTACACTTTACACTCCACACTCCACACTCCACACTTTACACTCCACACTTCACACTACACTCCGCACTTTACGCTCCACACTCCACACTCTACACTCCCCACTCTACACACTACATTTTACACTCCACACTCTACACTCCACACTCTACACTCTACAGTCCACACTCTACACTCCACACTTTACACTCCACACTTTACACTCCACTCTCGACACTTGACACTCCACACTCCACCCTCCAGACTCTACACTTGACATTCCACACTCTACACTCCATGCTCCACACTCCGTACTTTACACGTTACACTCCACACTCCACACTTTACACTCTACGCTTTACGCTTCACTCTCCACTCTCCACAGTCCACACTCCACACTTTACACTCCACCCTCCACACTCCACTCTCTACACTTGACACTCCACACTCCACCCTCCAGACTACACTTGACATTCCACACTCTACACTCCATGCTCCACACTCCGTACTTTACACTTTACACTTTACACTCCACACTCCACACTTTACACTCTACGCGTTACGCTTCACTCTCCACTCTCCACTCTCCACACTCCACACTTTACACTCCACCCTCCACACTCCACTCTCCACACTTTACTCTCCACACTCCACACTTTACAGTCCACACTTTACACTTCACTTTAGACTCCACACTCCACACTCTCCATTCTCCACCCTCCACAATCTACACTCCGCGCTTCGCACTTTACACTTCACACTCCACGCTTCACACTT
Source organism: Symbiodinium sp. clade C Y103 (assembly GCA_003297045.1). Classification (NCBI taxonomy): domain Eukaryota; class Dinophyceae; order Suessiales; family Symbiodiniaceae; genus Cladocopium; species Cladocopium sp. clade C. The sequence goes on from BGPT01000400.1 coordinate 381,422, forward strand.
TACACTTCACACTCTACACTCCATACTCCACACTCCATACTTCACACTTCACACTTCACAACTCCCCTAGTCCACACTCTACAGTCTACAATGGTAGGGACACAGTGGACGAATATACAAGACTGCGGCAATAATTGATCCTTTGCACAAGTGTTTAACGTGACTGCATTCGGGTTCGTGGGCAGCATCTTGTTTGATCCGGCTTGATGCTTTTGAACCCGAATGGTTGGACTGCTTTGAGTTGTGACTCCCATGGCAACACACGTGGTCGTTGAAGCCACCAAGATGTGTCGTGTCTCGCCGCAGTCACGACTGCACTTTCTGTAAGGTAGTGGAGAGTGAGTTTACCCCCAAAAGGAACTCAGCTTGGGAGCAAGAAGTTCCCAATGGATTTGTGACAAGATGGAACATGAAGTTCAATTATTCAATTATTGACCCTCTTGAGTCTGTACAGTTCCTAATTATTTCGGTCAAGCCTCATTTGAAGATTCCAAAGCATGGGCACTGTACCAGGAGATCACCATAGCCCACGATACCTTGCTTGTTTTGGACCCAAGATGGAGGATGATTCAGCGGGACCCTTTGGTCCGATACAGAACTGTGGCCATTTAGCAGTGAAGTATTCTCAAAAGATGTGCCTTCAAAGCTGTGAGAATCTGCGTCAGATGCGGCAAGACCCCTGAGCAAGTTTTAAACTTTGCTGGTTTTAACTGTAAAGGCTTCAGCCGTTAGTGGCCAGCTAAGACTTCTTCGCACGCCAAGCCGGCATGCATTGAAAGTCCCTTCTGCCTTTGCCCCTGCGAAAACCCCCCCAAGACCTGAAAAAGGTAACATACAGTAGCATAATTCAAATTGACCCATTAATGTGATAGCTGTTTCAATGGTCAGGGATGGGGTCTTTGAAGATGTAAATTGCCAAGAATTTCCAATTTTCCCCACCCGGAGGAGAATTTGACATTTTCATGCCACCCCCTCCGCTATCTTTCAAGGTTGAAGATCGAACCAATTTCAAACATGGAAGAATCATTCTCTACGATTGCTGTTGATTTGATTGACTAAATTAAACTAGTGTAAAATGTAGTAATACACACCCAAACATGTAATAGTAAATGTCAGATTTGGTTTGTTTGTTTTGAGTCTGACCACATATGACGATTCTTGTTGGCACGTTTGCCAAACCTGGGATGTATATGTAGCGCACATTTTTCAGGTCGCTGGGGGCCCAAGGGTGTATATATGGAGGGATCATTGAAATATTCTTTTGGTCTAAGGCTGCGAAGCGCTGCGTCCCACAATCGGGGTGCGGTAGCAGTCGGACATTTTGCTGCCTGAGCATGTCCTGGAATTTCCCTTCACCCCAGTCTCGCCATTTGGTGTAGCAGTGTAGCACAATCAGAAACATATCAAAACGTCATCTACTGTGATTCGTGTATACTAGATATATCGCATCTAGTAGTGTTTTCTTATTGTATAGATATACAGTGACACATATGTGTATGTTTGACTATGTCATCCACGGAAAAACTGCTTCAATTGCACAAGTGTTGTCATTTTCAGATTGGGGTCGGCACCAGCGAACGGCCATATATGTTGTTGCGGCAATCCAGAGCCGTTGCGGCGGATCCATGCCCTCGAGAACGGAAGCTGGAGCACAATTGGATTTTTTTTCAGATCAGAAAATAGAAGACATGTAGAGATCAGCCGAAATGTTGGATGAATTTGGTGACATCCAATCCATTAGAGCATAATTTTAGCAGCTTAGCATTGAGGCTTAGCATTTCTATTTTTGTTGAGCTATAGGGATGTCTCCATGATTTTGTTGAATGGGTCCAATGCTATGCAATACACAGCATCTTGGAGCATCTTGTAGTATCTTGCATTATCTTGTAGCGTACTTGCAAGCTTTTCCTCTTTACATATACGTTGGAATGATTGAGTGGATCTTTGGCCCCAAGGAGACCGGGCAGGTTTATTCTTCGAGGTCCTCTCGCGCATTTCGCTGGCGGATGTTTGGTTCAAGGTGTGTGATGATGGAAATTGTGCTACCGTTTGGTTTTCCGTTTGGTTTTTCGCCATGCGTCCTACTTTCGGTGGCCGACACTACACTCCAAGTTCTGGGAAGAGTCTCTTGTTTGAACAATGGACAGACCACTCAAGCTTGAACAATGGACAGACCACTTAAGATGCTTGAGACTGTTGGTTTTGCCTGTATATATGATATTCTGTGTAGATGTATACATATATATATATATACACACATATAGACCCCCACTGCATACATATGTATGTTTATTTATTTGTTTATTATATTTTAATTTATTTTACTATATGTTATTTACTTAATTATAATCGAACTGTTACAGTAAAGTATTAGTGCAATCTGTTTCATGCATAGAATGAACAATTGCAGAACTGGTATCAAAATTGATAAAGCACGGACACTCAGCCTGCAGGACCGCACTGCTAAGGCCAAGTTCGTCCTCCTCCTTCTCCGTCCCGTTTTGACACGAACGATACTGATACTGACCTCAATACAGTGCCTAGACAGCAGACGCCGGGCGTATTCGTGTATGACTAAATTGAGTCAGTTGATACAGCTGCCTTGGAGATCGCCAGGATGAACTTCTGGATCTGAACTCAAATATGTTCAACAGCGTGCCAGCCGGCAAGGTGCCGGCAATGGGAATGGGGCTTTTAAGAACCTGTATTAGAAGCTATAGTTACAGATGAGCATGAAGAGATTTTGTAGATCAACATCTGTTTACCATGACTTACCAGCTATTATTATGGGGGTTGAACAGCAGGTTACCAGCGTTTGAACCATAATCAGCTGACGTTGTGAAAGGGTGGAACATGGTGGAACTAATGTCCTGCAATAGCTTTGCACTGTTGAATTTTCATGCCGTGATGTTGAACTAAGATTCAAAGAGGTGGTTCAAAATCAACTAATTCTTCTAAGTATTCTTAGTCACGTTCTTGCATTGTCTTGGTTTCATAGATGAAAAGGGAGTGGATTTGTACTGAATTGTGGATGTTTGATCGGTTGATTGTTTACGTGATTTGGGCTCTGGTATTTCCTAATTGTTCGTAGTCGTAGATTAAGTGACTCAAGCTGAGCGCAATAGAGCTGGTTGCATTTTGACGCAGTTGGGTTGGTGTCACTTTGAGGTTTGCTCGGTTTTTTGGAATGTGGGTTTGTCTGAAAGCAAAGTACCCCAAGATTTCGATGGAATGATTGATTATCATTTTCCCTATGAAGATTGTCGTTTTGGGGTATAACATTGGAAGAACTTCAGAAGAAATTCGTATTGTTCAGATAGGAGTGAGATGGGAACTCAAGCCACGCAGACTGGTGGGCTCGGCTTGATGAACAGCCTTGGTGAGGAGCTTTTTCTCAGTCTCTGCAAGTCGACAACCCGGAAAAAAATGGGTTGGTCTCAAGAATTAGGGGAAAAAACACAAAATTCCCATGGTATCTTGTCATTTGTTTGATCATTCTTAGTGTTTTTGTTTGGGTGTCCAGCATTTTGTGACAACCCGGCGAATGCAGTGGTTGGCTCGACCCAGGAGGAAGAGACCAATGCAGGTGTGGTCAGTTTTCAAGAGATCAAATCTTGATCCAAACCATGTCCAAATGCGTTTGTGCGCAAAAATGGTGTACCAACCATCCCCAAAAAACACCATCTTTATGGCAGCTATCATCCCTAAATGGTAGGTTTATGGCCAGCGGTCAGGGTTCCCATCACATCCGGCTGCCAGATCTCCTGGACAGCACTCGGTCGTCGAAAGATGCCCCGCAAGGTGGGGACTCGAGTGGGCACTTCCCAAAAATGTCCAAAACCCCCGCAATTGGTAAAGGGGGGGGGTTACACTACCAATATAAGCCACAACCAAAACCTCTTAATTATGTGATGCATGTTATATGATGATATATGCCCAAGAATGAATGATGATAATATACTACCCTTATACTACCTGATATGTACTGTACGGTATCATCATCAGCTGGCGTTGCTTTGGATTGAAGTTGTGTTGGACATTGACCACAGTAGGTAGTCACAGGGCGATACATTACCCTTCGGTCATTTAACAATACCTGTAGCTATGGAAAATGGCCGGTTTATAGCTGATGTATGATGATTTACCCATAAAAAATGTTGACTTTCCACAGCTCTGTTAAATAACTTAAACTACCAGAGGATATCTAAGACAGACCATTTGACTTTCTATGTACACATGGAGGTCTCATTCAACCTCACCCCCCTGGGGGTTGGGTTTTGGGGAAGTCATTTCAGCAGTGCTCAAACCCATGGTGGCTGATGGTTGTGGGGGGGAGGTGGTTTGATGGGAAACGGTAAAAAATGCAGAATAAATGTGTATGTATATATATATAATATCATATAATATGAATATGTTATTGCTCTATTGTTATCATCCATTGCAGGAATCGCTATCGACCAGCCAGAGAAGGGCATGTCGGAAGGTAGATTTGACACCGCTCAAATTTGCCCCTTGAAAGAAATATTTGTTCAGATCATGTTTGTGTTCCATTGAGTTCGTTCAGCAACACCAAAATCCTCCAGCTACGGGCATTTCACGCCGAGAAAGCGGAAATGCAGGTGGCAAAGCTGCCAAGAAACGTGTTTCAACGCTGCCAGCCTCGGCTAGGCACCAGGGTCCACAAAGACACCAGGGCCTCAGCCCTTGTTAGGCTTCGGCCGATGTGCAACCTATGACCATGTCTAGTCGGTTTGTTCTGAAAATGATATCTGAACATTTGAGATCAAACTTAACCCTTTATGGAAGAGAGCGGGGTGGAGTTGTGAAAAGTTTGATTTTGCAAGGTTTTGCACCTATCATGCATGAATTGGTGTGGTTATGAGATGGTCATGCTACATGTCAATCAAGACATTTCAAACCATAATGTAATCTTACAAGAAACTTGCTCAATGATTTTGACACTATGCTTGGAAAATCAATAAGACACTACTGACCAAAATACTGCATTTTCTGCAGGGATGTTGTCGCTTTCAAAGAATGCGGTGTTCTTTTGTTTAGAATTTTCGAAAAAGGCAGCACCATGACCTATATACAAGGATCTTGATGCCCGCAGTGAATTGTGCATTATACTATTGCAGACATTGCAATATCTATAGATATATATATATATATTGTGTATTTGACAAATCTGCTAGATTTTTCACAACAGGTTCTGCTTCTCTAAAAATATGTATTTTGTATTAAACAGAAATGAGTGCAAATTCCAGCTGCAAATGTTGCATTTTCTGAAGAGTGCTCTGCATCCTTTCATGCTGGTCATGACTGCTTGTCAGAAAATATTCAACATGCACTTCTTCAAAAGACAACTTCAACTACAGCTGAATCAAAACCTTTACCAGGCATCATCCGTATTTTGTCTTCAAGGGTTTCAGTGTTGCAGCAGTATTGCCTTCTTGAAAACAATAATACACTTGCAGGGAAACAGTACATTCTGTGCATGAAAACGCAGCTTGGGACATGCACTTCTTGAAATGACCGCTGTATCTTGAACAAGATTTTTTTGGAGAAGATCATGCACCTTGAAAAGAACCATGTATTCTGCAATGATTTGTGTACTATACCTTGGTGAAAATGTAAAATTCATACAAGCACATGCTTGAAAGATTTATGTAATGCTCTGCAGAATTGTTGCCCCTTTCAAAGGAGGTAATGGGCTGTATTGAACAAGAACTGGTTGTACTCCCCATATGTATATATATATATATAGGTTGTACACTTCCTGCTAGGGGTATTGAATCCTTGAATGAATGGGCATATGGCTCATGAACATGGTTACATATATTTCAGCCATGCCATGCATTTTGTTTGAAAGCCTAGTACATCATAGACTAAGGTTTTCCAAGGTGTAATGCATGATTACAAGAATGTTGTTTCTCTCAACCTATTACATGCATGCAAGAGTTGCCAAAAGGGACAATGTGGCATTCTGCAAAATAGAGTCTGCCCCTTCCAAAGAGAGTCTGCCCCTTCCAAAGGAAAACAGCACCATTCTTTAAAGGAATCTTGTCCTGAGGGATACAGTATTGCCTTTTTGAAGGAGTATACACTCTGAGATAATTGTACAACAAAGTGTTGCTTAAACAATGCATGTTTGTAAATAGGTGTTTCCCTTTTTTCTCTAGGTTTCTCAAGGTTTGAAGAACAGGAGCCAAACCTCTAAAAACGAGGAGCCAAAACCTTAGCATATCAAAAAAACATCAGTCCAATGGAGTGCCTGAAGAAGAGGGTCATAGAACTGTTTTTCCTGAATGTTTTCTCTTATGGCCCAGTAGCCAAGATTAGTAACTCAATGAAGGCATCAATGTAAAATGTGGAGGGGTGAAAGCTGTGCCAATGGATGTTTGTCAGGGTGAAGATTTCTTCCAGGGGCCCAAGCATCAAAAAAACAAAAAAAACAAAACGATGAGCAGCTGACATTGTTGGACTGACATAATTGCAAAAACCTCGAGAAAACCCACCAAAAAAAGTTTGGACCCATAGAGAGGGCCTGAGGACAAGCTGGACAAGGGACATGGGGTGAACCTTTTTTTTGTTGTTCCATGGGGTTGGGGCATTCTTGGGCCAGAGTGGCAGAAACCTCGAGAAAACAAAAAAAACAAAAAACGACAAAAACAAAAAACAAAACTGCAGACCCTAAGGATCCAAGATGTGAGAGGTTTCATTGGTTGTTTTTTCCCGAAAGCTCCTGCGAAGGGTTTTTTTCCCAAAGAACAACTACCAAATTCATCTACATAACATTTCTTACCCACATCATCTTCACATACATCTCATACAAAACATATACATCATCTACATCATCTACATCATCTACATCATCTACATCATCTACATCTACATCACCTAAACCATCTACATCATCTACATCATGCCTACATCACATAACATCTCCTACTCACATCATAAATGTATCTAGCTCATACACATCAACATTTACATCATCTACTCAGCAGTTAATACTGGGGAGTTATTACTCAGGAGTTCACACTCAGGAGTTAAGACTCAGGAGTTAAGACTCAGGAGTTAAGACTCAGGAGTTCCCACTGAGGAGTTCTTACTCAGGAGTAATTACTCAGGAGTTATTACTCAGGAGTTAATACTCAGGAGTTAGTACTCAGGAGTTAAAACTCCTACCAAAAACTCCTACTTCTGAAGTTCTTCTAAATTTTCTCTTTAGGCGGCAGGGCAGTCAAATGGGGGTTTGCGAAACGCAACCCTTTCGCACGAAATGAGGTTCGATGCGCAAAAGCTGAGGTAAAATTGCGTTTCCATTACGGGGCGGTTGCGGGGCGGCAAGATGTGCAAAAACTGAGGTGAAATTGCGATTTCCATTCGGGGCGAGCAACCCTTCCCGCACGAAATGAGGTTCGATGTGCAAAAGCTGAGGTAAAATTGCGATTTTGAGATCTCAGATGCAACCCTTTCGCACAAAATGAGGGTCGAAGTGCAAAAATTGAGATAAAATTGCGATTTTGAGATCTCATGTAACCCTTTCGCACAAAATGAGGGTTGAAGTGTGCAAAATGTGGTACAATTGCGACTTTGACTTCTCTCTGTCAAAGCTTCTGTGTGTAAACGCTTTTCTGTGTAAACGCTCCTGTGCGTAAAGACGTTTGTGTGCAAACGCTCTTCTGTGTAAAAGCTCCTGTGTGTAAACGTGTCGTGGTGTAAACACTCTTCTGTGTAAAAGCTCTTGTGTGCAAACGCTTTTCTAACACGTCTGTGTGTAAAAGCTCTTCTGTGTGAAAGCTCCCCTGTGTAAACGTGTCTTAGTGTAACCCCTCTTCTGTGTAAAAGCTTCTGTGTGAAAAGAGTTCTCTGTGTAAACGTATCTTGGTGTAAACGCCTTTCTGTGTGAAAGCTCCTGTGTGTAAACGCGTCTGTGTGTAAAAGCAATCCTGTGTGACAGCTGGTGTGTGAATGCGTCTGTGTGTAAAATCTCTTCTGTGTAAAAGCTTCTGTGTGAAAAGAGTTTGTGTGTAAAGGTGTACGTGTGTAAATGCCTTTCTGTGTCAAAGCTCCTGTGTGTAAACGTGTCGTGGTGTAAACGCCCTTCTGTGTGAAAGCTCCTGTGTGTAAACGCTTTTCTGTGTAAAAGCTCCTGTGTGTGAAGGCTGATCTGTGTAAAAGCTCCTGTGTGTAAACGTGTCTGTGTGCAAACGCTCTTCTGTGTGAAACTCCTGTGTGTAAACGCGTCTTTGTGTTAAAGCTCTTCTGTGTGAAAGCAGCTGTGTGTAAACGTGTCTGTGTGTAAACGCTCTTCTGAAACGTGCGTTTCTACAATATGGCACGTCTCCACCCAGCATGGGAACCTCTTCTGTTATATATATATATATAGATTTGAAAAAAATGCTCATAGATGTTCCATGATGTAAAGAAAATGGTGAACTTTGATACTGCAAAGAATGGCGCATCACCCAGTAGGTTGGCAGGTGCCATCGTTTGTCACCGTTTGTCTTGGCCGTCCGAACCAGACCCTGCGTCACGCATGAGTTATAAGTCCTTATCAGTCACCGTACATCACTTAATGATTAGCATGTTTAAGGTGGTTTCCTAAAATGGGGTACCCCATGGTACCCCCAAATCATCCCAAATTAGACAATTTTAGTATTGCAACCCATTGTTTTGGGGATCATCTCCTTTAAGAAACCCCCTCATGGTGACATACGCGAACGATGGATGACGTGATGTGGCCTGGAGGCCCCCTTCACGACCCTCGACCACCAATTCCACTAGGAGGCGCCCCATCCGGAACGGATAACCAAGCTATACCAAGCTCCAAAATGCACCAATAGATGAGCTGAAATTGGAAAATCTTTGAACGACTATAACTATACTTGATGTATCTTTATGTCGTTGAAGATGTTGAAGGTCTCTCAAATTGTTGCACTCGAGGCCTGGCAGGCCAGGAGCTGCAACTTGGTGGCGATTGGCTCGGTGGTTCGGCGATGGATGCTGTTATTGTTGCTGTCTTTCTATTTAGAAAGTCATATCGAGGTGATATTGAGTGAGAGGGCACTGTAGACTGGCATTGTATGACGATGTTTGAAAAAGCATCTACAGTACATGTGTGTATGTATATATGTGCAGGGACCCCCACACCCCCCCCNGGGGGGGGTGTGGGGGTCCGGGGACCGGGCTCATATATATAATATATAATATATATATATATATATATATGTATATATATATATATATATATTTATATTTATATACATATATATATATATATATACACATATATATATATATATACATGCACACGACTTCAACAGATCTCTTCGATCGGCGATCACTTCTTTGATCAAATTTGATGATGGTGTGTCGACGCAGAAAACCCATCTGAGCCCTGGTCCTACACTGTAGACGGCAACCCATTTGTGGCCACCAAGTGCTAGAAAGCTTGGAACACTGGTCTATCAACGAGATGGATCAAAGGTTCCAGATTTCAACGAATGCGCGCCAAGTCAGAACAATGCTGTACATGGTGTTGCGAGTTTATGAATTCCAGCACTTCAGCCCGTCCAAAATTGTGTGCGAATTTCATTTGACTTGATCTAGAACTCGTTTTATTCCTTTTCGTTCACATTAACATACATTAATAGTGAGTTTAACTGTTCTTACAGGACGTATCACTGGAGGTTTGGTTAATATCATTCTGCTGCTGTGTCGACTCAGGTTCCTGGAACGGATGAGCAGAGCCCGAGCGCGAGGTGCCCATGTCAGCAGTGCCAAAATTTTGATGGGGAACAGCGCGATAAACCAGTGGATTTAAGGGGAGTTTCACGGAGTTTCCATGTCCCCTCTATCCGACCCATTTACATGCCGTTATCCATGCCGTTTGAGTGCCATTGGAAAATACTGGAGGACTTCTTCCCGGCCGTCAAGCGTCTCCAAGAGTAGGCCGGAGAGAACAGTAACAGTTGCAACTTGGTTGCACGAGTTTTGCGCGAGTTCTGTTGGTTGCCTTGGTGATGCAGCTTCTGGATTGACATACCGTGCCTGTTTGCCCATGGCTCTCCTCGTACCTTCCATTCGATCAGCGGCGTCTCAACATCTCTCAACAATCGCATTTCATTGCATGAAATGTGGGCGGTATGTGATGCAATAGCATGATCCACTATACAACAATGATTCAAAAGACATGTCCGTAGCCAAGGATTCGCAGCTGCCTCTAGAAGAGTCGAGGCGCTTGGGGATTCTTGGTAGAGTCAATGAGAGGCTTCCATTCGACGCACCAAATGCACTATAAAGACATGTTTGGTGAAACCGTGTATTGGTGTGGGTACATACATCTTAGTACATGTACATATATATATATATATATATATATTATCACGCCACTTGTCCACGGCAAGCAGCTCCGACAACATATTCTATTCAAATGAGAAATGCAATGAGGCACTCCACTCGACAAAGACTACAACTTTGTTGTTGCGGGAACACCAGATTTGATTGTACCTTTCATTCCCTTCTCTAAATCAAGCTGCGTTGAACAAGCTCTCGTTTGACGCCTGACTACAATGGAGGCCTCAAAGCCAAAAAGGTTTGCCGGTTGACTCTGATTACATTTGCAACTTCTTATAGCATTGAAAACTGATGAAAACTGCATGCTTTGCATTTACAGATCTCAATACTCACTTTCGGTTTGGCCAGGGGCTCTGCCATTGTGGGCGAGTCTGAAGGAGAGCGTTCTGCAAGTCAAGTGTCGATTGTTTCAAGTGGCTTCCCAAGGGTTGAGAGTGTCAACGATTTCTTTCTCTACGTTTCTTGTGTCTTCAACCTTCACCATCCCCCTCAGTCTCCTCTTTGCTCGTTGACGCTTTTCCAACAGTTGCGTTGCATTCCTTTGTGCTTGGGATCGACATGTTTTCCACTTCCTGATCTTTCCCGGATGCCGCCCTCCAAGACCTTGTTTTTCCGGTTTTTTTTGCCCACTGATTGGCCAAGATTGCTCAAATTTCAATTTGGGACCATGTTCGCCTGGATCTTGTTTCGCGTTCGTAACTATTTGCTACCATCCGCAACCGTCCACAGTACTTAGCACATCTTAGCACTGCTGTGCCAAGTCGCTGAATAAGGTTCCAGAGTTGTTTTGTTCCCGGTGTCTCGCACAAGTGGCTTAATTACAAGTCCCTCCCTCAACAATTCTTTTCCCCACCTTACAGCGGCACAGTTTCAGCATCCCATCAGTGGCAGGAACTGGAGGGAGGTCATCATCACATCACAAGTCCGGACCAAAGAAGAGGCCTGAAAGTGAAGCAATGGCATACCCTGGGTCTCCCTGGGTAGGAGGCAGTGAGATTAATTACACACATTCGATCGCCATCATAGTATTCTCAAGCACGGAGTAGGCTCTGGTTGTTGCATACTGTTCAGTGAATTCACCATGAGTTCACCATGAGTTCACCATGAGTTCACCATGTTTGCCCATGACCAAAACGTAATGCCAGGTGCTCGACTCTGACAGCCGAGCCTAAAGATTGTCCAGGAGTGTATGACGGGGGCATGGGCAAAAGTGTCAAAGGCAGACCATGTCGATGTCAAAATGTTTCCCAAAGATTGGAAGTGTCAATTTTTCTCTGTTTTTCTCTGTTCCAGATTCATCGTGATGTTCACGCATATAGTACTTTGATCAATCTGATGTGGCTTTGTCAGCAATGCTTCGTCGGATGCAGGAGCTGAAGACCAGGCAGAAGGAAGTTCTGTTGCGCGTGGCAAATCTCTTCAGAGGAGGCCAACAAAGCAGCTTCAAACATGTTGACTTCTGACATAGCACTTGCACCATGTCTAGAGTGGAACTGAGATAAAACCAGTAGACAAAATCTAAGAACTTCTTGCCAGTCTTGAGGCACTACTCATTTTTCGAGCTGATTCTCAAGAGTTGGCTGATGACTGTATGCCCAGTGTGGCTTCCTCGTATACTGTCAGACTATAAAATGTCGAGGGTTTCACTTTGTCAGCCACCAACACAAGTCTTGGCCAGGGCCTCGACGATTGGAACCGTGCCTCCCCCGGCTTCTGAAGCGGGACCTCCTGTAGAAGGACAGGTTATCTCCAATCTGTTGATCTGGGTTTGTCTGAAGAATGCCTACCCTATATAAATCCACTCCTTTGTCATCATTGTCCCTATTACAGTTGCATTGTTCAATGATTCTGGGTGGTAATGCACCATTTTCACATACACCATGATACACCCACATGTTGCTTTAGGGATCTTTGATGATCTTTGTGGGTCGAAACCAGCAGAAAAGCTAGGAGCGACTCGAAACCATCCCCAATAGTACCGAATAAATTGGTGTATGGCATTGGGTTTAACGCATTCATGTGTGTTTTCGCATGTTATTGTGTTTCTGCAGCTTGCATTCTTGTTGGGCGCTACATTTATGGAGAGTTCTTTGCTTATGTTGTTGCTAGCGGTTCGTGGCCAAGCGGAAGCGCAATTGATTCATCATAACCACAGCAGACAACAAGATTTGAGGCATCAGGCATCAGGTGAAAAGACTCCTCAGAAGCTTCTGTAGGTTCTGCTGTGACAACATGAGTTGGTGCAGCTGCCTCTGATACTGTTGGTATTTGTTGGTCATTTTTTGCCAAAATGCAGGTTTCAGGAGGCAGTTGTCCTTCGTTGACGAAGCGGCCTCAGATGCCAACGTTTGCAAGTTAGCCAGTTCGACAATGTTTCCCAATCATTGGCTTGTATTTTCGACAAACCCTCAAATTTACTGTGATTTGGGAGTTTTGGTGGGAAGAATGGAAGAACTGTTGACCAGGCATAGGCAAGCAAGAGTGTTCCCGATACGTTTCCTGTGAGGTGACAACTGATGAGATTGCAGAGGTGATGGAATCCGAAGCTTGGCTGTTGAAAGAATCTGTTGACCAAACTGACAGAAGTTGAGACACTCGTGATGAAGCTATGAGGCAAGCAGCGGTTTCAAGCAGTACGCATTCATGAGAAAACATATTCCACGAGCTATCACTCAGATGTAGACATGATGAAACATGCATCAACATCAAACTTCAATTCCCCTAGAATTTGTTGCACTTCGTCGTTTTTTCCCATGTTTTTTCTTGCCGTATTGGTAGTGCGGTCCCAAGGAGGCGCCTGGCCAAGATTGGCTTCAAGGCTTTTGGTTTCGAGTGCTGTCCGCCCCAGCTGCTCCAGAGTGCAGGTCTTTGGGACTGAGGACGGGAGCTTGGCCCAACGATGGGATTCTGATGGATTCTGGTGAAGTATAGAATGAATATGAATCAATGGTCATGCATGGTCTAGGAGTTTGGGATGATCATGGATATTTTTTTGGATAATCAGTGTGAGTTATCAAGTTATGGATGATCCAAAACATGTGAAACGTCAGCCAGAACTCGGTTATCAACTTTGGAGCTGTGCTCCTCCGTGCTCCTACTGTGGATGGAAGAAATCCTGCACCAGTTGGAAACTACCGCCAAAAGCAAAGTCGTACCTTTTTGCAAGAAATATCCATAATATTTACTCGCTCAGTTTAACCATTGTTTAGTGTTTTTGTGTTTTTCCTTGCGTTTAGATTGGGTTTAGGTATTTACGATTTACGTATGTTAGGTTGTATGTATTTTTTGTTGCGTTCAGGTGGGGGAAACTGATTTTGTTCAGCTGCTTTCTCATCAGTGTGCTTTTTCTGTTTGTTCAAAATTCCATGCGAGATATAGTATTGCAACGCAGGCCCGCAGTTAGGCTGTGACTTGTTGCGGTGCAGACGTGCATGTTATTTCCGCCGTTATATATGTAGCTCGAGGCAAAGTATTCTAGGCAACCTTTGTACGCGGGAAACCCAAGGGAAATCCCATGATTTTGATTGGCATTTTGATTTCATTGACTGCTGCCAAACTGCTGCTAGTCTGCTCCTATATGCTAGATGTTGTCAACTGCTGCTAGGCTGCTGCTGTACTGCTGATGGACTGCTGCCATTGCTGCTGTGCTCCTGGACTGCCAAACTTCTGCTACCGATGCTGGAATGCTGGACTGCTAGTGTAGACTGCTCCTTCATGTGATTGAACCTTCCGATGCGTTCCGGGAGTTTGCTCCTGGCAGGGCTCGGATCTCGTTTGCATCTGGTTTTTGATCTCGTTTTTTTCAGGCTTCGATTCTCAGGCTGTCTTGTCATCCCCGCAGCCAGTGCATTGTCTTTCACATTTGGTGTACAAAGCATGCTCGCTCTCCTGTGGACGCGATCTCTACTGAGAAGGTTCAATGAATGTTTGTTGATCTAACGCTTTTGCTGCTGGCTTTTGCCCTCCACCTGGCAGGTGAGGGTCTCTAGATTTCAATCAAGGATCAGGGAACGCGAGCGAGAGAGAGAGAGAGAGAGAGAGAGAAAGAGAGAGAGAGAGAGAGACCTTGGAAAAAGAAGTGGATAAAGAAGAAGCAGTGAATCCCAAGGGCAGGGAGGAAAAAATATAGCGAAAATGAAAGCTTTCGATTTCGAAAGGGTTGTCATGACGCTTGCGTTTAGAATGGGGGAAGACCAAAAGGCATGACTTACGCATGACTTCTTGATGTTGCGATTTCAATGGGGAAAAGCGAAAGGAGTGACTTAGGCGTGACTTTGTCGGGTGCCTGTATTATAGAGGTAACATGAGGTAACTATGAAACGCTGTAAACAATGAGATGACAATGAGATAAACCATCTACCAACATCTACCAACTGGGGATTTCGCTTGCCCATCCACAGATACAGTATGTACTGGTACAGGACTTTGACAAACTGGGTGGCAATCTACAACCGATGGCAAAGTCTGGGGAACTGGAAACCTGGCCAAGCTCCGCCACTGGGACGCGACGTTGACCCGATGCCATGAAAAGCGTCGCTGGGAAAACAGGGCCCCAAAAATCCATCAGTTTGTAATGGGAAAACGATGGAAAAATGATGATAAATCACGATGATAAATGATGATCAACCATGATCAACCATCAAATTTGAGGATACCCTTTTTCAGACAAACCAAATGAATTTTAATGATGAAGGCTGTCGACAGGTGTTGTGCACTTTGCCAAGATGTTCAGTGCTGAGGCAGGTTTGCGATGCTGTGGAAATGAAGGACCTGGGTTGAATCACTATACGCTGGTGTAATTCAAACAATAATTTGTATGCATGTGTGCATTTACGAATGCATTTTGCAATATTTTACAAAATGATTATCTTGCTTGCGAAGGTTGGTCCTGATGGTATTTGCATGTAATTGTTTCCTTTATTGCTTTGTACTTCCACAATCGGCGAGTAGAATTGACTGCTTCAATCAAGATCTGTGCAGGTTACTGACGCCGTGTTACTTGTACCTTGTTTTTAGCCAGACTTCCTGAGGTGCTTGTTGTGTACTCGTTCCATCTTTCCATTCGGGACATGCACCGAGTTTTTCAATAGCCAGGACTTGTTGGGAATTCCCATGGGTCGGGTCCAGACCCCAGTTGCTTCGCAGTGGGACGGCCTTTTGAAGCTCTTCATGTAATGGAGGACCAGTAACTGCAAGATGCAGGGAAATCCACTGATCAGCGCAGTGCAAAATCCCTGTGACCACACGGAGCAGGAAGACGTGCAAAAGTCCGTAGTGCCACCTGCAAGCCGAAAAGAGCACCTTTTCGAACTCCAAACACTCCCAGTTGTCGGAGGAGCTTGAGGGCCCGACATGCCACGACAACCATTCGCTGGTTAAATTATTGCTTTTTGATGTTTATTATGGATATATATAACTAATTACAACTACATATCCAATACATATCCCCATATGCCATGTATCACCATGTTTCCCATGTTTGCTGCTGCGATCAGTCAGGTCATGGAGTTTGTGAAGTTGTTTGACCCTGCTGGCTTTGCGCGGGTCACCATGACAAAGTCTCCACAGGACTACGCCAAGGCTGGTAGGAAGTCACTTCCCGGGACCGCCGTCCCGGAGGGGGAATCTCCGAGAATCAAACATGGCAATGGGAAATTCATGGAAATTCCTTGTAAAACGATTTAAATTGGAGGTTTTAATGGAAATATCATCAGGTGATTTTCCATTGCCATGTTTGATTGCTGGATGGTAGCTTTTCTTGACTTATGTGTTCGAGTACTTTCCAGTCCTACGAAATTTGGAGCAAGGCAAAAGTGAGGCTGTCGCAAGTCGCCATGAAATTTGGGAGATTTGGAATTACTGCGCAGGTCAAGATACCAGTGCCCGCCTTTCTGACCGCTTGCATCCTGATGTCCACGGCCATTTCAAAGCAGAACAAGATTCGCTTCCTGCTAGGCCGTCACACCCTTGATGCTGTTTTACAATAGCCTTGAAGTTACGTTCATGATTTCCGGTGTGGTTTCATGGTTTTATCACACATTCTTCCCCATTTTTTTGCTGGATCGCCTCGATTTTATTTGGAGGGCTAATTATTTTAGGATTTTTTTTTGCGACAAGTTTAGGATTTTTTTTTGGATTCCTGCTTCTCTGCTTTTCCTGCTTTTCCTGCTTCT